>JAWDJD010000003.1:57377500-57885000 GCA_035047305.1 Bradypodion pumilum | reverse complement strand
ACACACACACACACACACAAGAGCCTCAAATGCTTTGCTTGCTTTGGTTATTCTTGGATGTTGAGTGTTTGGACTTTCAAATTTGTTTTGATTTTCTAGTTAAATAAGTGGTGATTTGCTATCCAGAGAACTACATAAATAGCAATATAATAAATTTTCTTCAGGAAAATCCAACTACTCTTTGCACTTTTTATTTCCTTACAATGTTTCGATACCACTGATGTGGTACAGTTACCTCCAAACACTTATATCCAACTAGTATAGGTGCCCGTCTTTAATGGTTGTGGTTTTTTTTGGGGGGGGGCTCAACCCATGGGGTGGGGGTGGCATGGGGAGGGTTTTTCTTTTTTGCCTCCCTCCACACCGTTTGTGATGCCCCCTGGCTCTCAGTAAAGGAACCTGGGCAGACTCACCCCGGCGTGATGATGAGGGAGGGATGGTAGGTATTGAGGGGGAAATTTAGGAGGAAAGAAAGACGGGAGGGTAAGAATGAGGGAGAGAAGGAAAGAAGGAAGGGGAGAAAAATGGCTGGGGGTAGGGAAGGAAGGATGAGAGCTAATTACCCGACCTTGGCCAGGGAATATTTGTTGCATGTTTAGGTTTTTCGGACCCTGATACACTCCAACATACAGACTCTCTTTCTTTCTCTCTCTCATTCAGGCACACCCACACCCACAAGTGACTGATCCGGAAGCCACTGTCTTGTGCATTGTCTTGCGCGTGCACCCAGACACACACTCCCTGTCTCTCTCTGTCTCTCACTCACACAGCATTGATGTACACTGAAAGTGTCTCATTTTAGGGCTGTAGAGGCTTAAATGGAATGGGTTTGTTCCATCCGTATCAGGACCTTTCTCCGTCAGTCATTCACTCTCGACCAATCACAGTCCAACATGCGTATCAGCTCTCTCCAATATTCTGTTTCCAGGCCTGGCAGTTAAACTGCCATTTTTTTCTTCCATGGTACCATGGGAGTGGTAGTTTCCATTCTTTCCCCCATTTTGTGGGGCTTAGGCTCCACTCTCGGCCCCTGGACCCTCGCGGCGCTGATCTCAGGGACAAAAGGTAGGTGTGTGCGGAGCATTATGGGATAGGCTTCAGGGGTGTAGGTACACATTCCTCACATGTATGGCCACACCCCTTCCTTATTGGTATAGATTATGTTTGGTGATTTCTGGAACATTTGTTTATTCCAAACACTTATACCCAATTATGTTTGGAGTCTCCTTTTTGTGAAAAGTGAGCTCATTTTGAGAGCCCACCGTGACCTGAAATGCTTATATCCAATCGCTTTCCAGGAGCCTTATTCTTCAGCTTTTATATTCAGACAAGTTAAAGAAAGGAGAAGCGGATTCTTTTTCCAAAAGTCTGATTTTCCTGTCAGTCTGATTCAGTTATTGACAGTGAAAGAAATGAACACGTTCCTAGTGGTACAAGGGTCATAAACCAGAATGCTTTGAGCAGCAATAATTCTGATTCTACTGCAGTTCAAAGGTTTTAGATAATTCTCAAATTATACTTCTTAAATACCTTGTGAACAGGTGTGGCTTCCTGCTTTGGCTTATCTTACCTTTCCCTCCTGCATCATGTTTTGTGGTTGCATTTCTACACTTTGCTCCCTTTTTTGCATATTCATTCTCTACTGCAAAGTGTAGTTTCATAATGTCTTTGTCCTTTTTTTGTCATAGAGTATTTCTATTAGCCTCTTGTCCTGACTTTTTCATGGCCCAGTCAAAAATCATCCTTTGTTCTCTGAGCTGGGGTTAGCAGGTGAGGCATGTCAGTCACATTGTTTCATGATGTATTTCCTATGCTCTTTGTGTACCATGCTATGGCTGTGACCAGTTCAGGTAGTTCCTCATTCCTAAAAACTCCTTCTTGTGAGGGAAATCTGGGTGGCAATGCTCCTGGCTCAATACATCCCTAGTCTGTGTTATGGGTAGCCTGCATAAATGTGTAAATGCATCAGTGGCTGAATCATTGATGTTACCTGTATTTTGGAGAAGGAACACCATCAGCTCACTGGGCCTGTGGGCCTCAATGTGCATGGCTTTTCCTGAAAGAGGATTGGTGGAAATGGATGAAATCATCTACACAGCCAGTCATGGGCAAAGCATGGCTCTTCAGACTTGGATTCACTGCAATTCCCAGCATTCACCATGGGCTGGGATTAATCCAAAAGGAACACAACCTTCACCTCAGGAGAGAATCTGAGTAAGGACATAAACAGCTCATAGATATGTTAGTCTAATGCCAACATACTCAGAATTCATATGTATGTTATATGCAAAATGGGTTTGGATACTTTGTGCCTTTTAGATAAAAATAAAGCTTTATTTTGTTCTTATTTTATCCATACATGTGTGCTTAGTTTTTGTTTTCATTATGTATTAATGTAAGTGACATTTTAAAAATACAGGAAATTCACCAATTTATTTCTGCTACTTCACAGAGTTTGCATGTCTGCAATGTTGCCACAATAAAAATAAAGACATAAATGATTTAACCTCACTATTTATGCCATTCTTTAACAGTAAGGAAAGTTTTCCCCTCTCCACCATGCACAGTCCAAAGCCACTAGAAGTTCCCAGACTGAGCATGTAGTTTTTATTTCAAGTTCAAGAAAAAGCTTGCATCTTCTTACACCTGTCAAATACCTGTATGATATCTGTCAATCTCACCCTACAGAATACAAATTATTGACTCAGAAATACCAGGAGGTAAAGAAAAACAGCAGAGCTTCTATAAATCTTTAGCTGTGTTGTGGGGACACAGACAATCCCAGCAGGAAATTGGAGAATTCACAGGAGAGACGGAGAGAAAGCAAAAGGGGTTCATTATGCATGCTAGCCCCAACTTCTCTGAAAATGTCAGCTTCAGTCATGTATGACTGAGTTCAACTCCTTATTCAGAAGACATGAATCCTAAAAACCTTTCCAGACCCCAGGTATAGGCCAGAATAACCTGACATGCCATGCTTCAATAACGTTTGTTGGATTTTGCAAAGATGCAGAATTGTCAAGCACCTGACTACTCATTTCATACCTCTTTACAATCTACTTGCATACATAGGGAAGAGCAGCAAACAATTAAAGTGGAGCAGCTCTTCCTCTACTCCTTGATATGTTTTGTGTACTGTTAGGTAGAAGGAGGGTTGCCAGATCTCCCAGTGCCAGCTGAAGTCTCAAGGAATCACTAGGCTTCTGGGGGAGGGGGGCAAATTCTTCCACTTCCGGGAGTGATGAGGGCAGCATGGGCTGGATGAATCGCAATAAACCCATTTGTGTGGATTCACAGGATGCTTGGGCTTCTGGAAATTGAAGTCCAAGAACATCTGGAGTGCCAAGGTTCACCATCACGGTCCTAGGGTGAATAGTGCTGGATAAAGAGAAATGTTGATCATTGGGCATGAGGTAATTTTGAAGCCTGGGAGCTCATCTTTGCCCATTCTGAGCCAGCATTAGGGCCCTGTGGGCAGTGTGAAAATATTTGTACATGTGGCACATTTGCTCAACTCCAATAAATTCAGGGCCCATTGTTTCACTTCAGGCAAGGGAGAGAGTCGTATATCAAGTGTTGTAGTGTTTGGTATTCCAGGCGCATTCAGATGTTCACTTAGTCCTCTTGTTTCATAACCCCAGAGCATCAGGATAAGGACTATAGGGAGAGAGAAAAACCTTCCTGTAGACTTTTGGTGAACCCTCCACAAGTCCCAACGACAACACACAGCCTGGAAAAACTCACCTTATTTCATGTGTGTGGTGGATAAGGCTCTGTGTAATGAATACTTAGCTGGAATGACAGCAACTTGATATTACTGTTAGGAACATTTTACTACCACTATATTATCGAGTTAGCAAAATGTTACCATGATCCTGCCCACTTACTGGGAAAAGTTCATGTTCCCCCAATCAACTGGCCAAAACCCCAAAGCACTTGCCCCTGTTTAGTGTAAGGGACCAAAGACAATGAAACAGCCGAAGGGTTGGCTTAACACAGGTTTATTGCATGATGATCCGGAGGAACATGTGGTAATGGCGGATGAGTAGCTCAATATATACAGCTGGCTATACATTTGAATGTGGCTCGTCGACAGACTATTGGTTGCTGCCTGCGTGACGTCGTAGAAGGTCACGCCCTTCTTGACCAGGTGAAGAGGTCGTGGGGAATCTTCCCGCGCTGCTGAACCAGGTGAATCTGAGCCATGAGAGCTGGACGCTCGCTACTGCCCTCTGGTGGTCACTAGCTCGCGTCCCCCTATCAGGTTTACATTGATACAGCTGATGGTTATAATGTTGCACACAGAAAGGTTACATTGTTAACACATGGCAAAGGTACATTGTTAAAGGCACAGCTTTACAGAACACAACATCCCTCCCCCCTAGGATGAGACGAAGTCTCTCAGCCAAGATGGCTTGTTGCATGTGCGTTTGGGCCGTGAAGAGGGCTGCCCCCCCGGGGGCGTTATTGCTTCTTTGTTCCCTGGTCCCTTGTCCTGAAATGGGAGAGGGAGACTTGTTAGTGGCTTGCCGCTGTCTGGCGGCCTTAGGGGAAGGGAAAAACTCCATTGTGGGCAGACCGGGGGCAGTCGGGGCTAACGAAAAACCCCTCTTCTCGCTTGGACGGGTGGGGGACCACTCCAAACCCCCCCCGGTTCTGAAAATCAAAATCTAACTTAGTAGGGGTGTCCGCATTTGTGGGGACCTTCCGCGAGATATGTATGGGGTCGGGTCCCTCCTCCTCGGAAAGATCCCCCAGGGTATCTACGAGGATATCCTCCTCCCCCCTTGGTGGGGGCCCGCGGTCCCCCTTCCCTCCCCCTTGGGCTGAACGGGTGGGGGAGAACCCTAACGCTGACTTACGCCCTGCTTGGTCTGTGCCCTGCTCATCGGAGACCCTGCGTCGGAGCTGGTCCGCGTGCCGCCTCCACAGGAGCCCTGTGCTGGTTTCCACGCGGTACGACATGGGGCCGGTTTGCTCCACAACTACGCCCGGTACCCAGGCTGGGCCCGTGCTGGCGTAATTCCTGCAATGCACGGGGGCGCCTACACTGAAACTCTTTGCAGCCTCTAGCCCGATGTTCCTTCCTTTGTCCTCTACCCTCGTGGGGTCTAGCCTAGTAAGGATGGTGGTCAGTTTCCTGCGCATTAAGAGCTCCACGGGGGAGTATCCTGACGCCAATGGGGTCACCCTGTACCCTAGCAGAAACTGACACACTTGTAGGTTCAGATCCCCTGGGCCCATGCGCCGCAACGCGTCCTTCGTGGTGCGGACGAGGCGCTCTACTTGGCCATTGGTGGCTGGGTGAAACGGGGCGGAGGTGATATGCCGAACGGCGTTGATCTCCATGAATGCCCTAAACTCGGAGGACGTAAAACAACTAGCGTTGTCGCTAATTAACGTGTCGGGTATGCCGAACGTGGAAAAGAGCCTCCGCAAATGCCTAATGGTCTGGGCCGAGGAGGTGCTCGTGACTGGGATAACCTCCAACCATTTGGAGAAAGCGTCCACTACAAGAAGGAACAGGGTGCCTCTGAACGGGCCCGCGAAATCAACGTGCACCCGGGACCACGGCCCCTTAGCCGCGTCCCATTCCCTGTGGGGAAGGCGGGCCTCCTCTGGTCTGGAGCATTGGCAACTATCACAAGTGCCGACCATGTGCTCGATGTCGGCGTCCAGCTGGGGCCACCAGAAGTAACTCCGGGCCAGCGCCTTGGATCGCACGATGCTGGGGTGGCTGACGTGCAGCAGTTTGAGCACCCGCGGCCGAAGGGAAGTGGGAATCACCACCCGCTGCCCCCACAAGAGGCACCCCTCTCTAGGGACAGTTCTAGCTTTTTTCTGAAAAATGGAGCGAACTCCTCCGCTGGGGAGGACGCCGGCCACCCTTTCTGCACCCAGGAGCTAACTGCCGCTAACGTCTTGTCCTTCTCTGTCGCTTTGGCAATGTCGGCGGGCACTACGGGGGGCGAATCCAGCACCTATATCATGAGAACCTGATGGTCCCGCTCCCCCTTGCTCACCTGGCTGGGCGTTAGGGGAAGGGGAGACCTAGATAGAGCGTCCGCATGGCTGATCTCTTTTCCGGGCCGGTAGACCAACGCGTGCTGATACGCGTTGAGAAAAATGGCCCACCTGAGCATCCTCGGGGACAGGATTTGTGGGGTGGGCTTATCTGCGGTAAAGATGCCTAGCAGGGGCTTGTGGTCTGTTACAATGGTGAAGGGGCGGCCGTACAGAAAATCATGAAATTTTTTCGTCCCCGCGACTATTGCTAGTGCCTCCCTGTCTGTCTGTGCGTAGTTTCTCTCCGCTTGGGACAGGGACCTGGAGTAAAATGCTATCGGGGCCTCCCTTCCGTTTTCCAACACGTGGCACAGCACCGCCCCCACCCCCACTGGAGATGCATCACAGGTCAGGACTACTGGGCATTTGGGGTTGAAGTGGGTCAGTATGGCGTCGGACGCCAGGAGGCTTTTCAGCTCGCTAAATGCCCTTTCTTGGTCATCGCCCCACTTCCATGCCTGGTCTTTCTTTAGCAGCTTGTGTAGCGGTTCAGCCACCGCTGCCTTCCGGGGAAGGAAGGAGTGGTAAAAGTTGAGCAGCCCTAGGAACGACTGCAGCTCGGGCTTGGAGGTGGGGCGGGGGGCTTTCTTAATGGCTGCCACCTTGGACTTGGATGGTTTGATTCTCTCAGGAGTCACACAAAACCCTAGGAACTCAACCTCGGTTGCGAAGAAGACGCATTTGTCCTTTCGCAGTCTCAGCCCCGCCTTTTCGAATATCGTCAGGACCTTTCCCAACCTCTTGGCCAATTCAACCCGACTCCCCCCTGTTATTAACACGTCATCAAAATAAGGCAACACCCCCTCCAGCCCCTTCAGGAGGCGTTCCACGAGTGACTGGAAAATTCCAGGCGCCGAATTCACGCCGAACTGGAGGCGCGTCACCTGGAACGCCCCCTTATGGGTGACTATGGTCTGCGCAGCAGCTGCGGCAGGGGACACCGTGAGCTGCTGGTAGGCCTGTGCTAAGTCGAGCTTAGCGAAACACTTTCCCCCGTGTAACCTGGCCAGCAGATGGCTGACTACCGGCACCGGATATGCATTCGGGCGGATCGCCTTGTTGATGGTGCACTTGTAGTCGGCGCATATGCGGACCTCCCCATTGGCCTTTAGTGCGGTTACAATTGGAGTTTCCCACTCCGCAGAATCTACAGGCACAAGGATCCCCTGGCCCACCAACTTGTCCAGTTCCGCCTCTATCTTGTACTTAAGTGCGAACGGCACCCTGCGTGGTTTAAGGCGAATTGGGCGGACCTCCGGGTCCAGGTCGAAAGTCACTGGGGGCCCCTTGAATTTCCCCAGTCCTTTTTTGAAAACTTCGGGGTGCGCCTCGCACACCTCCTGAATTGGATCAGTCCCAACGGCGTGCATCCCAACGGCGTGCACCCCCCCCAATAAACAACCCCAGGGGCTGGAACCATTGAGTCCCGAGGAGGCTGCAATCTCCCCCTTTGAGCACGACTAGGGGAAGGGACGCGGCGTGCTCCTTGAATTTGACTTGAAATTCTCCAACCCCCAACACTGGAATACTGTTCCCTTGCACGTCCCGTAGTGTGGACCTCAATGCTTTGAGCTTGGGTCGCTTGTGGGGGGCAATTCCCAAAAACTCCCTCTGGGAAATGATTGAATATGAGGACCCCGAGTCAATTTCCATCCTAATGGGAACCCCTTGGACTAGTACCTCAACAAAGTAGCGGGGGTGTCCTGTAGACACGCTGAACACCGGGGCGTCGTCCTCGCTGCCGTCGGAGATGCGGCCCATGCCGTCCTGCTTCCGCGTGGCCGGGGCGCCATCCTTGGGTCTCGTTGGGCGGTCTTGCCCCGCGGAACGGTCTGCGGAGCTCCTCCGGGTTTCGCGCTTCTTCCTGCACACCTTGGCGATGTGCCCGCGGCGGCCGCAGTTGTGGCACTCGGCCTTCCGGAAGGGGCACTTTACGCGGTCGTGGGCCGCTCCACAGCAGTCGCATCGCCGGCTCTCCTTCCGGACCCTCCGGACGTCCTCGTTGTCGCTGCTCTCTGTGGACGACCTCGAAGTTCGCCGGGCCGCCTGTACCGGAGTCTCTGCCTTGCTCGACTTCGGCCGCCAGTCCTGAAGTTCTTGGACCCCGGCCTTCGTAGCTTCTGCGGCCTGGGCCGCTCTGACGACCTCCTGCAACGTGGGAGGCGGCTCTTGGTTCATTAATGTGCGCTGGGTTTCGGCGCCGTTCAGGCCGCACAGCACACAGTCCTGGAGGGTGATTTCGGCATTCTCCCATTTGCACGGGCCGGCCGCCAGCCGCAGGGCCGCCACGAATGCGGCGACCGTCTCCCCGGGCGCTTGGACTCGCCTCCAGAACGCACTCCGAGCGGGAAACATCGCCGTGGCGGGCCGGACGTGCTCACGCAGCATCTGCATGAGTTCTTTGGCCTTGAATTCGCTCACCCTCCTCGGTGCAATCAGGTCCACCAAGGTCCTTTTGGTTTCTTGTCCGAGCATCCTGGTGAAGATGGCCCTTTTCTTTGCCTCTTCCGTGACTTCGGACTCGATCAGTGCTGCCTGGAAGTCCATCTCGAAGATCTCCCAGTCGCCCGGTTTCCTGATTTCGAAACCGGCGCATGTCTTGGTCCCGTGGGCTGCCATATCCCACCTTCGTCACCAATTTAGTGTAAGGGACCAAAGACAATGAAACAGCCGAAGGGTTGGCTTAACACAGGTTTATTGCATGATGATCCGGAGGAACATGTGGTAATGGCGGATGAGTAGCTCAATATATACAGCTGGCTATACATTTGAATGTGGCTCGTCGACAGACTATTGGTTGCTGCCTGCGTGACGTCGTAGAAGGTCACGCCCTTCTTGACCAGGTGAAGAGGTCGCGGGGAATCTTCCCGCGCTGCTGAACCAGGTGAATCTGAGCCATGAGAGCTGGACGCTCGCTACTGCCCTCTGGTGGTCACTAGCTCGCGTCCCCCTATCAGGTTTACATTGATACAGCTGATGGTTATAATGTTGCACACAGAAAGGTTACATTGTTAACACATGGCAAAGGTACATTGTTAAAGGCACAGCTTTACAGAACACAACATCCTGCTAATTGCTTATTCCAACCCAGTGGGATAAGAGCATTTCCTGTGACATCAGAAAGACTCACCCTTTGACCTCAGGTTTTTGTCCCATACCTCAGGGAATGCAGTAAAGCTGATTTGGTATAACATCTAATGTAGTAGGAATGTTGCTGGTGCAGAAACTGCAGCTTCTGCTAATCACAACACAGAAGAAAAGATAAAGAGTTTGCTTGCACCTTTAAGACTAATGGAAATGATTTTAATGAAAGATAGTCCATTTTTGTAAATGACTGCCTACTTTAGTTGAAATGCACTATGCGGTTAAGGAAATGAAATATTGACATTCACTCCTGTTTGGTCTTTAAAGGGACATTTACTGATATAAATTTTGCATCAGAAAATTGAGGGTACAGAATTAGAAAACCATTCCCTTGATTTTGTAATAGGTGAAGTAACTAGACTCTATTAAGCCACTGACTGACAACAGCTAGATTTTTAAATAGGTTCATGTTTTGCTATCATACACTCTTTTAATCAGTAACGGGAAATTTTTGATCCTCCAGATCTTTTGGGTTGCACCTCCCACAGTCTCTGGCCATGGTTATACTGTGGCTACTGGGATCTGAATATTAAAACATCTAGATGGGCAATGGTGCTTGATTTTCTTTTTCGACATCTTGGCTAATTAATTTTATTAAAAATAGATATTCTGAAGTTTCTGAAGGTATATACTGTTGTGTTCTTAGTTCTATGCATTAAAACAACCACCAACTGTATCAATGTATTCCGTGTAATTAGGTCGCGAGCTAATGTCCACCTGGTGGCAATAGCGAGCACCCAGCTCACAAGGTTCCAATCCCCAAAGAACTACAGCGCGGGAAGATTCCCGCCACTACCTCACCTGGACAAGAAGGGCGTGACCTGGAATGACGTCACGCCAGCAGTAGCCAATGGGCTATCGTGGAGCCACATTCAAATGTATAACCACCGTATATATTGAGCTGTTCGTCCGCCATTACCGCATGTTCCCCCAGACCACCATGCAATAAAGATGTGTTAAGCCAGTACTACGGCTGTTCCTGTGTCTTGTTTCTCATACACTAAATTGGCGACGAAGGTGGGATCATGGATTCCCATGAGATCAAGACACACGCTAGTCATGCCGGCTTCGACATCAACAAGCCGGAAGATTGGGAACTCTTTGAAATGGACTTCCAAGATGCGCTGGTGGTGTCCGACATTACGGACGAGGGAAAGAAGAGGGCCATCCTCACCCGGATGCTTGGGAATGCCGCCAAAAGAATATTGGTGGACCTGGTATCACCGAAGAAGGTGAGCGAACTGACGGTCAAGCAGCTCCTGAAGGCGATGCGTGACCATTTCCAGCCCTCGGTTTCGATGTTCTCGGCTCGAGACACGTTCTGGAAGAGAGTCCAAGCGCCCGGTGAGTCCATTGCCGCCTTTGCAGCGGCCCTGCGGTTGGCCGCCGGCCCATGCAAGTGGGAAAACCTGGAAATCGCCCTCAGGGACCGCATGCTGTGTGGCCTGTGGGACGAGGAGGTTCAGCGAAAGCTAATGAACCCGGAGCCACCCCCGACGCTGCGCGAGGTTGTGAAGGCGGCGCAGGCCGCGGAAGCCACGAGGGCCGGAGTCAAGGGGTTCAGAGAAAGGCCCCCACAGGCCGACAAGGCAGCGGGGTCGGTGCATGCGGCCAGATGGACGGCGAAATCTTCCATGGAGAGCAGCGACGACGAGGATGTCCGGAAGGTTCGGAAGGAAGGCCGACGCTGCGACGGCTGTGGAGCGGTCCACGACCGCATCAAGTGCCCGTTCCGGAAGGCCGAATGCCACAACTGCGGCCGCCGGGGGCACATCGCCAAGGTCTGCAGACGGCGGCGCAGGGACCGGAAAGGTTCGCCAGACCACTCGCCGAGAACCAAGGAGGGTGCCCGGCCCACGAGGAAGCAGGACAGCGTAGGCCGCATCTCCGACGACAGCGGCGACGCCCCCCAGTGTACAGCGTGTCTTTGGGACACCCCCGTTACTTCGTTGAGGTACTGGTGCAAGGGGCCCCTGTCAGGATGGAGATAGACTCGGGTTCCTCCTATTCCATCATGTCCCAGCGGGAGTTCTTGGGAATTTCCCCCCACGTGCGCCCTAAGCTCAAAGCGTTGAGGTCCACGCTGCGGGACGTACAGGGTAATAGCATTCCGGTGTTGGGGGTTGGAAAATTCAAGGACCAGTACAAGCAGCAGGCCGCAGAACTGCCCCTGGTTGTCCTCAAAGGGGGAAGTTGCAGCCTCCTCGGGACTCAATGGTTTAAGCCCCTGGGTTTGTTCATTGGGGGGGTGCATGCCGTTGGGACTGACCCAATACAGGAGGTGTGCAACGCGCACCCCAAAGTATTCAAGAAAGGACTTGGAAAGTTCAAGGGACCCCCAGTAGCGTTCGACCTGGACCCGGAGGTCCACCCAATAAGACTCAAGCCGCGCAGAGTGCCTTTCGCACTAAAGGACAAAATAGAGGCGGAACTGGACAAATTGGTGGGGCAGGGGATTCTTGTTCCTGTTGATTCCGCGGAGTGGGAGACTCCGATTGTAACTGCACTGAAGGCCAACGGGGAGGTTCGCATATGTGCTGATTATAAGTGCACCATTAATAAGGCGATCCGCCCTAATGCGTATCCGGTGCCGGTAGTCAGCCATCTGTTGGCCAGATTACATGGGGGAAAGTGTTTCGCAAAACTTGACCTGGCGCAGGCCTATCAGCAACTCTCAGTAACCCCAGCTGCAGCTGCTGCGCAAACAATAGTCACGCATAAGGGGGCGTTCCAGGTAACGCGCTTGCAGTTCGGCGTGAACTTGGCGCCCGGCATTTTCCAGTCGCTTGTGGAATGCCTCTTGAAAGGACTGGATGGGTTCTTGCCATACTTTGATGACGTATTGATAACGGGGGGGGGGAGCGAGGAGGAGTTGGCTGAAAGGCTAGACAAAGTACTGGCGGTATTTGAAAAGGCGGGGTTGAGGCTGCGGAAAGACAAATGCGTCTTCTTCGCAAAAGAGGTTGAGTTCTTGGGTTTCCGGGTAACCCCTGCGGGAATTAAGCCCTCCAAATCCAAGGTAGCCGCAATTCAAGGTGCCACTCGCCCAACCGCCAAGCCCGAATTGCAGTCGTTCCTAGGGCTCTTAAATTTCTACCACTCCTTCCTGCCTCGGAAGGCTTCGATAGCGGAGCCGCTGCATAAGCTGCTCAAAAAGGACGAGGCGTGGAAGTGGGGCGAGAGCCAAGAGAGGGCGTTTGTTGAGCTGAAACAACTCCTAGCGTCTGATGCCATTCTCACCCATTTTGACCCCAAGAAGCCGGTGGTTTTGATATGTGATGCATCCCCAGTGGGGGTGGGGGCGGTGCTGTGCCACGTGCTGGAAAACGGGAGGGAGGCCCCAGTAGCATTCTACTCCAGGTCCCTGTCCCAGGCTGAGCAAAACTACGCCCAAACAGACAGGGAGGCGCTAGTGATAATAGCGGGGACTAAGAAGTTCCATGATTTCCTCTACGGCCGCCCGTTTACTATAGTTACTGACCACAAGCCCCTGCTAGGCATATTCACTGCGGACAAGCCCACACCTCAGATCCTGTCCCCTAGGATGTTACGGTGGGCCATCTTCTTAAATGCGTATCAGCACGCGTTGGTGTACCGCCCAGGGAAAGAAATAAGCCACGCGGACGCCCTGTCGAGGTCTCCCCTTCCTCTCACTAGCAGCACCATGGGCGAGGAAGAAAAAGACCGCCAAGTACTCCTGATAGAGGTTTTGGATTCGCCCCCCATTATGCCCGCAGACATCGCCAAGGTGACCGGGAAGGAGAAAACGCTAGCTCTAGTCAGCTCCTGGGTGCAAAAAGGGTGGCCAGCGTCCTCCCCGGCGGCTAAGTTCGCCCCGTTTTTCAGGAAGAGGCTAGAGTTGTCCATAGAGAGAGGGTGCCTTCTGTGGGGCCAGCGGGTGGTGGTCCCCGAATCCCTGAGGCCGCGGGTGCTTAAACTGCTGCACGTCAGCCACCCTGGAATTGTCCGCTCCAAGGCCCTGGCGAGGAGCTATTTTTGGTGGCCCCAGTTAGACGCTGACATCGAGCACATGGTAGGCACTTGCGAGAGCTGCCAATGCTCCCGGCCCGAAGAGGCGCGTCTGCCGCACAGGGAATGGGACGCAGCGAAGGGGCCATGGTCCCGGGTGCACATTGATTTTGCAGGCCCATTTAGGGGTATGCTCTTTCTCCTCGTAGTAGATGCTTACTCCAAGTGGTTGGAGGTCATCCCGGTTACGAGCACCTCATCGGCAACGACAGTGAAGCATTTGCGTAGGGTTTTTAGCACGTTCGGCATACCCGACACCCTAATTAGCGATAACGCTAGTTGTTTCACGTCCGCAGAGTTTAGGGCATTCACTGAGATCAACGCCATTCGGCACATCACCTCCGCCCCTTTCCACCCGGCGACAAACGGCCAGGTCGAGCGCCTCGTGCGCACTACTAAAGATGCGCTGAGGTGCATGGGTCCTGGGGATCTCAACCTACAAGTGTGCCAATTCCTGCTAGGCTACAGGGTCACCCCCTAGCTTCTGGGTACTCACCCGCAGAACTCTTAATGCGTAGGAAGCTGACCACGATTCTGACCAGGCTAGACCCCACTAGGGTGGAGGACACAGGGAGGAATATCAGGTTAGCGGACATGAAAAGTTTCGAAGTCGGTGCCCCGGTGCATTGCAGAAATTACGCCAGCGCGGGGCTGGCCTGGGTCCCGGGCGTCGTCGTTGGAAGGACGGGTCCCGTGTCATATTGCGTAGAGACCGTCACGGGTCTGCTATGGAGACGACATGCAGACCTACTCCGTCGCAGGGTTCAGGAGCACCAGGTCGCGGCCGGCGAGGAACAGGACTCAGCGTTAGGGTTCTCCCCCACCCGTTCAACCCAAGGGGGAGGTGAGGGGGGCCAGTGGTCCCCACCTAGGGGGGAGGAGAGAGATTCTGTCCCCATAGATATCCTGAGGAATCCTTCTAATGGCACCCCAAGCATAGATATCCTTAGGAATCTTTCTAATGACACCCCAGGTGATAATTCTGATTTTCATTTACAAAACCGGGGGGGTTTTCTGGAGTGGTCCCCCACCCATCCAAGCGAGAAGCGGGGTTTTTCGTTAGTCCCCAGTGCCCCCGGTTTTTCCGTCCCTTCCCCAAGAGCCGCGGAGTCGCGGCCAGTCACTAACGAGTTTCCCTCTCCCGTTGCAGGACAAGGAACCAGGGGACAGAGAAGCAGTAGCACTCCCGGGACAGTCAGCGTCACGCCCAAGGCACGTTTGCAATAAGCCATCTTGGTTGAGAGACTTCGTCTCATTCTAGGGGGGAGGGATGTTGTGTTCTTAGTTCTATGCATTAAAACAACCACCAACTGTATCAATGTATTCCGTGTAATTAGGTCACGAGCTAATGTCCACCTGGTGGCAATAGCGAGCACCCAGCTCACAAGGTTCCAATCCCCAAAGAACTACAGCGTGGGAAGATTCCCGCCACTACCTCACCTGGACAAGAAGGGTGTGACCTGGAATGACGTCACGCCAGCAGTAGCCAATGGGCTATCGTGGAGCCACATTCAAATGTATAACCACCGTATATATTGAGCTGTTCGTCCACCATTACCGCATGTTCCCCCAGACCACCATGCAATAAAGATGTGTTAAGCCAGTACTACGGCTGTTCCTGTGTCTTGTTTCTCATACACTAAATATACAGAAGCCTTCGGGTATTCACTCAGCATCTCTAAAACATGTCTTTTGGATTGAGGTGGGGGTGGGGGGAATAACTCAACCCAAATTTAGAGGGAAGTGGCCACCCTTCTATGAGAAGCATACATGGTGTTTCTCAAGTCATGCTTAATATATATATATTTTTCTAATTATTCGATATACAGATTTATGTCCATTCATTTTCTTCTTATGCAAATTACTGTCTGCCTAATGTAGATTGCTGGTAAGCACTTTGTGGAATATTCTAGATACATATTAGCAGTAATATGTGGTGGCCAGTGTTTGTAAGCATGGCATCTTTGTATCTTTTTAGACTGCAACACCCAGAATTCTGCAGGAATATCCCAAGCCATAATTCTGGGGGCTTCACACACAAACAGAAAGTCAATGTCCTATTGGGTATTTTCAACTGCTTATAGTTGAGGGAAAAGGGACCCATCTCTGACATGGTGAGCCTTCAATAAGATGGTGGGACTCATGGGAATGGCTGTAAGAGACTAAGATCTGTGGGGGCAGCAGCGTATTAGAGATCTGATGACACCTTGGCCATAGTGGTCGATACATGGTGCTTCTCAAGAAACTACCAGACTCCTCAATGCCTCACAACTCCCACAAAGCTTATGGGGCTGCATTGCAAGGATAGAGTGAAACAGGGATTCTACCAAACATTTGTAATATTTATTTATTAATTCAAGAAGTTATTGTTTCATGTTCACCAATGTCCACCAGAATGATAGCCCCAGGGACTGGCAAGAGAGGCAGCTTCATTTTAAAAAGGTGGGTGCCATTACAAAATACACCCTACTCTGAAGCTTCATAGGAATAAACTTCTGATTTGCTCTTTGCTTTTCCCTTCCTACTGGGAAATGAAAGCAAAGTGGGCAAAGCAGTTGTGAATTGCATTTAATGTCTCTGTGAGAGTTGGATCGTTTTAAGACAAGCTGTGGGTCATTGAGTACTGCAGTATTTTCTCTTAAGAACTGTGGGTGATCATTTGGCAGGTTGGGTTGTCAGACTCTTTAAGAGATACTCTTCATGTCACTCATGAAGAGACTTAAATGTTTTAGATCTCAGAAACCTAGGCTCTTTTCCAGTTGACAAAGCTATTTTATCAATGGGCTGCACCCTGTGGGTTCTGTACCACTGCAGTTTAAATCATTTCGGTATTAACATTGCAACAATGCCAGGCAAAAGCAGCTTGACTGTTCTGCAAGATTTATTCTTCTACAGTAGCTCCTATTTTTAGGGTAGGGCCTGCATTGGATCAAGTGGTTAAGACAATGAACTCGATGACTGGAAGGTCGGCAGTTCGGCAGTTCAAGACCCGAGTGCTGCACGACAGAATGAGCTCCTGTATAGATAACAAGTCAGCAAGTGTCATTTTGCCTCTTTATATATCTATGGTGAGGCCCCATCTGGAATACTGTGTACAGTTCTGGTCGCCATACCTCCAGAAGGATATTATGGAGCTGGAAAAAGTGCAGAGGAGGGCAACCAGAATGATTAGGGGACTGGAATACCTTCCTTACCATCTGAGGCTGCAACGGTTGGGCCTTTTCACTCTTGAACGACAGCATCTAAGAGGTGACCTGATTGAAGTTTATAAAATCATGCACAGTGTGGACAAAGTAGATAAGGAAAAACTGTTTTCCCTATCGCACAGCACTAAAACTAGGGGGCACTCCATGAAACTTTTGGGTACTAGTTCTCAAACAAATAAGTGAAAGTACTTTTTCATCCAGAGGATACTGGTCTATGGACCTCCCTGCCAGAAGAAGTGGTGACAGCTGTCAGACTTGACAGCTTTAAGAAAGGATTAGACAAGTTCATTGAGACAAAGGTATCAATGGCTATAATTATGGATACTTAACGACAACCTCGGGGTTGGAGAGATAGGCAGGATATCTCTCAATGCCATTTCCAGGGAATCCTAAGCAGGTGAAGGCATCTGCTTGGAAATACCCTGAAGCAAATGGTGAGCCACTGTGTGAGAGAATGCTGGACTGGATGGGCTGTGGCCTGTTCCAGCAAGACTGTTCGTATGTTCTTAAATTGCTAAAATCACATCGTATGCTTCAGGACAAAAGAATGATATAGTCTCTGGGAATAAAGAAACACAGGGCAGTGAACTTTTCCTCCCAAGTTGCCTTGTACCAATATATGATAGAACTGAATGTTAGGGGTGCAGGTAAAGAAGCCAACCTGAATGCAGGAAAATTAGAGGTCAGTAGAACAAGTAGCAATTGCTGCTTGGGAGAAAGGACTCAGATTCAGAGTTACACACACTCACAGTCACATGCTTTACGGTTTATTTATTTCTTCTCATGTAATTCTACTGGTCCGCCTAGCCAGCAGGTGATGTAATATCCAAATGGCTAAAAAACCGCATGCAAATGGACTTGATTTCTCAAGTCCGTTTGCATGCGCAAAGCATTGTTGCAGAGACATCTACCAGTGTGTGGACTCCTCGCTGAATAACTACACCAAGGTATCCAAGGTAATTCTACTTTTGAAGATTTTGACTGCTCTGAGACCTTTGAGCCTAAGTTTGCTGTGGTTTTAAAAGAAGTTTCAGTTTTTACAATGGAATAGGTTACCTCTTTTGGAAGATTCCACACCTTTCTCACTACCCTATTTCTCTCTCTCTCTCTCTTTCCCTCTCTCTCTCTCTCTCACACACACACACAGATGCACACAGTGTGATTTCACTACTTCATTTTAAAAATTTCCTTGATTTTCCCCATCTGGATTCTCCTGAATCAATTCACCTGCACATTCCCCTAAATCTTCAGGAACATATTCCTTGGAATAAGAGGCTATACATCTTTCTTAATATTTAGGTCAAAGACTGCAGGAAATTGTGAGCTTAAAGTAGAGGACGGATGGAAGATTAGAGGCAAATACTGTATAGTGTTCTATAAAGGGGCTGATGGTGGCTAAATTTGTATAACTGTGATTTCCTCTGATTCTTACTTTTCATTTTGACATTACATTGTATTGTTAGAAATACATTGATTTTCCTGTGATTCTTTTTTAATACTGTGCCTTCATTTCATAGATCTTATTCCCTGGTTATCTGCTGTGATTTAAATAAACCTTCAAATTAATTGTATTGTACCTGCAAGTAGCCTCAGATCATCTCTTGGTTACATCTTTCACTTATTGAGGCAAAAGAAGAATCTCATTTCTAAACTTGAAATGTCTCGAAATGTCTCAGTATGTGCTTAAAAATATAGAACTTTAATGCACAAACACAAAATTAAGAATACAGAAATATTTGGATAAAAATCCAACACATGAGGTACTACAAAAGTATCGGATGCATGTAACAGGTACAAATTGAACCCATGCTACAGGCAAGTACAGTACTTAAAAATATGAAGGCTGACAATAGGAGTACAAAGATCCAGAAAAGGCACTTATTAAAAGATTGAAAAGCTTAAAAGTGAAAAGGTTAAATTAAAAATATTTCTTAGCCTTTAAGCAAGGGGTTCTCAACCTAAGGCCCATGGGCTGGATCTGCCCTCTGGCACCATATCATGTGGCCCCTCCACCCCTCCAAAGGCATGCAAGAAACAAAATGGTCACCTCTTTGAAGCTGTTGGGACAAAATGGCTACCTCCCATTATGCAGGCAGGGCAAAATGGTTGTCCAGCCCTCGAAGCTGATTGACAGAGTGTGACCTGGCCCTTGGCTTGGAATGGTAGCGAACCCCTGTTTTAAGCATTGTATAAATGCTTACAATGCTTAGAATCTCACCCAAACTATGCCTACTTGAATCTATGTAGCAAAAATTATGTCCTCTCCTTCTCAAAATATCAAACAAGGGTTCTATATATACACTTCAAAGTCGATAACAATCACTTATCAAATGATCTCATACACAAATGTCATTTGTTTTTCTCTTACTGTCAAACTGACATAACAGAACAGACTTATATGGTCAAACCATATAAGGCCTTTTTGCTTTGCAGCTGGCTGTTTATGTCATCTTGATCTGTGTTTGTCACTCACAAGACTTTTCCTCTGAGAAGAAAGACTTTCCTTCACCAACTCAGAATACCTGTACAATTTCTCACATGAAAGCAAGCCTGGCTTTTCTAGGTCAAGGTTGTTTTCTTATACTCTTCTCATAATAACTTGATATTCCCAATTGAATGTCTTTTTCCATTTATCTCATTTCAGCTATTAATTGCTCAATAAGGTATGGCAGGGTTATGTTCCTTGGGTGTAGTAATCATTATCCTTTGAATGAATTTTTGCACTCATTTTATTTTCCATCTTACATCTGCATCTCATGTTTAGGTGCACTTGAATCAAATATTTCAAATGCTAGTACAATCTTGATTATCAGGACAGACAAGTGTAATGCGTGGTTCACCCATTATTATAGAACATGTAGGTTGAAATCCTGTTGCCTAGCATAAAAAAATGTAACTTCCAGTCTATTCCTAGTTGAAAAATAAAGAATTGCTGCGGTGATTCTTGAGGGCACACAACATGCACTGTCTTGGTGTATGCAAACACACCCTCAAGAGCTGTGTGGGTGATTTTTTATTTACCAGTTAGGAACAGGCTGACAGTTACAAAATTTACTCATGCTAAACAACAGCATTTTAGACAAAGCTGATATCTGGCTGCACAACTCCTCCTATGCAGCAGGGATGATATCATTTACTGAGGAAAATCACCATTGATTTGTGGCTTTATTTACTGATTATGGGGTGCACTCAACTTGTACACAATAAAACAATGTCACATGCACACCAAAATCTCCAAGGGAAGTCTTACATCAGTGGTAATTTCCCACTGATGACATCATTCCATTTGTGCAGGCATAGCTGTGCAACAGGATTTCCACATTGTGTCTTATGAATGAAAGCTACTTGCATAGAGGTACTGTATATATAATGACCTTTCATCTTCTTAATGAAGGTGAACATGTTCACTAAAAATAATAATCAATCTTTAATCCAATAGTCTGAACCAATTCTGAGAAGGGATGGGTGGCATTTCCAATGTGGTCTGGCAGCTCTTACAAATTACAGTACCTGTCAATACTCAAATCTATTATGTTTCTTTTTCATTACAAATCTTAGGGGGTTGTGGTGGCTCAGTAGGTAAGAAGCTCGCCTTGTTATCTGGAAGGCCAGCAAGTTGGCAGTTTGAGACCCAGGTACTGCATGATGGCTTGAGTGCCCGTATCTGTCCCAGCTTCTGCCAAACTAGCAGTTCAAAGAGCAAGAAATTGCAAATAGATAAATAGGGACCACTTCAGTGGGAAAAGATCTTGGGGTCATGAAAGGAACCTCATTCAGGAGTCCCCTGAGCAGAGATTCTCCAGCAAAAATCCTTTCAACCCAGAATAATTTCTGACACGAAATTATTACTATTATAAATCTTATTTTCAGTGGTAATAGCATTAGAAGTGCCTTTTCACAGAAATTGGCGGGGCATGTGTAGCAAGAGAAGATTCATGGCAAGGATCAAAGGCTTATAATAGGATATATTCAAGAACACATAGATAAATGTGCTAATCACAGTATGACTGCCTGGTGTGTGTGTGGGTGTGTGTGTGTGTGTGTGTGTGTGTGTGTGTGTGTGTGTGTGTGTGTGTGTGTGTGTGTGTGTGTGTGTGTGTGTGTGTGTGTGTGTGTATAAAACTGAATGCAATCCCTAGAGTCGCCGAGATGAAATGGGACTGTATAGTGGAAATCATGCCCTCAGAAATTTGGGGGAAGGGGATTACTCTTGGTTCCTTAAGGGGTTAAATCTGGCCACAGGCTGCACTTGGCTCAAGCCTACTTTAAGAATTTGGATACTATGTGTGTGCACGTGTATGTGAGCAAATTACAAAACTGTTATTGTATACAACAGGGGTTATCAACATTTTTCAGCCGTGGGCCAGAACAGCTTAGACAGCTGAGTGGGCCAGACTAGTGGTTCCCCCTGCCATGAATGCTGCCATAAAATGTGTCTGCAGCTGTCATAAATGCATTTCAAAGGGCCACGGACTCATTTATGGCTGTAGCATATGCATTTACAATGGCTGCGGAATCATTTATGGTTGTAGTAAATGCATTTACAATGGTTGTGGACTCATTTACGGCTGTTGTATACACATTTACGGTGGTCATAAATGAGTCCGCAGCATCGGGGGCAGCAGGGGCAGCTGGAGTGAGGTTGGGGGTTAGATCATTTGAAACCGTGAGTCTTACCCAGCCCATGGGTTGTAGCTTGTGAACCCTTGCTATACAGTATCTGAGTTGTAATATTTGTTAAGGCAAGTGGCAACTAGCAATAAAACAATGCACTGGGGTATACATTGTTCCATTCTGCCAGCCTGGCCCTTATCTGTGATTCTCCAATCTACTTCCTTGCTTTTGCCCATACCCCAGCATTCAGAGATCAATTGAGTCTTCATTGGGCTGTTTTTAGTCTCCTCCTTATTTCTTTTCTTTTAAAGATGCCCTATCAATGTGAATATTGGAATGCCTCTACATTATTTAATATGGTTTTCATTCACTTTTGAGCTGCCTGAGAAACTAGTAGCACTCACAGCCTAAACCTACAAAATTGAAAAAATGATTAGAAAGGAATGGCATGAAGAATCCATTTACTTCCTCTGGCTTGTCTTAGTAAGTTCTTTCTTGACACCATTCCTGTTATGTGCTATACAGTCAACCTTCACATAACAACGTGTTTGGTTAGCATCATTTTTGCTTAACAATGCGTCATTATGCACCATGTCCCCCCCCCCATAAAAACATTTTTAGTGTCATTGTCCAGACAATGATGCTAAAATAACTACCATTATCCGGACAATGATGCTAAAACATCGTTATGCGGGAAAATACATAGAAACCCGCATAACAAAAAAAATCGCTTAGCAATGCTACTTGGAGAACCAAGTAACATCATTATGCGAGGGTCTACTGTACATCAAAGATTTCTGATCCAGTTATCATCCCTTCAAAACACAAATGGACGCGCAGTGGTGCAAATGCGCCGCCGCACACTTTGCCGCCCTCGCCCCATCAAGAGACGGCGCAGGACTGGAAGAGGGGCGGGGCCCGGGCCTTCCCTTGAAAGGGAGAGGCTCGGACCGCCCTCCGCACTTGATCGACCGGGCCAGGCAGCGTTTGTGCCTGGCTCTGGCTGATCAGGCTCCCACGCGACCCGGCCCTCCGGCCCATTGCCATGTGGACTTTCCTCCGGAGGCGTCCCTCCTTCAGGTAGGGGTTCGCGGCCTGGCTGGGACCTCTCCTTTGCCAGGGCTTTTCTTCGCTGTGTGTGTGTGTGTGTGTGTGTGGGGGGGGGGTTGGCCGCTTGGTGGGGGTTCTTTTCCTGGTGGCCACGTGGTTCCTTTTGCGCGGCGTTCAGCTGCAGCGGCTGCCCTGGGCCTCTATTGAGGCATGCTGGCTCGCCCCATCTGGGGTTCGTCGGGGGCCCCCACCCGGCCTGGGGCCTTTGTTTGCGCCCGGTCCGCTTGCCTTGTGGGCGTGGCATGGGTCGGTGCCTGCCCTTTCTGGCCCATACGCGGAGGGCCTCTGGGCCCTCTGCATCATGCGGTGCTGGGCTGTGGGGCTCAGCTCGGGTTCCCGGTGTTTCCGTTCCTGGGGTGGGGCTCCCCGCGGCCTCCGCTTCCTTGCCGGCCGTGCTGCCGAGCCTGCCCTCCCCTCTGTGCTTTTGTGTGCAGGGGGCGCTGCCCACCTGGGGCCTCGGCTTCCTCTCTGCTGGGCCTGGTGCCCCACTCCCCAGCATTTCCACATGCAGGGGCGGGACCCACTGTGGGCCTGGGGCCTTGCCTCCCTCACCAGGCATTCCGCCAGTCCATACACCTTGGGCGGGTGCCGTTGCCCCGACCACTGGCTGTTGCAGCCTCTGCTTCGGTGTGGGCCTCATCTTTGCTCGCCCCACCTCTGGCCCGCCTCCCGGCGCAAGGGTGTATGCAGAGGGGGTGTGACCCATTGGGCCTCCGAGCGGGCCCTGGGGAATTCGCGGGCCGGCTGGGCCACCTGACTGCAGTGCTAGGCTCCTGCCGGGGTGGACCCGTTCTGGGCTTTGCACGCTGGGTACTGCATGATGGGGGTTGGCTGTTCATTTGCCAGGTACTGCGTGGTGGGGTGGGCTCCCATCTTTTGCCAGCTCCCACTACCTGGTGGTTCCGGCTTGCGGACTTCCGACTGGGCGAGCGGGGACCGCTTGCGGGGGCCTTCCGTGTGGTGGGGCTCCCTGGGGCATGGCCCTGCTGTCTGCCTGATTGGGTACCTCCCGTTTGGTGGTTTTGTTGCCACCCCGTCAACCATAGTTCTGGCGGCAGGTGGGGGACCTTGGACCCCGGTTCCGAGCTGTCTGGTTGCCCTTTCTCCCTACTACTTCCTGGCAGGAGGTTGGACGGTGGGGCCCAATTTTCCTTTCAGCCTCCCTCCAGCAGTTGGCCTCCTGGCTATGGGCCTCACCTGCATTGGGTCCTTGGCAGCCTGCATCGCAGCATCTCTGCTGGCTGACAAGTTGGACCCCGGCAGATTGTGTTTTGCTCATCGTGTCCGGCGGGTTCTGCTTTGGTCCTGGGCCCTGACCCCCGCAGCAGCTGTGGCCCCAGTGGGGTGGTCTCTGCCGCCTCGCTTGGTGAGTAGGTTGCCCTGGTTGGCTCCCCCTTTGGGTGGCGGGGCATTTGGCTCCTGCAGCCCACTGGCCATGGCTGTACCTGGTCCCTTGGGTTTTCACCTCGCAGTCTGCCATTTCCAGCCCTGACTGTCCATGCGTGGCGGGCGCCTTGTCGGGCGGTGCCTCCTGGCATTCTGCCTGCTGGGCCCACGGCTTTGTCCTCGATGGCCCACCCCGCCGAGATTTTCCCTCCCTGGCGAGACGCCAGGTCTCTTGTTTCCGTGGCATTGCACTGTCCAGTTATTTTTGGAACTGGGTGAGGTTGCCACTACGCTGTGGCACTCTCTTTTGTCTGCCTTTGTTCCAGTTAGTGGGCCGTTGGTGCGCATTGTTTGCCGCCCTGGCAGATGTTCTGGTTGTACAAGGACTTGGCCTGGGTACTGGCCTTGCATGGTTCACTAGGTCCTACATTGCCGGTACGCTGGCGCACCTGGGTCATCGTGCCTGGGGGGTAGCTCTGGTATCTGCTGGGGCGGTTGTTGGTCTGCCACAACAGCTGTTTCCTGCACTCCACCTGCATCTTGCTTGTCCCTTGTGTTGGATGGTTGGCTGTGTTGTTTCCTCTTCAGTGTGCTCGGTCCCGTTTCCCTGCAGCCGTCGGCCCCTGTGGGCGGCTGTCTCTATCGTGGGGGACTCTGGTAGGTTGTGCTGCACGTTTCTGCCCCTGGGGGTGGGACCTTCATTTGGGGCAGGCTGCTGTTTCCTCTCCTTAATCAGGGCTGGGGTAGCCATTGGCTTCCTGGGCAGCTTGGGGCCCTTCTACCATCCTGGTAGTTTTGCGGGGTGGGGATGGGTACCTTAGCACGTGAGGACATGACACTGTGAGGGCGTTGGGATGGCCTGGCTGGATCTGGCCACAGCCCATCCAGTCCAGCATTCTGTCTTGCATGGTGGCTCACCATTTCCTCCGGCGTATTCCCGGGCAGCTGCCTCCACCTGCTTGGGGTCCCTGGAACTGGCATTTAGGGATATCCTGCCTGGCTCTCCAGCCCCGGGGTTATCCATGCTTTTGGCCATATGTCTCGTCTCTACCATGTCGGGGCTGGCGGAATCTCAGGTGGTATCTGGTTTCTGTTGGCCGGCGCTCGATTTCCTCCCAACCACCGGGTGCTCCTGGGATGGTTTCGCTTTGCTTGCACGGCCCTCCCTCCTGACTGCACTTGTGTTGGGCTGTGGTTGGTTTTGCTTGGGGACGTCATGGCGCCCGGCTTCTGGGCGGTGTGCGGTATGCCCCAGGGTCTGGCCCGCCATTTTGGCTGTCTTTACTGGACTGTTCTTTTGGTGTTCTGCGCTTTCTTCACGCCTGGCCTTCAGGTCAGTCTGATACTTTCTGGGAGTTGGTTGCAGGTGTTTCTCCTATTGGCCAGTGCGGCCATGGGCATTGGCTGGGACCTTGGCAGGGCGTGGGATGGCCCGAGGGTTGGGCTGTATTCTCCATCCCATTCTGGGCAGCTTGCGGCCAGGGGGACGCCAGGGTGGATTCAGCGCGGTCATTCCAGTGCGGTGCCATGGCTGCGGTGTGTGTTTTACATCCTCCCGCATCTGGTTCCCTCGGGGTTATGCTCCTTGTCCACCTGTTTTTGTCGCGCTCCTCACACCCTACTGTTTTCCTTTCGGGGCTGGGTCTGTTCCTAGTGCTGCTCTTCTTTTACTGATTCCCTCTCCTTCTTGCGGGTTGCCTGGTTTCCAGTGCTTGCGCCGGTGGTCGGCAAGCCTGCTTCTCCCTTCCCATTCTGGGTGGCGAGCATTTGGCTGGGCGATGGGGGCAGGGTCATAGGCCTGTTCCTTCCCGGCCAATCCCTTGTGGCTTCTCGCCCAGTTCCTTAGGCCCTCCCGATATTCTTCTGGTGCGTACCCTCACTCTCCCACGGACAGTGTTGCTGGGCCGTGCTTCCTTCCATGGTGCACTTGCACGGTGGTTGACTGGCGGCCAGTGCCCGTGGCTGCTGCCTATAGGCCTAGCTGTGGCGGTCCTGTGTCGGAGTTGGCGTGACATCCTGGGGATTCTCCAGGTGCTTGTCTTCGGCACCCCTTTTGGCTACCCTTGGTACCAGCTGCAGTTCCCTCTTTGCCACCGGGACGGCTTGCCTATGGCGTGCTACCTTTTCAGGGGTTGCTGGTTCTTCTCATTCCTGATCCGGCCTCCTTGGGCCACGGTGGTACCCATTCGTTTCGTGGGTGCTGCATTGCCAGTTCCAGTATTTGGGGTCTTTGGAGGATGCCGTCCGTAGCATGGGCCCTGTGGGGCTCTACTTGCTTTTCGTTTCTAGGTCACCCCATGTTGCACTGGGCACCTTGCTGGCACTTGTTCTCTCTGTTCTCTGTTTCAGCTCCTGAGCCCCTGGATGTGATGACATGGGCGTGTGGCGTCGGCCACAGCCGCGAGTTGGAGAGGCTCAGAATGCTGTTCCATCGACTGGGGGCGTGCACCTGGGGCTTTGGCCGTGGCACACCTGATGTGGCGCTGATCCTGTTGCCTGGGTGGTATGGTTTCCTTCTCTTCCTTCTCTCTACTGGAATTCCAGTGCACCCACTGTCTTTTGCTACCGACCTCAGCCGGGTCACTGGCTTGTATCTGGCCACTGTTGGCCACAGGCCCGAGCTGTGGAGGGGGCCTGGTCACTGGCGTCTTGTTGGCCACCGCTGGCCCCAAGTCCAAATTGTGTGATCGTGATGGAGCGCCGCTCGATCCGTATGGAGGTTGTCAGTTGTACTGCAGCCCTGGAGTGCTCCTCTGCATGAGGCATGGTCCTGCTTTGGCTCTGTGGCAAGCGGGCCTGGTGACCGGGTTCATGGTCGGAGGGCGGGGAGTTGTGGAGGCTCCTCCCCATGTGGCGGTTAGCACTGGTAAGGAGGTTCTGGATGATCCTCATGAGTCTGGCAGGTACGTGGTTGGTTGGCCACAGGAAGGTTTAGATAGAGGGAAACTCGGGTGGCCAATCAGGTGTTGACCCGGAACAAGGTTTTGCCATGCTAGACACAGTGGGCAAACCTTGCCGTCTGCTGGACATACACCAGAAGCAGAGGTTAAGTCATTTGCGCTTCTGTGGGTCAGTTATAATTGATGATCACCCCTCCTTACCAGTGCTATTGCGGCCCGCTTGCATTATTGTGTTATTATTTAATAAAGTGGCCCGATTCCATCCCAGCACAGCATCCGTCTCTTTATTGGGGTGTGGGTCCGGCAATGTAAATCCTGAGGTGTTTCAGTTCATGCCATAAATTAACATGATTTCCCTACTCCTCACCAGAGGTTTTTTAAAGGTTTCATAGAAATGTGCACAATTTGCACAATTGTGCAGTGTTGGTTCTTCACATTTCTATAACTTTACAAAATTTGAAACATGAGTAATTGTTACTTTTTAAATTGTACAATCAATTAAAATTAGTAGCACTGAGCTAGTTGTTTTTATGTGCTTGAATAACTTTTCTTTTCTTATTTTGCTTATTGTATTCTTGCTTAATTTTTTAAAAGGGAAATGATGCTATTTGTGCATAGAGACATTTGGTGCAAATTGTGGGAAACAATGTGAAAAACTGATTGACATTTTGATCTTGCACTGCACACAATTCCTTTCATGGAACTGATAAATCCCTTGATGGAGTTTTACTATATCAAGATAAGCTGTCTCAATGAAAAGCATATCAAATAGCAGATTTTTTATTTAAAAAATCCTCATACAGGATTGCATTTTAATACAATTGCTGAAAGAAACTGATTACTATATTCCTTAAAACTTTCAATAGTATTTATTGGAGCTTTTCAGATGATCAGTCGGTTTTAATGAGTCATATTTTGATTTATTCCTGATTTCTTATTTTTCTTTGTGAAGCATGTAACTCTGCATGAGCAAATGCTAGGATTCTCAACCTGCGGTGCATGGGCCAGATGCAGCCCACAGCACCATTTCATGTGCCCCCCTGCCTCCACCACACCCGGAAGTGCCATGTGGTGGAGGCAGGGCAAAATGGCCATCCGGCCCCCATCTTAAAAAGGTTGAGAACTTCTGTGCTAGAAGTTAAACCTAACTTCCTTGAATGACCTATTTTGTATCCAACTTGCTGATTTTTTCCATATTTACCAATGAACAAAAAACAAAGGAATAGAATGTGCCCATAAAGCTCTTTTTCCAACAAGCAATTGCTGGAATGGGGTGATAGAAAGTATGTTGTTAAAAACACCTAGCTCTCTGAGTATAACCTTGTTAGAAGAGTTTCACATAAATACAGCAAGGAATATTCTGAGAGGAAATAATATTTACCTTTCACATCTCGCAGTGTGAGAAAAGTATCATTTTCAAACATCTCATATTGTTTTATGTGTACAAGAGATGATAGCAGGGAAAAATTAGAAAGGTATAGTTTCTACTTTTATGTATTCCCCCCCCCTGTTAAGATAGGAATGCACTTGAATTGTCAACACAGGAAGGCAAATATAATTGAATAGACATTATTGAAAGCTGGTAGGATGAAACTCATGACTCAAGTGTAGTGAATGATTAACTCAAAATCAATAGACTATACAGGAAGGGAAGGGAAATACATAGTATACAAAGGAACTATATCATTATGAAGAGGTCCATGACTATGAAATTGATGTGGTTGAGAGCATTTGGATAAAAATCAAAGCAGAAGGAAGCAAGTGATGTCACTGCAGGAATCTGCTAAAGACTTCTCCAAGGGAGAACAGGACAACTGAATGGAATTGATGAGAACCTTTGGTAGAAGCAGTGATGGGCATCAGCAGGTTCATATCAGTTTGCCAGAACTGGTAGCAGAAATCCTGGCTGGCCTTGCCCATCCAAGTTTTGAAATAAAGTAAAATTTAATTCAATTTAATTTAAATAAAGTTTTCCTAATTCAGATTCAATGCAGGGCTTCCCACTGTCCATGCCCTCCATACCATGTCCACAGTGTGGTAATAATTTTTTTTGGAGCCCACCATTGAGTAGAAGTCACCATATTGTCTTGGGACTCATTATCGGAAAATGAGTGTTGACACAGAGACACAGGGTTTTTAAGAAAACGGATTTCAACATGCTTAAGGAAATATTACCTTTAGGTCATATCCTGTAGTCATAAATACTCATGGGAGTTCATGATGAATTTGAGTTTTTGAAAATAGTGGTACTGAAAGCACACTTGGAAACATCTCCAGTTAGATCCGGTGCATAATTTGGGGGTCCTCCTAGACTCGCGGCTACTGCTCGAAGAGCAGGTGGCAGCCGTGGCTAGGAGTGCCTTTGCACAGCTCCGTGTAATCTAACAATTGCGGCCATTTCTGGACTGGGACTCCTTGCTCATGGTCACTCACGCTCTGGTCACCTCCAGATTGGATTATTGTAACATGCTCTACATGGGGCTGCCCTTGGTGACAATTCGGATACTTCAGCTGGTCCAGAATGCGGCTGCCCGGGTAGTGATGGGCCACAGGCATTATGCTCATGCCTCACCACTGCTCCAGGAGCTGCACTGGTTGCCAGTGTGCCTCCGGGTGCAATTCAAGGTGCTGTTTTTGACCTTTAAAGCACTTCATGCTATTGGATCAGGCTACTTAAGAGATCGCATTGTCACAAGAAATTCAGCCCGTCCTACCAGGGCAGACAGGAGGAGCTCAGTGGTGGTCCCATCATTGAGAGAGGTACATCTGATTGGGGCCAGGAAGAGAGCCCCAGCCCTGTGGAACCTCCTTTCACCTGAGGTGCGTCTCCAGATGGAACTACTCTCCTTTAGGAAGATGCTGAAGACATGGTTGTTTCAGCATGGGTGGGGCATAAGTGCCCCCACCTCTCAGGCCCACTGGCTTGTCTAGTTGGGGAGACGGATCTGTCCTGTCTTTGATCTCGGTGGAGAGGGTTGTTTTCTGAATGTTTATACAGGTTTTATGTGTTTTAATGTGGATTTTAGCTGGGTTTTTTAGCTGTGGATGTTTTTGTTTTATATTGTATTCTATTTTTATTTTCGTTTTCCCCTCTTCCTTTTTCCTCTTTTGTTGTTAGCCACCCTGAGTGGTGTTCCCACCAGAAAGGTGGGATATAAATAAGTAAATAAATAAATAAATAAATAAATCCAAAGAAGCCAGGGTGGCTGCACAAGAAGATTTCATATGAGTTCAGATTTAAAAGGAAACATGTATAAAATGAGTTAAGAAGCTATTAAACAAGGGCCAGTGCAAAGAGTTCCTAATGTTTGAACAGAAATATACTACAGTTCAGAATGAGTTCAGACTTGAAAGAGAGCTTTTAAATAGTAAAAGCCAGCGGTTTCAGCTTTCTTCAGAGCAAAATGAAGAAGGAAGTGGTGGGTACAATGTATGCAGAAGACAGATGTCAGTGAGTGACAGAGAGAAGGTGAAACTGGTCAACACCTTTGTCTTCTAATAGCAAAAAATGATCAGCATGGTGGAAATGGAATCAATGATGTGATAGCTGGACTGCAGCCTAAATATGGAAAGGTGATATGTGAATCCTTAGATATTTTAATTGAGAACATGTCTTCAGGGTCAGATGAACTGGGGTCTCAAGGGAACTGCAGATAGAATATAAGAATCTGTGTAATCTATGTGTAAAACTGGTGAGGTTCCTGTAAAGTGGAAATGAGGAAACATTGTCACCATCTTCAGATTATTTTTTTTAAAAAAAGATCCTGGGAACTAATGACCCATAGGCTTGATGTCTAGATCGGAAAAGTTCTAGAACAGATCTGTGACAATTTAGAAGAGAGTACTATGACTACTAAGAAACATTATGGGCCTCTCAAAAACATGTTATGCCAAAATAATAATCTCTCACTCTTGCTCTCTTTGAAAAATAGATTTGCAGGCTCAGTAGATGATTAGATTACTGTGGAAATAATGAGTCTTGATTTCACTAAGGCTTTTGTGGAAAACCAACCCTCTCATCCATCCTGCCTTGTTTTCTTCCAGATGAACTAGTGAAGTGTAGCATATGCAATATTATTGTTAGGAAGATTTGTAGCTGTTTGAGGAACTGTACCCTCATGATATTTGTAGAACTATCCTTGTATGAAACGTATCTCTGTACAAGCAATAGTTCTGGAATTTGGCCTTCAGCTTTGAGCATACATGCATGGATCATTGCAGAAGAAAGCATAAGAGACCTATCATCATACTTGCTTCAGGTCCTGTAAACCTTCTGAGTGGCTTTGGAAAGCTGACTATGGATGGGGTGAGGCTGAAGGACCTCATTGTCTAGGACACTTCAAATTCTACAATGACCTCTACATGAGGTGTGCCAAAATGGTTTTAAGAAGCCTTCTATTTTATCCAGTTCATGAAATGTCTTCAATATGGGAACCTGATTGATGCAAACATTGGACTCACTTGGGTGCGAGGATAAAAACCATGTTCTTCTTTTAGTGACTAGGATTTATGTTTTGATTGGTCTTTGGAGTTTCCTTACTGTGTGTGATATTTAAACTTCTTTTAATTAATTTGATATCATTTTAAAAAAATGTATTGTTCATTGTTTAAAATCATGTTATTATATGGGGTACACAGAAATAGCCTCCATGAAGATTGTGGTATTTTTGAACCACAATCTGGTGTACCCTGGTATCGGCAACCTTGTGTTGCAGGCTAATCTTTCTCACACTAGGTCAGGTGAAAGGAATTGCAGAATGAACTCACCAGAAGGTGCCTTCATTTTGGCAGTTTCATGTCTGGTCTAGACACAGACAAAGAAGAATGTTATTATATATAATCCATCCTGAGATCTTTTTGATACAGAGTAAAGATAGATAAGGACTGCAGTGGCTCAAGTAGATAACACACTGACTGGGATGTGGAAGGTCAGCAGTTTGATTCCTGAGTACTGAAGGACGGAATGAGCTCCCATCTTTGTCCCAGCTCCTGCCAACCTAGCAGTTCGAAAGCAAGAAATTGCAAGTAGATAAATAGGGACCACTTCGGTGGGAAGGCAACAGCGTTCCGTGCATTCCAGTGTCTAGTCATCCCTGCCACATGACTACAGAAGTGTCTGCAGCAGCAGACAGCGCTGGCTCTTTGGCTTTGAAACAGAGATGAGCACTGCACCCTAGAGTCAGATACAACTGGCTTTCGAGCAAGGGAAACCTTTACCTATACCTAAAGATAGAAATATTTAAATGAATGAATAATAGTAAAATAAATTTAGTTATACTTTCTGGAAGGATAAGGCTCACATCTATAATTCTCGTGCCCTGTATCCATTTCAAGAACAAAGCTTTTTATGAATTGTCTGGCTCACATCTTCACTGCATTCCAAATTTGATTTCAGCTCTTTAGCTTTGGCTGACTTTAATTAACAAGGTTAAATAAGCAAGGCATAGTTTTAATTCAATATTGTTCTCAAGTATTTTATTTGCAGCAGAGTGTTATGAAGTAGTTATCTAGTTAGTTGTATTACTGAAAACTTATCCCTTCTGAGCTTGTGGGATTAAGACTCTCTCTGTGTTTGATTTGTGTTTGTAGAAATATTAATTAAATAATTCCCTCATACTAATATGTTATCTTTCTGACAGTTTCACTACATAGGCTAACAATGAAGCAAACATGGAAAATGAATGATGCCATCTCCCTGGAAAATAGCCTTTGCAGGTCATGATTTCAATGCACTGGTAGGAAGAGTGAGAGAAAATTGATCTGTTATTGTATATACTGTGTCTGATCTGCGAATATATAGGAGTGATTAATTCATAGGGGTTCAGACCTGACAAGCTTTACAACATTTGTTTCTGCCTCTTGCACATATATGCACATACACATGCCCATATGTACACATACAAATATACATACCTGTACTGATAAGATCCATGTGCATGTCTGGCCAGGTTATCCTGCTAATGTAATAGAGTAGACCACACTGCCAGCAACTCAATGCCAAATGTCAGGTGGCAGTTAACTAACCTGACAACCCTGAGGACTAACTAACCTGACAACCTTGAGGACTTGGGTGCCAAAGTTCACAGGGAAGGGCGACGATCCCCAAGTGGATTAAATCCCACTTGAATCCATCTTGATGGAGGGCAGCAGCTTCATCCATCCTGGCCTGGGGCTGATGAGGACTTTGTGTGCCAAAAGGGCTCAGGACCAGAAAGTGACTCACGGAACTGGATCAGTGGTACTGGTGTCATGCTGCGATGTGGAAGACAGATGAAAGGCCACTGCATTATATTCTCAGGACAGTCTTCATGGCTGATCGCCATGAGAATCGCCAATTTTCAGATACAGCAGAACAAGAAGAAGAAGATAAAATCCATGCGCATGGAGAGAAACAAAAATATACCAAGAGGGGAGAAGAGAAGAACGTACGTCTTTAATGAAAATCAAGAATACTCATGCCAGGGTTATCATTCTGGTATTATCTTGGTGCAGTAATGGGGAGCCAAGATAGTAAAGATGAAATAAAGGATACTAGGTTAAAATCACCATTCAGAAGACTGTAAATGTTACACAGACAGACAGACAGACAGACAGACAGACAGACAGACAGACAGACAGACAGACAGACAGAAAAATGAACACACACACAGAGTTGCTAATTTTTTCCTTCCTCTACATAATGTGGTCTTTCTTCTCTGTCCAGCTATCATTAGTATCTGTGATAGCATATACCTTCCAGCAATGCAACCGCCAATGACATGGAACTGAGCACATTTTAATGAGTACATCATATTTAGTTAAACAGGGGGGAAATGTACACAAAGTCAACAGCAGGCAATTTCCATTCCAGCTAGATTGCTACAGCTAAGTCAAGAAAATGCAGTTTCCTGAAACTGCTGGGCCAAAATCTTAAAACTTGATGTTATTGAAGTGGGAGAGGCAAGTGTTGGACATATGGACTGGAAATGCTTCTGGGCATTTCCTAACTCTGGGAAGAGTTAGGAAAAGAGTGTGGGCACATAGTCCCAGAATCCAGGTGAAACCCAGCTAGTCAGGAAACATGGAATGGAAGGGAGGATATTTCTGGAGAAGAAGTTGATGGCATCATGTACTCAGTAGTTGCTATTGCTGTCAGTGTTCATGCTTGGGCTCACGTTATACATAGGCTTCCTAGGAATGCATATGGCACACAGGTAGTTTTTCCAGAGCCTAAAAGCAAGAAGAATTTTGTTGTTTATTTTATATTGTTGTTTGCTTTATTATATCAATGTTTCTTATTTGTCTATACACCACCCACAGTGGGAAATATCCCAGATGTGTGGTATAAAAATACAACCAACCAACCAACCAAACAAAATGATTTGTTTGAAATATGGTGTTGGAGAAGAGGCTTGTGTGTGCCCTGGACTGCCAATAAAAAGAACTAGGCCCTAGACCAGTGTTTTCCAACCTTTGGTTTTTGGACTTCAATTCCCAGAAGCCTAAGTCATTTCCCCAAAGCACTCACCAACCAAGGCACTGACTTAGGCTTCTGGGCTGGATGAATCAAAAGTTGGAATTAAAATTGCTGGGAGAAACATCAACAATTTGAGATATGCAGACAATACCACCCTAATGGCAGAAAGTGAAGAAGACCTAAAGAAGCTCCTGATTAGGCTGAAGGAAGAGAGTGCAAAAGCTGGCTTGAGACTCAACATCAAGAAAACCAAGACAGTGGCAATAGGCCCTATCAGTACTGAAGGGACTTGTGGAAGCTATGCCATTAGGACTTAGGCAGTATTTGTCAGGCCCACCATTGTTGTCACCAGGGCTATGCAACCAAAAGATCTGTAAGGTTCAACACAGGCAAAGGACACTCCCTTCTATATTTCTATGCTTGTGATACAGACACAAACATGCATTTACCAGCTTTCCCCCTTGTCCCTGTCCCTCAAGCCTGGCTTTTTGGTGTACAAATCTTGTACAAGTATCTCACCATCACCCAAACATATCTTTGCACTGAACCAGTGAATCAGGGTATTACAGGTAGTTGGGAAAGATAGAAATGGGCATCTATGCTTTACAGCCATCTCACATACTGTTGTGTATTTAAGGAAATGTGTTTGTCATTTTGTCTTGTTGAGAAAGAGTTTAATATGTATTTGCTTTACTATGGTCCAAAGTCTCGTGAGACTTCGGGAGGGTTCTGAACAAGAACAGAGCTGTCAATGGTTCTAATGTTTTTCCCCCCAACTGTCAGCTCTGATCAGAGATAGTTAAGGAATGTGAGGGTGTGTGGTTAGCTCTGGTCACCTATTCTTATTCCAAATAAAGTGTGTGTTTGGCCCGTATTGCTGGCTGCTGCCTATTATTTCCAGAACACTGAACATACAAAATCCAAACTCTTTCTTCTTCCAGTGCTACTCATCCTGATGTTTATCTCTCTATCTGGAGATACAGAGAAGCATAGCAATTCTTTGTGACTTCAGATGGTGCCTTGAGACCTGGTAACTCTGTCATAGAGCTATGAAATAAATATGAACCTGTGGGAAGACTAACAGCAGAGAAAGCGAGGCAACCAAAGAATCCAAATACGTATCATGCCCCCACACAGCACACAATACCACCAGCCTTCCTGTGGGATGGAATTTGGGAGAGATGAAGGGAGATAAAGACAATGCCAGATGCCGGGTCCAAATAAGCTGGCTTCAGTTTGGTTTATTTGAAAACAGAAAATTGTTCATGTACCCACATCTCATAGACATTGTAAACCACTCTAAACATCCAAGCTAAAAAATAAGATACAAGTCAACTAATTAGTAGAGTAAGTTTGCAATGCTATAAATGCTTGTCCGGGAGAAAATCCAATTTAATTCAGTAGGATTAGTTTCTGAGTATATATGCATGTGAAGCTCATCTTCATAATACTATAATGCAGCTCATTTTTTTGGCTGACCACTATTTCTCAAACAAAATTTATTTGGAACAAAAAACAACAACCCAAATCAACAGAAACTAGATAATCAAGAAGTTAATTGTGTCTTTGTCCAGTTGGCCATATCACATTGTCAATCTCAATGGAAATAGGGTCACTGAATCCATAGTTGGATGGTGAGTCAATGTTAATTAGGATTGCCAACAAGATTGTGGTTATTGAAATCAATGGGACAACATTCAATCCCATTATTTTAGATGAGGCTAAAGTATGGGATTCTTTTGGATCCATCATATGCATGAAGTCCAGGACTACTTGGAGGAAGGGTGTGATACAAATTAGGCAGACCAAGAGGAAATCAAATTAAACAGAATGCTGGTAGAAGTACACTAAATAAATAAATGCCCACTTTACTATAGTAAAGGTAAAGATCTCCCTTGCTTGAAAACCATTTGTGTCTGACTCTAGGGGTCAGTGCTCATCTTCATTTGCAGTCAAAGAGCAGTCCTGTCTGCATCTGCAGACATTTATGTGACAATGTGGCAGGCATGACTAGACAGCAAAGTACATGGAATGCTGTTACCTCTCCAACCGAAGCGATACCTATTCATCAACTTGCAATTTCTTGCTTTTGAATTACAGTACTAGGTTGGCAGAAGCTAGGTCACAGACAGGAGCTCACTCCATCCCACAGCGCTCGGGTCTCGAACTACTGGCCTGCCAATCTTCCAGTCACCAATCTCGGTGTCTTAACCACTTTGTTATGATCATATCTAAAAGAACTGTTAAAATGTCTTGTAAATTTGTACATTATTTCTCCTCAGTTCTGGTGTACACAGACCCACTAAACTGCAAGATGTTCATCAAAACAGAGAATAAATAGCGTGTTATATTTTATCTGCAAAAGTCTGTTCACTAGGCTACCTCTTTGGAAATAAAGGCTATTAACTTGCAGCCAACCCATGAAATTATTACTGCACCCATTCATTATTTTATGAAGCAGCCTATTGACAGTCTTTTAGCCGGCAGAAAGGATTATGTATTCATGGTATTGCAGAACTCTATAAATGGAGTTTAGATTCTAAATTCATCATTGTGTTCATAAACTCCACACTGCTTCATTTTTTAAAAAAGCATGGCACATATCCTTTTTAAAAGTCATTACAGTGACTGCTAGGTAGAAATAATGATGCTGAAAAGACTAAACCCCACATTTCCTTCAATTCAGATATTGGAAGATTACTATAAGATGAAGCATACAATTTTAATGTCTTGGAATTAGAGCATGGGAGAAGATTTTTTAGACTACATCTCCCAGAATCCATAGTGAACATGGGCAAATCTTTGGTTTGGAACCACTCTTGCTCGAACACATGAAGCTGCCTTACAAGGAATGAAATCAATGGCCCTTCTGTCTGCTAGTGCTACTAATAATAATTGCATGCCATCAAGTCAATTCTGACTCAGGACCATAGCCAGAGGGTGGCAAGTTAGCATTTTGCTCACCCTGGCAAAGTATGGTTTCCCACAGGAATGGATTGAAAAGAGGCTTTGTTGCCCATCCTGAAAAAATATTCACCCATCCACATCTAGAATCCTGGCTATGGCCCTGTTCTGACTTATGGCAACCCTTTTCAAGAGTTTTCTAGGTACAGAATACATGTAAGTGATTTATTGTTCCTTTCTTCTGGAAAGGAGGAAGTGTTCTGGGACTGTGCATCTTGCCCAGGGTTTCACAGGATGATTTTTCCTCACATGAGGTACAGTGTTGAATTGAGCTCTCAACCTTTGGTTTGGCAGGAAGATAACTAAACCACTGAACTATAGCCAGCAAATATTGTGTATTTTATCCAGTGATGCACTCCCAAAATTTTGCTACCACCTCTGTGGGTGGGGCCAAATCTGTGGGCAGGGCCAAATCTGTGGACATGGCCAACGCAATGGTGTATGAAGGTGGGTGTGGCTGGCCAGGTAGGTGTGGCCTGGGGGAATTTCTGCTACCGATTCTACAGGACAGGACCTGCTTCAGTGCATCACTGATTTTATCTGACTCTAGTTTCCTAAAGTAAAGTGCCTTCTTAGTACCTGAGATCTGTTTAACAATGTACAGTATGTCTGAAAAATGAACCCAGAAGATTCTGTGAGTGAAACATATGTTTCCTCTTAATTATAAACACCCTCCCACTGACCCAAGATGAATGATCTGGTGATGCAGAAGATTTTCATTCACTTCTCCTTTTTAATGCATTTGTTCAGATATAGGGAAAGTTCCTCTTTCTGGAGCACAACTTTCAGAATCCACAGCAGATTTGCTACTTGTCATGTTGCCTGTGGGATTCTGTAAACTGTAGTCCAAGAAAGGAACTTTTCCTATCTTTGAACTTATCTAGTTTGTGGTTCTTGAAGGAATCCAAAAACATTTATCCAAAAGAAAAAAGTGTACTTTTTAGTATGAAGATTGCTGCTAGTTATGCCCATTGGCCTAACTCCATTGGCATAAATGTCAGCTGTGAATTGCCACAAGCTAAGACATCAATGTAGGCCCTTCCTAATGCACACCAGTAACAAGAGCAAATGAGCCACAGCAAATGCTTTAACCTGTGGAAATTTGCAGCTACTGTATACTTTACAGCTAAGGTTCCCAAACTTTTTTCACTTGGCAACCCATTTCCACAAATTGTACCTTCCATGTTGCCACAAAACAACAGGTGACAAAACCTATACAAACCCACCAAAGTCTGTTAAATGAACCTTGTAGCACCAGGCTCATGTGCCTTCTATGCCACTCACCAGCAACTCATTATCACTTGTGTCTCACATGAAACAAACGACTCTGACTCAAACATCTGGGACACACAGTCACAAATCCATTTCTTATGCCAGCCCAACTTACTTCCCACCTCTAGGTTCCATTACGCCTGGGGCATTTCCCATCCTGGCTCCCTCCCCAAACTCCTCCATCTTCTTTCCTTTCATGAAGTAAAAGGCACAACCCATGGAAGCTGCAATCCTGCCCCTCTAACCCATCTTCTGGAGATGGGATTGTTCCACCCATTGAGAGATGTGGAGGGTTGCAGATGCTTCTCAGGAAGCTCTCACACATGTTTTTCCCCAAACACAAATCCATAATGTACACCTCCATTCCGCAGGTCAATCTCTCTTCTTTTTAGAGCCACGGAAATCTACCCAGAAATCCAGTTAAGCCTGCAAATCTGTTGATGTACATCAACCATCCTAGGTCCTGATAGTAACACTCCAGCAGCAGTTGTCCGAGTTGAAATAGGTATTTGTTCCACTCACAGTTTAACAGTAATTAAGGGTTTTAATTACTGGCAGAAAATCCTTTCAATGAAAACTGACAGACTGCCAAGGATGTGCCTCAAAGAACAAAAGGATATGTCCTCATCTTCCATATGGAGTAAACAACTCTTTCAATTCATTACACCTCTTGGTTTCTCCATTCAATATTCAGCTAGTGAGAGGGCTAAGGCCACATTTAAAACAAAGAATCTTGGACATTAACACACAAACTGATATTTAGTCACTCACAAAGATTAGATCCTAGAAATGGTTGGCCAAAAACAAAAAAGTATTTTCAATTCAAGAAATACTTGACATTTACAAGAACAAGATTTGATTAGTTAGACTCTATGGTATAATATGGGCAATTTCACATGTCCCATTTTCTGAGAGAGCATGTGTCTGCGGAACACCACAAATAGAAAATATTGCACATGTTCTGTTTAGATGTCAATTATATGCCACAATAAGAGCCCAGTATTTACAGACATTACTAGACCTTAGTAAAAGATTACCGGTAACTTCTTTTCTTCAAGGCACAAATAAATATGTAAATATTAGAACTGTCACGTTTATAGTTGGGGCCATTCAAAAAAGATGTTTTATTGATCAGATAGGGGTTGCATATAAAGGTGATGAATTTTTATTGAGTAAATTTTGTATCCCACTTTATTGTAATTGTATCATTCTACTTTTAATCTGTTTTTGTAATCATATTTTATCTAACGTATTTTATCACATTTTAACCTGATATGGTCAGATGACTAGTCAGTTAATAAAGGATACTGTATACTGTTGATGTATGTGCCTTTTCCTATCATTATACATTTTTTACATACCCCCAAATGTCCTGATTCATAACTCTGAGGGTACACAACACCATCAGGATAATGTTTACACTGGATTCAGGCCACTGATTGTACTCCTTTAAATTTCATGGTTGTCAAATCCCTTTCCCAACAAAGTGTACTAAAATCTGTACTTTTGGAGGAAAGGCACACTGAAAGTCATTTATTCATGAAAATGATATTAAAATACATTACAGTGGTACCTTGCTTAAAGAGCATAATGTGTTCCACGGGATTGCTCTTTAAGCGAGTTTGCTCTTTAAGCGAAACACCATTGTAAGTGACCAATTGTGACTTCTGGTGAGGGGGGGGATTGCGACCCCCAATTTAGTTGTTAAGTGAGTTTTTGGTGTGTGTGTGTGTGTGTGTGTGACATTTGCCTTTGAGTTATATCGCAAAATATTGTAGTGAATTTGAGGACTGTATCATTATTTCCAGCGGTGCAGGGTCAGAAACTCTTGAAAAGCATGTGGTCAAGAAATTTTGAAAAGGTTGCCATCTTCTGAACAACCCAGTGGAAAGCCTGGCAAGATACTAAACAAGAGAATATAACTCGAGTATTTCTTGTAGTCTTACAGCTACTCTAAGTCTTATGACAAATACAGTACAGGAAAAATATGTTGTTTCTTCTTTTATTAACCCAACGTCTTGATTACAATAAGCTATACATAGTTCAAGGAACATTGTTCTTCCTACAGAGTTGCTCTTTTAACTATTCAAGGGGCTTCAAAACAAGATATTGTATTGACGTATAATAAATGACATTCAATTCTGATATCAAAACCTCATTGTTCTGATGAGGTAATGAGTTTGGCTTTTTGCTCCCCATTTTGGAAATTTTGCAATACAGAACATATTTTTATATTATAAAGAGAATAACAGTACTGTGCGAAAGAGTGCTGGAGACTTCCCTGAACTGAACTGATAAATCAGTCATAATTAGAACAAAGTGATCTTGAGCTTAAATGGAAATATCCATTTATGTTTGGTTTCCATTTGACAATACACTCGGGCAAATACATTTTACATGTTAGGAAAATGGAATTTGATACTACTTACAAGATCATAACCACAAATGGATTTTATAGTTGTATTTTACACTTACTGGGTCAATACAAACCAAATATTTTTTTAAAAAAACTAGGCCTAGGAAGAGCATTCGTGTATATTTCAAACAGAGTCCTGCATATGACTCTATAGGCTTCTAGAAATAGTGTGGGGTTTGTTTGTTTTTTGGTGTGGGGAGTGGAATGATTCATGGACCGATGAAAATATAAAATCTATTGCAGCTGAGTTGCTTCTGTTCATAACACCAAATGTTAAATCCCATTCACTCTCTTTTCATTCCCCACTCTTCACCTGGCCAATAGTCTGTAAAATCATAGCATTATTTTGAAGGAGTTGGGGGAAAACCCAATCCCAGCAACTTTCAAATCTTACATTTCTTCATTGATCTCTACAACATAACTTTCAGTTTTGTTCTTGCGAGTATTTAAATATAGCTCTATTGAAAGAAATGATCCAGCTAGAGAATGATATGGCTATTTCTGTTCTTTCCATACCTACATGTCTCTTTCCCCCCATTCCTTTCCATTTCAATTTTCAGCACCTCAACACTACATCAAATACCAGTCAGAGTTGCTTAGGTACAGAATTCATGCTCATCAATGGGCTGTTTTCTGCCTCCCCTTACCCTCTCCTCCATAGCTATTTGTATGCATGCCAACCTTAAAATTGCCCCACGTGTGCTCATAGTTGATCCTGTGTGTCAGTTGCATGTTTTGGCTATGCAATCATGGACATTCAGAGAGGGGTATTGAGATATGTATATTCCTGCCTGTATATTTATGTCCCAGTTCTAGCTGAGAGCTTTCTTTCTGAATGGGAAGCTAGGTAGAGCTAGGTCTAGTTCAGTGTTTCCCAACCTTTGTTTCTTGGACTTCAATTTCCAGAAACCTAAGTCAATACATTGGCTGATCAGTGCTTTTGGGAAATGACTTAGGCTTCTGGGAACTGAAGTCCAAGAACCAAAGGTTGGAAAACACTGGTCAAGTTCATCCTCAGAATTTTCCTGTTGAGGCCTTTCTCTCAGGTGAGCTACATTTAGGTGTCTGTCTGTGAGGTAGAACTCTTAGAATAGTGAATTGTGTGTATTTTGGTCCCAAAAGAGCTGAAAATCCCACCTGTAAATGTAACATCTGAAAAGAGAATCAAAGCTTTTGAAATGTGGATCTACAGATGGCTGCTAAGTATATCATGGATAGAAGTATGGCGCCAGATAGATAAAGAACAAGAACTCTTTAAGACCATCAAGTGAAGAAAGCTCCAATACCATGGCCATATCATGAGGAACAACATAAAATATAGAATACTCCAACTCGCTCTGAAAGAAAAGATCCCTGGGAAGAGAGGCCCTGGACATAGAGGGACCTCATGGCTGAAGAACCTAAGAGACTGGTGTGGCATGTCCTCGGAAGAACTGTTCTGAGGAGGTAAGAACAGGAAGACTTTTACCATGATGATAGCCAATATCTGAAATGGATATGGAACCTGAAGAAGAAGAAGAAGAAATATAACTCTTAGGAAATCAGGGGAAAAAATTATGCTCTACACTAACTTAACCCTCTTCCTCAATACTGCCCTCCTTCACACCTACTACAGGGCTTACAGAGAGGAGTCCTCACACTATAGTGCTCTAGGATAACACAAGACAAGGAGTACTCAGGAGGAAAAATAATAATGGCCAGGCTGCCAACATAGCTATAATGCAGTGTCAGGATTAAAATCCAAATATCTGTGGAGGGGCCCTACTCTGATAAGTAGCTGGAGAGTTTATTTTTCCTCCAGAGAAATTCAGTGAGTGATCCACCCAGTGATGCACTCAAAAAAAAACCCTACCACATCTGTGGGTGGGGCCAAATCTGTGGGCAGGACCAAATCTGTGGGCATGGCCAAATCTGTGGGCGGGACCAAATCTGTGGGCATGGCCAAATTTCCCCAGGCCAGCCAGGTGGGCATGGCCTGGGGAAATTTCCGCTACCGGTTCTTCTGAACAGGACAGAACCTGCTTCAGTGCATCACTGGATCCACCTCATTTTTCTGGCCACAAACAGGGTGACAAGTTTAAAAGTTTGTTTGTGCAGAGCTATAACTTCCAAAGTCAGCATATTATTTGGAATGTTTTGGGAGCCCAAAACTTCAGCTAGCTAATTCTGTTGGACTGAAGTTGGTGAACTTGTCTTATAAGTTTTTGCCACATTCAAACAGATGCCATTGTATATCTTTGTACCCTTTTTATAAGTATACTACAGAATTTTAAAATACACACAAAAAGCATAAAAAAGACTGTGACTTCTTCTGATATCACTTTTATTTATTTTTATTTTTATTATTTAATTATAATATTTACACCATGCCTTTCTTCTCAACAGAACTGAAGGCAGTTTGCAATCTTAAACAAACAACATAAAAACAATTTTTTAAAAAGGAGTATATTTTGGATAGAAGGAGAAGATATGGTATGATAAAGGGGGAGGCTGGAATAATGTTGCTTGGCATCCAGTGTTTTGGGTCTCAAGCCCTGGAGCTTCACAAAAATGTGTCCCCTCATTAAGAAACTATTTATCATAGATTTGTAGGGCAAGAGGTTGGCAGGTTTTGTTACCGTGATGTGATCTGACCTTCTATATTGCACAGTGTGTCTATGTGTCATGTTTGAAATGAAACTTAATCTTAATTTAAAACACTAAACAATGGTAATGTGATTATCACTAAGAAGATTAAGTATTTAGTTGACTTCCCTGCCAGGGAATTTTGCCTTATTTGAAGCTGGACTTTGTCTGTCAGTTACATGGATGTTTCAGTTTTGTCCTGAAACTATCCTCAGACATTTAATATTGCAGTTAGTGAGTAGAGATTACTGGGGGGGACCAACAACCTGATATCATAAATTTAAAAATGGCTCAACTTGTGTCTGCCTTGATTCTGCCATACAGTGATCCCACATAACACATCTTGCCTCTAGAAGAAGGCATTCCTTATTCAGGAGAGAGTACAGCTAGAATTCCTGTTATTCTAGCCATTATTTATGTGCTACATGTGTAGCTTGCCTTTCCGCTAGTCAGGTCCAACTGGTGTACATGGAACTTCTCTTTCTCATTCTGTCCTCAGAACAATCATGAGAGAGATGAAAAGGTCTAAGTGGCACACCTAGTTGGGCTTTGAACCCAACTTCGAAATCCTAGTCTAACATTCTAACCATGGTACCACACTTTGTTGAGCCCAGGAGAAAACTCCCTTTACAGGATACAATGCAAGTTGGATCCCATTCCTTATCAGTGCCAAGAAGCACCCCTGGCCAAGCTGGCTGTGTGACTCTGGGATCTTTAGTTCAAGAAGCAGTTTGGTTCCCTCTTTACTCTGAACTAGGGTTATGCCAGAATCTTCAGTTTGTAGATGAGCTTTGAACTCTGAGGCATCCCAACTTTTATTTATTTGGTGCCTCTGTAATAATCACACCAATACCAGTGAAAGGTCACAGTGTACCTTCACTTCTGCAAAAGTTGTTAAATTCCATAGTGAATTCTCACTTGTGCAGATTACCAGTTGCAGGGCTGAAACTGTTCAGGTGGCATAGTACTTTCTGAAAATCTATTTTTTTCTTTGGAAGTGTTTGACTTGTGCTGGAGAAAATTTGTCAGACAACCAACTTCCAGTGACATAATTGTAATTATACTATTTGTTTAAGACAACTGCCCCTTGATGTTTTCAATAGTTGTTTCCCAAAAAGCATTCCTTTCTCCTGTGCTGTGATTTATTTTCAAGAGGAACATCAGCAACATAAAACAAACAAATAAGTTAAACTGCCAAGAAGACAGGTTTCATATTATGTACCTAACAACAACAACAACAATGCATGAGGTATGTACTGTACTGTACTTTGTGCTATCTTCCCTGTTTTGCTCAATATTCCTATTGATAAGTAATAATATGTCATCAAGTGGATTTTGACTTGGGTCCATTGTTCCCAGGGGTTTCTTACTTATCAGTTTCCCCTTCTGGGGTTACTCTGAAACTTTGAAGCTTGCCCATGGTTATACATAACTCTAACACAGACCATAGCCCCTTGGCTGGTTCAAAATGAAGGCATTAAATGGGGACACAGGGCCCCCAATTATACAGATAAATATGTTTTAAATATGTTTAGTTGAATGTGTACATAAACTCTTGATGGAACTTCATGCTGAATAGCTACAGATTAGATGTACCTTCTTATAGTCCTGGGATAGCTTATTAAGGTGGGCTTATCTGCAGTTTCAAGAAGTCATCTCACTCATGTAGTGATGAGTTCCCTCAGCTACTGTTGTGTTCTTAGTTCTATGCATTAAAACAACCACCAACTGTATCAATGTATTCCGTGTAATTAGGTCGCGAGCTAATGTCCACCTGGTGGCAATAGCGAGCGCCCAGCTCACAAGGTTCCAATCCCCAAAGAACTACAGCGCGGGAAGATTCCCGCCACTACCTCACCTGGACAAGAAGGGCGTGACCTGGAATGACGTCACGCCAGCAGTAGCCAATGGGCTATCGTGGAGCCACATTCAAATGTATAACCACCGTATATATTGAGCTGTTCGTCCGCCATTAACGCATGTTCCCCCAGACCACAATGCAATAAAGATGTGTTAAGCCAGTACTACGGCTGTTCCTGTGTCTTGTTTCTCATACACCAAATTGGCGACGAGAATGGGATAATGGATTCCCACGAGATCAAGACACACGCTAGTCATGCCGGTTTCGACATCAACAAGCCGGAAGATTGGGAACTCTTTGAAATGGACTTCCAAGATGCGCTGGTGGTGTCCGACATTACGGAAGAGGGAAAGAAGAGGGCCATCCTCACCCGGATGCTTGGGAATGCCGCCAAAAGAGTATTGGTGGACCTGGTATCACCGAAGAAGGTGAGCGAACTGACGGTCAAGCAGCTCCTGAAGGCGATGCGTGACCATTTCCAGCCCTCGGTTTCGATGTTCTCGGCTCGAGACGCGTTCTGGAAGAGAGTCCAAGCGCCCGGTGAGTCCATCGCCGCCTTTGCAGCGGCCCTGCGGTTGGCCGCCGGCCCGTGCAAGTGGGAAAACCTGGAAATCGCCCTCAGGGACTGCATGCTGTGCGGCCTGCGGGACGAGGAGGTTCAGCGAAAGCTAATGAACCAGGAGCCACCCCCGACGCTGCGCGAGGTTGTGAAGGCGGCGCAGGCCGCGGAAGCCACGAGGGCCGGAGTCAAGGGGTTCAGAGAAAGGCCCCCACAGTCCGACAAGGCAGCGGGGTCGGTGCATGCGGCCAGACGGACGCCGAAATCTTCCACGGAGAGCAGCGATGACGAGGATGTCCAGAAGGTTCGGAAGGAAGGCCGACGCTGCGACGGCTGTGGAGCGGCCCACGACCGCATCAAGTGCCCGTTCCAGAAGGCCGGATGCCACAACTGCGGCCGCCGGGGGCACATCGCCAAGGTCTGCAGATGGCGGCACAGGGACCGGAAAGGCTCGCCAGACCGCTCGCCGAGAACCAAGGAGGGTGCCCGGCCTGCGAGGAAGCAGGACGGCGTAGGCCACATCTCCGATGACAGCGGCGACGACGCCCCAGTGTATAGCGTGTCTTTGGGACACCCCCGTTACTTCGTTGAGGTACTGGTACAAGGGGCCCCTGTTAGGATGGAGATAGACTTGGGTTCCTCCTATTCCATCATGTCCCAGCGGGAGTTCTTGGGAATTTCCCCCCACGTGCGCCCTAAGCTCAAAGCGTTGAGGTCCACGCTGCGGGACGTACAGGGTAATAGAATTCCGGTGTTGGGGGTTGGAAAATTCAAGGTTCAGTACAAACAGCACGCCGCAGAGCTGCTCCTGGTAGTCCTCAAAGGGGGAAGTTGCAGCCTCATCGGGACTCAATGGTTTAAGCCCCTGGGTTTGTTCATTGGGGGGGGGTGCATGCTGTTGGGACTGACCCAATACAGGAGGTGTGCAACGCGCACCCCGAAGTATTCAAGAAAGGACTTGGAAAATTCAAGGGACCCCCAGTAGCGTTCGACCTGGACCCGGAGGTCCGCCCAATAAGACTCAAGCCACGCAGAGTGCCTTTCGCACTAAAGGACAAAATAGAGGCGGAACTGGACAAATTGGTGGGGCAGGGGATTCTTGTTCCTGTTGATTCCGCGGAGTGGGAGACTCCGATTGTAACTGCACTGAAGGCCAATGGGGAGGTTCGCATATGTGCTGACTATAAGTGCACCATTAATAAGGCGATCCGCCCTAATGCGTATCCGGTGCCGGTAGTCAGCCATCTGTTGGCCAGATTACATGGGGGAAAGTGTTTCGCAAAACTTGACCTGGCGCAGGCCTATCAGCAACTCTCAGTAACCCCAGCTGCAGCTGCTGCGCAAACAATAGTCACGCATAAGGGGGCGTTCCAGGTAACGCGCTTACAGTTCGGCGTGAACTCGGCGCCCGGCATTTTCCAGTCGCTTGTGGAACGCCTCTTGAAAGGACTGGATGGGGTCTTGCCATACTTTGATGACGTATTGATAACGGGGGGGAGCGAGGAGGAGTTGGCTGAAAGGCTAGACAAAGTACTGGCGGTGTTTGAAAAGGCAGGGTTGAGGTTGCGGAAAGACAAATGCGTCTTCTTCGCAAAAGAGGTTGAGTTCTTGGGTTTCCGGGTAACCCCTGCGGGAATTAAGCCCTCTAAATCCAAGGTAGCCGCAATTCAAGGTGCCCCTCGCCCCACCGCCAAGCCCGAATTGCAATCGTTCCTAGGGCTCTTAAATTTCTACCACTCCTTCCTGCCTCGGAAGGCTTTGATAGCGGAGCCGCTGCATAAGCTGCTCAAAAAGGAAGAGGCGTGGAAGTGGGGTGAGAGCCAAGAGAGGGCGTTTGTTGAGCTGAAACAACTCCTAGCGTCTGATGCCATTCTCACCCATTTTGACCCCAAGAAGCCGGTGGTTTTGATATGTGATGCATCCCCAGTGGGGGTGGGGGCAGTGCTGTGCCACGTGCTGGAAAACGGGAGGGAGGCCCCAGTAGCATTCTACTCCAGGTCCCTGTCCCAGGCTGAGTGAAACTACGCCCAAACAGACAGGGAGGCGCTAGCGATAATAGCGGGGACTAAGAAGTTCCACGATTTCCTCTACGGCCGCCCGTTTACTATAGTTACTGACCACAAGCCCCTGCTAGGCATATTCACTGCGGACAAGCCCACACCTCAGATCCTGTCCCCTAGGATGTTACGGTGGGCCATCTTCTTAAATGCGTATCAGCACGCGTTGGTGTACCGCCCAGGGAAAGAAATAAGCCACGCGGACGCCCTGTCGAGGTCTCCCCTTCCCCTCACTAGCAGCACCGTGGGCGAGGAAGAAAAAGACCGCCAAGTACTCCTGATAGAGGTTTTGGATTTGCCCCCCATTATGCCCGCAGACATCGCCAAGGTGACCGGGAAGGACAAAACGCTAGCTCTAGTCAGCTCCTGGGTGCAAAAAGGGTGGCCGGCGTCCTCCCCGGCGGCTGAGTTCGCCCCATTTTTCAGGAAGAGGCTAGAGTTGTCCATAGAGAGAGGGTGCCTTCTGTGGGGCCAGCGGGTGGTGGTCCCCGAATCCCTGAGGCCGCGGGTGCTGAAACTGCTGCACGTCAGCCACCCTGGAATTGTCCGCTCCACGGCCCTGGCCAGGAGCTATTTTTGGTGGCCCCAGTTAGACGCCGACATCGAGCACATGGTAGGCACTTGCGAGAGCTGCCAATGCTCCCGGCCCGAAGAGGCGCGTCTGCCGCACAGGGAATGGGACGCGGCGAAGGGGCCGTGGTCCCGGGTGCACATTGATTTTGCGGGCCCATTTAGGGGTACGCTCTTTCTCCTCGTAGTAGATGCTTACTCCAAGTGGTTGGAGGTCATCCCGGTTACGAGCACCTCATCGGCAACGACAGTGAAGCATTTGCGTAGGGTTTTTAGCACGTTCGGTATACCCGACACCCTAATTAGCGATAACGCTAGTTGTTTCACGTCCGCATAGTTTAGGGCATTCACTGAGATCAACGCCATTCGGCACATCACCTCTGCCCCTTTCCACCCGGCGACAAACGGCCAGGTCGAGCGCCTCGTGCGCACTACTAAAGATGCGCTGAGGCGCATGGGTCCTGGGGATCTCAACCTACAAGTGTGCCAATTCCTGCTAGGCTACAGGGTCACCCCCTAGCTTCTGGGTACTCGCCCGCAGAACTCTTAATGCGTAGGAAGCTGACCACGATTCTGACCAGGCTAGACCCCACTAGGGTGGAGGACACAGGGAGGAATATTGGGTTAGCGGACACGAAAAGTTTTGAAGTCGGTGCCCCGGTGCATTGCAGAAATTACGCCAGCGCGGGGCCGGCCTGGGTCCCGGGCGTCGTCGTTGGAAGGACGGGTCCCGTGTCGTATTGCGTAGAGACCGTCACGGGTCTGCTATGGAGACGACACGCAGACCAACTCCGTCGCAGGGTTCAGGAGCACCAGGGCGCGGCCGGCGAGGAACAGGACTCGGCGTTAGGGTTCTCCCCCACCCGTTCAACCCAAGGGGGAGGTGAGGGGGGCCAGTGGTCCCCACCTAGGGGGGAGGAGAGAGATTCTGTCCCCATAGATATCCTGAGGAATCCTTCTAATGGCACCCCAGGCATAGATATCCTGAGGAATCTTTCTAATGACACCCCAGGTGATAATTCTGATTTCCATTTACAAAACCGGGGGGTTTTCTGGAGTGGTCCCCCACCCATCCAAGCGAGAAGCGGGGTTTTTCATTAGTCCCCAGTGCCCCCGGTTTTTCCGTCGCTTCCCCAAGAGCCGCGGAGCCGCGGCCAGTCACTAACGAGTCTCCCTCTCCCGTTGCAGGACAAGGAACCAGGGGACAGAGAAGCAGTAGCACTCCTGGGACAAGCCAGTCAGCGTCTCGCCCAAGGCGCGTTTGCAATAAGCCATCTTGGTTGAGAGACTTTGTCTCATTCTAGGGGGGAGGGATGTTGTGTTCTTAGTTCTATGCATTAAAACAACCACCAACTGTATCAATGTATTCCGTGTAATTAGGTCGCGAGCTAATGTCCACCTGGTGGCAATAGCGAGCGCCCAGCTCACAAGGTTCCAATCCCCAAAGAACTACAGTGCGGGAAGATTCCCGCCACTACCTCACCTGGACAAGAAGGGCGTGACCTGGAATGACGTCACGCCAGCAGTAGCCAATGGGCTATCGTGGAGCCACATTCAAATGTATAACCACCGTATATATTGAGCTGTTCGTCCCCCAGACCACCATGCAATAAAGATGTGTTAAGCCAGTACTACGGCTGTTCCTGTGTCTTGTTTCTCATACACCAAAGCTACAAAGACAGGGATTCCATAGACTGGCTTATGCCAGTCTATAATAATTTTATAAATTATTTGCTGGACTATTGGTCCAAGAATCAGTCATAGCCACTTGCCACCTTCTAACTTTAGTTTCAACTACCTTAAATCTGCATTAACATTTTGACTTCTGGAGCTTTTAGGCCGAGATTTGTAATGTGCTTGGCATAATTTTTGTATGCTAATAGACAAGAACATTTAAAAATCATGGTGGAGTTGAGAGGTGCATGAAGCTTTTCAGTTTCTCCATTCCTTCCCAGCCGCTTGTTCCCTGTGGCATAAAAGATGAAATAGCTTTTTTTCACAGACTCTCTAGATCAGTGTTTCCCAACATGGGGCCCATACCCCATAGGGGGACTTCGATTCCCAGAAGTCTAGGTCAGTACACTGACTGACTCAGTGCTTTGGGGAATTGTCTTAGGCTTCTGGGAATTGAAGTCCAAAAATGAAAGGTTGAGAAATGCTGCTTTAGATGTTTAGTGCTAATAAAACTCACTTACAAATGAGAGCAGGAAAGAAAAACATGCCTTCCAAATACTGTACTCCAATGTGTCCCAACCCTGGGACCCCTAGATGTTCTTGGACTTCAATTCCCAGAAATCCAATTCCCAGTGTTTCCCAACCTTAAATCCCCAGATGTTCAGTGTTTCCCAACCATCATTCCCAAGACTTTTCATCATCATCATCATCATCATCATCATCATCATCATCATCATCATCATCATCATCATCATCATCATCATCATTCATTAAAACTTATATACCGCTTTCCTTTGTCAACAACAAACTCAAAGCGGTTAACAACATATTCATAAAAATATTACAATATAAAAATAACAAAACAAAGCAAAAAGCACTACCATAAATCCATTAGCAAAATTAAAAAAAAACACAACAGCATATCAATACAAAATCATATTACTATATCCAAAAATATCATACACAATACATGTTTAACATTTCAAATAATCCTTAAAAAGAAGCAAAAAAACATTGCATAAAATTAAACTCAGACCCACTCACTTCCCTCCAGGCTTAAGGCAAAAGACCTCATCTAGCGAGAGACCTCATCTCCCTCAAGACCTGGGGTTAGTCGAAGGCGGAAAGTCCAGTAGCGGCAGCTGCAGAGCTCCCACATCCATCCATCCATTCCGCACTACTGCTTCTCGCCTCCCCAAAACGGGGCTGGTCGCGGGGGACAGTCCAATGCAGGCTGCGGAATGAGAAGATGAGACAAAGTCCATCTATCAGTCCGTGGCTGCTAGCTCCTGGGGCAGCAGCACTTTTGAGGGCACGCCCCGATCGCCCAGGTGCCGGTGGTCGGGCGGCGGTCCGTTCCCCGCCTCCAGCCGGGGCAGCGAGGCAAACTCTGAGGCAGAGGCAACGGTGCTTTTGAGGATGCGCTCCGGTCGCCCAGGTGCTGGTGGTCGGGCGGCGGTCCGTTCCCCACCTCCAGCCACTATTTGGTGCCACTGTAACAACCACACTGATAAAGAACATCTGGGGATTAAAGGTTGGGAAACACTGAAATAATCTATAGCTGCTGAAGACGAAGAGAAGACCATATAAGGCAGTCAGATGGGAGTCTGATTGCCAAAACACCAAGACTGGTTCAGATAGGGTAGGGAAGCTGTGTCCATAGTGATTCTTCTTTCTATCCACTGAACCAGTTTTCCTAGGTTCCACTCCCTTGATGCTGAGTGGGTGACTGAACATGGCAGTACTTTTGCTTGGAGCCACAACACTGATGTGATTTTGCGATTTCTTATTCGCTCTGCTTCTTCAGTTGAGGAGTAGACCTCACACAAAGGCAATAGGACAAAATACTGATTTAGTGGTCTATCCACTGCAGATCTCAATTTCTGTACCTCATGTTTGAAGTACTTACAGGTTTTGACCTCAGACTTCATCTAGCGCTCAAGTCCCACACTTCCATATTTCCCTTTAGCCTTCCTGACTTTGCTGTTTGATTTCCTTCTGTGTTTAGGTGTCAAGGCAGGTCATTCTTTGTCGTGATACAGAACACAGCTTGAAAACCACAACCTTGGCACATACAATACTAGTTATTATTATTATTACAAATGTTTTGGAACATTTATAAAATGTCCATCTTTTATCTTTGCACAGAACGGTTCAGTTCTTTCATTTTTAAAACAAAATTCCTGTGACAACATAAGATTAATTCTGTGCTTTCGTCATGAATTGAAAGCAAAACAATCCAGAGCAGTTAAATAGATACTCAAGGCCATCTCCATTATTATTTTGTTGGCACAAATGTCTGCACATATAACAGAAGGAACAGTGGCTTATAATAGATCTGCCTCCTAATGCATTTAAACACCTCCTTATCTGGTTTAAACTCTCCTTTGAGAACAGCAGAAGGACTTAAAGATGATATTTTTGTGCTAAAAGGCATATTTTGAAAAGCACAAGATTTATGCCTTGGAAGTCGTGGACAGATCATTTGAAGTTATGCCCAAACCAAAAGAGTCTGTTTATGTCCTCTGTAACCCTCTTGTAAGGTTGAAAACAAATGCAATGTTTTACAGACTTGGACCAACCTAGCAAAAGCAGTTATAAAAGTAACTCTGATAGGTAATATCTAATGTCAGGTTGCCTCTCTCTTTAAGGCTCTTTATCAACTTGTTCAGATAGTGGAACAGAGAAATAGAGGAAGTTATATCTGATAGTGTAGGGGAACAGGACTCTAGTTTGGGTACTGAAAATTATGACCAGACTAAAAAACTTGGGTTCCTTATTCTAACCTCAGAAGGCAATGGCATTTTATGTGTACCAACCTTTCTGATCATGGTTGATTTCTATGACTTTGAAAGTTGCCTGACAGGCATGTAACAAAGAAACACAATGATACCTCATGATGGGAACAACAACAGCTACACATTTGATTGCTGTTGCCCTATTGAATTCTTTTGAAAGGTGTAACTCCACTGCATTACGCTCTGTAAGGCAGAGGCGTTTGCTTTATGGAGAGTAATTTGCACAAAGAATGCCTCTAAAATGACTCAAAATGATCTTAAAACTTAACTAAAATGGTGTGTGTGTGTGTGTGTGTGTGTGTGTGTGTGTGTGTGTGTGTGTGTGTGTGTGTGTGTGTGTGTGTGTGTGTGTGATGGACTTTCAATTCTCATCTGACCTATGGTTACCTACAAATTAGTGACTTTGAAAATGTCCTAACACTAACAATCCTGCTCAGGTCTTGCTAACTCAGGGATGCGGCTCCCTTTAGTGACTCAATCTATCTCATGCCCAGTTCTCCTTTTCTTCCCACTTTCAACTGAATTTAGAAAACCTTGTTACACACAAAAAGTAGCATCACTTCCAGTCACTGCATCTTTCTGAAAGGTTTGTTGCAAACACATAACTAATGAGATAGCCAGAAGTGAGGATTGATGAGAGCTATAGTCTCTCAGTATCTGGAAGTCATGTGTTCCCTTATCGTTGTTCAGTCGCACAGTCAATTCCAACCCTTTGCAACCCCATGAACCATTGTCCTCCACGCATCTTTGTCCTCCACCATCCTCCTCAACCCGCCCAGCTCTGTGCCCATTGCTACAATGCTATCCAGCCATCTCATTTTTGGCTGCTCCCTTCTTCTTTTGACCTCCACCTTTCCCAGCATCAAGGTTTTCTCAAGTGAATCCTCTTTTCTCATTTGATGTCTAAAGTACTTTAGCTTCATCTTTACTATTTGACCTTCTAAGGAGCAGTCAGGGTTGATTTCTTCTAATCAGGCGATTCAATAATTAGAAATACAGAGAAATGGATTTGTGATGCACATGATATCCGTATGGTGACTTGCCTGCCAGGTGCAAAAGTTGCAGACATCACAAGAAATCTAGATAGATTGTTAGAGAGAACTGGGAACGAGCCAGTTGTCATGGTACACATTGGTACCAATGATGTTGGGAAGGCCAAGCGGTCTGTCCTGGAAGCCAAATTCAGGTTGTTAGGAAGAAGATTGAAGTCCCGGACTTCCAAGGTAGCATTTTCAGAAGTGCTGCCTGTCCCTCGCGCAGGACCTACCAGGCAGGCAGAGCTCAGAAGCCTCAATGCGTGGATGAGGCGGTGGTGTCGAGAGGAGGGTTTCAGATTTGTCAGGAACTGGAGAACATTTTGGGACAAGCCAAATCTGTTCAGGAGGGATGGGTTGCATTTGAACCATGATGGGACCAGATTGCTGGCACTCAACATCAAAAAGGCTGCAGAGCAGCTTTTAAACTGATAACTGGGGGAAAGCCGACAGGAGCTGGGCAGCATCCGGTTCGGGAAAGTGTGTACTTGGGTAGTGAGGAGGATGCAAAAATTACTGAGCAGAGCGAGGAGCTAGTCACTAGCATTCTAGCAGAAGGATGCAAGAGGCAGTCTAACAATGCAACTGGACACAAAAGACTGTGTCAGAAAAGCATATATAAATGCTTGTATACAAATGCCAGAAGCCTCCGGAACAAAATAGGGGAGCTGGAATACTTAGCAATAGATAAGAATATTGATATTATTGGTATCACTGAAACCTGGTGGACGGATGATAACCAATGGGATACAGTTATCCCAGGCTACAAACTGTACAGGAAGGATAGGAAGGGGCAAACGGGAGGTGGTGTAGCCTTGTATGTCAAAGAAGTGATAAAATCGTATGAATTGGAATATCTAGGTGATTTGGAGTCACCATTAGAAGCTCTGTGGGTAAGAGTACCAGGCCACAAGGATGGTCTAACAGTAGGCATATACTATCGGCCTCCGACCCAAACTCTTGAGGGAGACTGGCAGTTGGAGAATGTTGTAAAGGAGGCATCCAAGAAGGGAAGCCTGGTTATAATGGGGGACTTCAATTACCCTCACATAGACTGGGTGAACTGTTGTTCAGCACATGATAAAGAGATAAAGTTCCTAGATATGCTAAATGATTGTTCCCTGGGACAGATGGTTGAAGACCCAACTAGAGGTACAAGAATCCTTGACTTGATCCTGAGTAATACTCAGGATCTGGTGCAAGATGTTAATGTGACTGATCCAATAGGGAACAGTGACCACAACTCAATTATGTTTAACTTGATCATAGACCGCAAGTCACTGATAAAATCTAACACAGAGACCTTAAATTTTCAAAAAGGAAATTTCCCAAAGTTGAGGAAACTAGTAAAAAAGAAGCTGAAAGGGAAAATTGAGAGAGTCCAAACACTCCAAGAGGCATGGAGGCTGTTTACAAAAACAATAACAGAGGCCCAATTGGAATGCATACCCAAAAGGAAAAAGGGCACTGCCAGGTCCAAGAGGACTCCGATGTGGCTTACAGGAGCTGTTCGGGAAGTGATCAAGAGCAAGAAAAGCTCATTTAGAAGATGGAAGGCTTGTCCGAATGAGGACAGCAGGCAGAAACATAAATTCTGGCAGAACAAATGCAAGGCAACAATCAGGAAAGCAAAGCAAGACTTTGAGGAGCGTATAGCTAAAAATACTCAGAGAAATAACAAAGACTTCTTTAAGTACATTAGAAGTAAGAACCCAACTAGGAAGGCCATTGGACCATTAGATGACAATAGAAGGCAAGGGGTTATTAAAGAGGAAACAGAGATTGCAGAGAGACTCAATGAATTCTTTGCTTCAGTATTCACTGAAGAAGACAGAGGCCACATGCCCAAAACAGAGCCTATCTTCGTAGGGAGGGAAACCGAAGAATTAAGCCAGATAGAAATAACCAGGGAGGAGGTCCTTGCATGTCTTGTTAAACTAAACACTAACAAATCACCAGGACCAGATGGCATCCATCCACGAGTTCTCAGGGAACTTAAAGATGAAATTGCTGATCTCCTAGCCAAAATATATAATCTTTCCCTCAAATCAGGCTTTGTGCCTGATGACTGGAAGGTAGCGAATGTAACACCAATTTTCAAAAAAGGATCCAGGGGTGATCCAGGAAATTACCGACCTGTCAGTTTGACATGTGTCCCAGGTAAAGTGATGGAAACCATCCTAAAAGATAGAATTAATAGGCACATAGAAGAGAAGGCGCTGCTAAAGGAGAGCCAACATGGCTTTTGCAAGGGCAAATCATGCCTCACTAATCTGTTGGAATTTTTTGAGAGTGTCAACAAGCATGTGGATAAGGGGGATCCAGTTGACATTGTTTATCTGGACTTTCAGAAGGCTTTTGACAAGGTCCCACACCAAAGGCTCTTGAATAAACTTACCAGTCATGGAATAAAGGTCTTGTCCTGGATCAGCAACTGGCTAAGGGACAGGAAACAGAGGGTAGCACTAAATGGACACTTCTCCAAGTGGAGGGAAGTAAAGAGTGGGGTTCCCCAAGGTTCAGTACTGGGACCCCTGCTTTTCAACCTCTTCATAAATGATCTAGAGGTAGGAGTAAAAAGCAAGGTAGCCAAATTTGCTGACGACACTAAATTATACAGGGTAGTGAAAACTGTGAGAGATTGTGAGGAGCTCCAGAGGGATCTCTCGACACTGGGGGAGTGGGCAAAACAGTGGCAAATGAGTTTCAACATTAGTAAGTGCAGAGTGATGCATGTTGGGGCAAAGAACCCCAATTACATTTATAAACTGATGGGGTCTGAACTCTCTGAGACAAACCAGGAAAGGGACCTTGGTGTCCTGGTGGACAACTCAATGAAGGTGTCAACCCAGTGTGCCTCAGCAGTGAAAAAAGCAAACTCAATGCTAGGGATCATTAGGAAGGGTATAGAAAATAAGTCAGCAAGTGTCATTTTGCCTCTTTATAAATCTATGGTGAGGCCCCATCTGGAATACTGTGTACAGTTCTGGTCGCCATACCTCCAGAAGGATATTATGGAGCTGGAAAAAGTGCAGAGGAGGGCAACCAGAATGATTAGGGGACTGGAACACCTTCCTTACCATCTGAGGCTGCAACGGTTGGGCCTCTTCACTCTTGAACGACGACGTCTAAGAGGTGACCTGATTGAAGTTTATAAAATCATGCACGGTGTGGACAAAGTAGATAAGGAAAAACTGTTTTCCCTATCGCATAATACTAGAACTAGGGGACACTCCATGAAACATTTGGGTACTAGTTCTCAAACAAATAAGCGAAAGTACTTTTTCACCCAGAGGATCACTGGTCTATGGAACTCCCTGCCAGAAGAAGTGGTGACAGCTGTCAGTCTTGACAGCTTTAAGAAAGGATTAGACAAGTTCATGGAGGAGAAGAGTATCAATGGCTATAATTATGGATACTTAAGGACAACCTCCGGGTTGGAGAGATAGGCAGGATATCTCTCAATATCATTTCCAGGGAATCCTAAGCAGGTGAAAGCATCTGCTTGGGAATACCCTGAAGGAAATGGTGAGCCACTGTGTGAGACAGAATGCTGGACTGGATGGGCTGTGGCCTGTTTCAGCAAGGCTGTTCTTATGTTCTTATGTTCTTATTTGTTCTCCTTGCTGTGTTCCCTGCCCCATCATTAAGGAGAAGAGTAAGAGGAAATTAGACTTGGCTCTTTTCTGTTAGGTTTGCTTCTATAATGGTGATAGAGCTTTGGCTAGGGAAGCAATGAGTGAGATAGGTGAAAAGGCAGGTGTGAAGGATTAGAGGGTTACCAGTATGAAGACAAGTGGAAGATAGGGATAAAGGAGGGATCAAATCTTTTGCTCTCCCTTTTTGGCTTTAGACTGACCTTTGAGTAATCCAAGCTACTGTTCTACATTGTGTCAGTTTGTCAAGCCAGCTGAGGCATCAAACCAGAGTGAGGAATGAAGGAGTGCCGGATAGAACTACCAACTACAGCTGTGTACTGTATTTTAATCCACCTGAACATGGCAGCTGTCTGGCTTTTAATTAAATGGCAACATTCTTGGAATAACTGAAAGACATAATGGCAGAAAGATTAGATGAACAAATGTATGGTTATAGTGATTGTGGAAAATATTACGCTTTTCTGTATAGCAAATGTACAATACTGAAAATATTCATTGCATGATAATGCCGTGATAATATTATGTGGCAAAGCAAATGAACAGTGTATAAGGCAATAAAAATGGGGACAGCTTAAACAAAAAAAATTATACATTTTGATTGGGTGTTGGATCAGCACCAACTCGGGCAGATTAGGTGTAATCAATCTGATGTTGATCTGTGTCACATTTGGTGGTTATTGTTCAAACAGTTTTAAATATATGATTTTTAAAAGTGTAGAAGTTTTTTATACACACACCTTGTTCAGGTACACACAACCATTTTCACCAGCAGATAAGAAAGTGCCAGAATTTATTTCAGACAACTAATGTTTTACTATTAAAATATATTAATTACCATAGCTCTTTTATCTACTTGCAGCAGATGATCCTCTAGTCATGCAAATATTTTAAAGTTAAGCCAATCATTTTTAAAAAATATCAGTCATTTTATATCTCCAGACTGTGCTCACTAGATGTTTCACAGAAAGAACACAGGTTCACAAGCATCTGCTTACCTTTACTTTATGCTACAGGAACTCAGGGATTAAATGAGGAAATCAAGAGACAACTGGGCTTCAGTGGGGTTTTTTTGCTCTTAAAGGGCCAGACAATGTTTAATAGTCTCCCAAGTACTGTATCTGTATCCTCTATCCTGGCTTTGAACAGACAGAAATTCAACCAGAGCACTTCTTGCTCTACCCAGCTGGAAGGCTTGATTTTCCGCCTATTTCCTCTGGTTGGCTTTTCATTTAAAATTTCTACATTTCTCTTAAAAAGATTTCCTCTTTCTAATTCTTCTCAGCCCCATGATGATCATATATAGCAGGGGTTCTCAACCTACGACCCGGAGGTTGGATGTGGCCTGCGACACCATTTCATGTGGCCCCCCACTGCCTCCACCACACCAGGAAGTGCCATGTGTGGCAGGCAGGGGGAAATGGCCCTCCAGCCCCCGAAGCTGTCCAAGGGAGCGTGACCTGGCCCTTGGCTTGAAAAGGTGGAGAACCCATGATATATAGGAACATATAATTCTAGATTGTGTGATTATCAATGCCATTTTAGCATGTTAGAATTAATAATTTCATATTTCTGGGTGAGCTGGCCAGATAGCTCTATTATTTCTTTTTCAAATGGAAGTGCATGCCAAAGAATATAGCATATAGTCAAGGGTCAGTTTAACAAAAGCCTTCTAACCTAAGCTATAAAATGAAATGAACTCTGCCAATGGAGAGCTAGGCATGTACTCAAAAGAAAGCAATCACAACATAATAGCCTGAAACTGCATTTGCATTCCTTCAGCTATTTTCTAATTTGCATATAATTTTTAAAAAGCACAACCAAAATCCTATGCCTGGTCATTGGAATGGCAGAGATATACAGCAAAATGATCACATTCTGGCCACCCTGCCAGCTGCTGATGTCCAAGAGTCTCTGGACTAAACTGTTTTGTGACCTAGTGGTTGGAGCAATGTCCTATGGGGTGGTTAAGGGAAACAGAAGGTGCCTTGGGAGAGGGTGTGGGTGTGCATCTGTCATGCGAGACATGCATCATCACACAGGAGAGAGAAAAACACTATTCAACAGAGGTAGCATTATGCCTCTGTCACTGATTCACTGGCTGCCTTTCGACTTCACATTTCTTCTTCTTCTTTCATGTCCAGATCAAATGTTGGACTGCCAAAATGAAGTGGCTTCCTTGGCTTTATCATTGGTCAAAGTGGGGTACACAGAAAGAACCTCCTCGAAGACTGTGGATACAATCGGATGTACCTTGTTAATGGCAATCTTGTGTTGCCGACTAATCTTTCTCACACCAGATCAAACCAAAAGACATTCATCTCCTTGGTTGTAAGAGGAGAGCTAGAGAACATGGCCCCCCAAAATTGTAATTGAGATGTCTCCCTATATAGCTTACCTCACAGAGTTATTATGAGGACATAAGTGCTGCCTGCAGAAACTTTGAGGAAAAGTGGAATGTGAAATGAATTTTAAAAGGGGTATTTACTTTAATGTTATTTTATTGTTATATCTGGCCCTTATAAGCAATAGTCCAGACAACGACAAACAGAACAGCAACAAGTCTTTATTCAAGAGTCTTTAAGGTTATGCTTACAAGGTGCTCCGGACATAGAGATGACTATACAATCCCATGAAATCAGTCCCTCTGGAACCTGCCATGTAGGAGGCAAGGACTAGCTACACCAGAAGTAGTAGCCAAGTGGAGGAGACCCAGACTTAGCACGTTGCTGGCTACCTGTGCGGAATGGGTAGTATAGATCCGGTCCAGCCCCAACCTTGTTTAGTCGTGGGGCTTATGTAGTGTCTCCCTAGTGGTGTCGCCTTGATACAAAGTAGCGACCCGCCAGCTAAGCATAACTAACCAATCATAACAGGGTATATATGTAATTAACCAATGAGGAACAGGATCCAAAACTGGAGCCAATCACAGGACTCTGATTAGCATAATGAGTGCACCCAAGATGGGGGGGGGGTCGCGCTAACTTTAGCTTCTAATTTTGGAAAAACACCATTTTCTTCTTGCAAGGCGCTGCCCTCGCAACTTGCATTTGTGCCTTAATACACAACATTTATGCTTCTTTTATTTTATCCTACCTCTGTTGGCACCTATCTTAATGCAGTAGGAAGAAAAGGTTAAAACCTCCATCTTCTAAATCTGCAAAAATCCAGGATCTGAAACCTGAAATCAAATCCATCTTTCTCCAAACAAACTGACATGGGTTCAAGGGCAACTTTACACCGGAGAATGATTGATTAAATGGATAAATAAGCAGAGGTTTCATCACAGCTATTGATAATCATCCAGGTAATAGATATCCAAGAACTTGTTGAAAGATAGCCATGACAATCGATTTATGTTTGGGTGAGAAGTGATATAAAACTGATATAAAAAGGAATCAGGTTCTGGAATTTTCCTTTTCTTGATGTCTCTTTGTGAACGATATGGACTACAAGAGAGCATTCTGTAGATTAGCTCAACTGCTACCATTGTTGTTATCAACAATTAAGTTGGTCTTTGAAATGTAACGCTTGACATTCTTTTCCTTCTGGCAATGTGGGCACAAAATTGCATGGCACTATTGGGCTATTTTCTGACATTTTAAATTAGGGGTGCCCAAACCTTTTTGGCCACGGGCCAGTCATGTGGTTCAGCGGGCTGGTCATGTGGTTTCTCGCACCAGAAACAGAAGTAAAATGCACCTTGCAATCTGTTTTGCAACTGGATGAGATAGATTTTAAGCTGCCATTTTCTCTGCTTAAACCAGGGGTGCCCAAACTATGGCCTGCAGGCCAGATCTGGCCCCCAACACCAATTCATCTGGCCCAAACCACCCTTGTCACTCCTGGAAGCAGAAGTAAAACATGCCCATGCAGTCGTGTTTTACTTCCACTTCCAGGAGTGACAAGGGTGGCGCGGGCTGGATGAATTGGTGTTGTGGGCTGGATCAGGCCTGCAGGCCATTGTTTGGGCACCCCTGGTTTAAACTGTGGATAAAAAAACACAGTGTGCCACATTTTTAAACCAGAGTGTTAAGTTTTTGTTTTGCTGCCACTGGCATTGTCAACATTCAGGCTTGCTTTCAAAACAACCGTATCAACATTTTCTGCAGTACAAGCCAGTTTCATTGGTATTTCCATTTCATCTGCCACAATAGCTAACAGCTAACTACATGGAAAGCTACTTTTTTATTTTACTTTAATGAATCAAAACATCCAGATACTATAAACACATCCAGTGAAACTGTTATAATTAAGGAGTAGGAGGAAACACCGCAGCAGCAGACATCATGATCAGAAACAAAAAATGTAACATGGCCAGAAAGCAGAACAAACAAGGAGATCATGGATTTCCTTTCATAAATTTCAATTGGAAAATGGCTGGGTGAAAACATTGTTAAACCATTTTCTTGTGGATATGCAAAACATATATTGTTAGGTTGCCCTTGCTCAAAAGCCAGTCATATCCAACTCTAGGGTGCAGTGCTTATCTCCGTTAGCAGCCAGAGAGCCAACATGTCTGTGTCTGCAGATGTTTATGTGGTCATGTGTCAGGAATGCTGTTACCTGCCTACTGAAGTGGTACCTATTCATCTACTTGCAATTTCTTGTTTTCAAACTGCTAGGTTGGTATCTATTTTTCCTTTTAAGAACTTTGGTATATTAAGAGAAATATTATGTTTTATTATTTATTCCTTTTCAGGCTGAACGCTCTTTAATTTTTCGAACATATGCTTCTTGAAACATGATTATAACATGATTTAAATTTTGCCTGCAAAGATTTGCCTTTACATACTGTGGAGCATTTCTTGTTTTCAACTTTCCACAGCTGTAAGACTTGTAGGTGATTTTTACATGATGTAAACAATTGTAGCTATAACTTTCCTTAGCTGTAAGAATGGATTTCTGTTTAAGCATTTAAACCTGCAATTTCTTATAACAATTGCATAATTAGATTTCTGTGCAACTGAAATGCGCTTGTAACCTGTCAAAAGTTACATGTTTCCATTAATTATTGAATTATTAATTTATGGATTTCTATGCATGGAAGCAATTAGACAAATAAAGCTTTAAATCTCGGCAAACTCATGTTGCATGGAATCATTATTTCTGCTTTGAAAAAGTAGAATGGATAAGATGTGGATATTGAGAAAACTTGTTTTATCCTAAGTGAAACAATGGGCTATTCTCATGCTCTGAAGAGAGATGGTTTTTTTAAAATCCTAATATGGTTATCTGATCTCACAATGAAACTGTCTTTATAATGGAAATATGTCAAATGTGACAAGCCCTCACTGACTGAAATTACCAAAGGATGTTATAAATCTTACAGTGCGCAGAGGACTTTGTTCAAGTGTCATACATTTGACCTTGACATTTGAGGTGTTTTGGAGAAATAAAGTGAGCAAACAGTTTAAAATGTACATGGATAAAATGAAAAAATACACAAAACATGAATTAGTTAAAAAGAAATGTGTAAATTAAGCAAAATTCATAAATGACAGAACTAAGAAAATATAAATGAATGTCTCCCTATCTGGGAAAAGTATGCAAAAATGTGTGCAGATTTCAGGTTAGGAATTAGAAAGCAACATCTTGCAACTCTGTAGGAAAAAGAAGAATCAGGAGAATATAAAATTAGAACTGGAAGATTTACAAATCCTTATAAAATGAACAATTTTTCATTGCATTCAAAATTGCAAAGTTCCAATCTAAAGAAAATTCACATTATGGCTGCAGAATAGAGTAACTGAGCAGGAGATGCAGATTTTTAGGTGGTGGTAGTGGTGGACATGATCTACACTTTTATTGTATTTGCTTTTTTTACTTTTTAAAAATAGAAAAGCTGCCATTGAGGTCCTGCTTTAGATGTCGATACAATTTCCTAAATCTTTGACAAAGTACTAAGGCAAAACTCTTTAGATATTGCCTATCCAGGTGCTTTGTACGAGAAGGAAGGACAGAATGTGAAGCAGTTATTAAAGAGAGAAAATTAAAAATACAATTTTTCTGATAGTTTTAATTTGCATGCTAATAAAAAAGGCAGGCTAAGAATTGTTTTTTGCTTATCTGCACTGTACTGATAGAACTTTGCAGGGTGAAAAGCAAATCACATATACAATCAAAGATGGATGATTATATTCAATGAACACTTAAATTTCAGTAGCAATATAAACAGAGGTCTGTCTTTAAGAAGCCCAAATAATACATGTTATTTGTATGCAAACGAAATTGATACACTTTTTTTCTCATTTGCTAAATTTTGTTCAGTATATATATTGTCTGAGGAAGTGGACTTGATCCATGAAAGCTAACATTGAAATACAGCAGTTAGTCTTTAAAGTGCTACAACTTTTTTGTTTTGTTTATTCTTTGATATGCAATACATTCCATGTACAGTGGAACCCCGGACAATGACAAAATTTGGTTCCACAAGTCATGTTGTTGTCCGGTTTTAGTCGTTATACAGTTCCTATGGGAGACGCTCCGGATAACAACAAAAAAAGTTTCATTATCCGGTCTAGCGATACCAAATACCCCACATAACGACGTTTTTGGGTGTTTTTGTGTTGTTATGCGGGGCATCACGTGGTGCATAATGATGAGTCATTGCAGGCGCACCCCCCAATAAAGGACTCAGACACTGGTAAAAGTGGATAACGGCATTGGGCCACATTTATTGATTCATGCCCTAGTCCGAATTATAAATTTCTATTGGTAAAACGACCAATCATAATTCTTAAGGCAAGCAGGCCGAAGTAACACTGGTAAGGTACCACCCCAAAATTGCCAACGGCAATTGGTTACAATGTATCTATTTGTATCAATTTGTTTGTTGACAACAAACAAATTGTTGACCGTAGTCAATATCTAACTAATGACCCCACCCTCTGACGCGTACCCATGAAATCACGGGGTGATGCATGCTGTCTAGCTATCGCCATCACCCCGTCGCCTAGTTCGTCGTTGACCGGACAACGTTTAACCAACTTATGCCTATCTAGTGTTGTCCAGTCAATTGCGAACCTGCCGGATACCTGTGGGTCATAGATGTTTACCTTACCAGTGATACCCGCCACACGGGGAGGCTTCCAAAAGGCTCACCGCCCCCCCAAGACCGTCAGCTCGGTCGACAGGCCTGCTCGCCAGTCCACTAATCCAGAGGTCCATACCTCCCTGCGACAGATGGGCCCCATCCCCTGAGTAAAGCTCGTAATTTGCAGACTGATGGCGGGGAGGCTAATGACGCGTCCCCCGCCCTTGTCAAAAAGGAACCGGGCAATAGCCCCGTTCACGGAGCGTTGGCTCAGTGAAGAGCCTCAAGGCCGAACGCCCCCTGTAAGCATACCGCGGTATCGTGTCCGACCAATTGAGGGATGTGGCAGGCCACACATGATGTGAGTAGGGCAGGTCACTGCAAACCGCAAGCTTCTGCGATAGGCCAGTGACCCGCCCCAAGCCATCACCCCCAAGGTACCTAACCAGGACATCGGGCGAGTCAGCATCCCTGATGTAGAAAAGGAATGGCAACAGTTCCCGCCATAACATGCCGCGCTTACCATACTACTTGAGACGTGCGGCTGCACCCAGTCCCAGTCGGGGTCCCCACTCTGTCGCCGCAGCGTAACGTGCTGCCCTGTGCAGCGTAACACGCTGCCCTGTGCACGTGGCTACGGCCCACCAGCCATACTGTCACCGGTGTAAAACGACACCCAGGGTCTGTCAAGGAAAAAAGGGGGGTGAGAAACAGTGCAGTGACTAAACTGGTACTCACGGTCGAAGAGGGCGAACACAAAACTGAAAACATTGTGATCCCCACCCTCCCGTGCGGCGTATTTCAGCCCCGGAGTACCCAAAAACAACTGCAGTAGAAGCCGCCCCTATCCTGAACGAATGGGTGCCGCAACGAGCCCCAGAGGGGCCAACACTGTCTAGTGCCTTCCCGGCACCCTCCAAATTGAAATTTAGTAAGAGAAGACCCACCTTGGTGACAGAAAAACGGGCCATGGTGCGTGCCACACAGTGCAAGGAAATCCTGTAGGGCACCAACCGGACAGATGTCTGCCGAGGAACACCGTAGCAGTCTACTCCACTGCCTACGCCGTGCTGATACGTTTTAGGGAGCGTATCCCCCAACTGAGCCCAATATTGTTCACACAGACATCTTCGAGTTCCAGTGCCCTACGACTTGCATCCGCCTTATACAGCATCTCAAGCTCGCCGTTGCGGAGCACTCCAAAAAAGGCCACCGTTGTAGCCGCATGAAATGGGCTGCCTCATCTTTATCAAAACAGAGGCCAGGCCAGCCCCGGGCCAATTGGGTAAAAACCCCTGGGGAAATCGGGTGGCGGTCGTCCGGGCAACGCCCACGCGCATGCACCCACCCCTACAAAACATGTCTCACACGGAAGTGAGTGGTGCTGTCCACGACTTGCATCCGCCTTATACAGCATCTCAAGCTCGCCGATGCGGAGCACTCCAAAAAAGGCCACCGTTGTAGCCGCATGAAATGGGCTGCCTCATCTTATCAAAACAGAGGCCAGGCCAGCCCCGGGCCAATTGGGTAAAAAACCCCTGGGGAAATCGGGTGGCGATCGTCCGGGCAACGCCCACGCACGCGCACCAACCCCCCCAAAACATGTCTCACACGGAAGTCAGCGGTGCTGTCCATGTGACCTCCCACTTTGGCCATAAAAACCAACGCTGACAGCCTAGATGCTATGGTGCGAGGTGCAAGGCCCTGGGCATGCAGGTAAACCATGAACCACAGAACATGGGTTACCGGGATCGGCCAGTTTCCTGGCATTTGAAATTGGGTACAGAATGCTCTGAAAGAATTAAATGCGTGGTGATACGCCTTACGCGTACGTGGCGCTAGTGACAGGCCAACGCCCGGTTCACCTCTCCTTGCCAATGTTCCATATCTCGTCCGGGAGTGGCGAGGGAAATTCCTCCGCATCCGGGGCCAAGGCACGGAACCGGGAGATCTGCAGGCGGGACAAAGCGTCAGCAATATCATTAGTAACCCCTGGGACATGCCTGGCCCTGAAAAGAACGTTGAGGCGCAGGCTGCGCAACACAAACTGGCGCACTAGGTCCATAACCCTGGGCGATTTAGAGATCTGTGCATTGACAATGTGGACAACAGCCGCATTATCACACCAAAATGGACAACCGAGTTGGCCCACTCCTCGCCCCATAGCATCAAAGCACCCAGGATAGGGAAAATTCCAGATACGTGAGACCACGCAGGCCTGCCCAGGATGTTGGCCACCCACCATAGGCCCACTTCCAATTGAATTACATCCCATAACTCAGGGATCCCGAGGCATAGGACTGTATCTTAGAGCGAGGGGAAGCCAGGAGCTCAGACCTCCAAAATGACACCCCATTGAAATCCCTCAGGATCTGTAGCCAGGCAAGCACGTCTACCCTGATACCCCGGGTAAGTCTAACCCTATGGTGGGGCCTGGATGATCCTGCCATGGCGTCGCGCAAGCGCCGAGCAAATGCCCTGCCCGGTGCGACGACCCTGCCAGCGAAATTGAGGTGACCGTGTAGCACCAGCAGTTCCCTCAGTGATGCCATGCGCTTGGCCAGCAAGTCCGAGATAAGGGCCACTAGCTTTTACAGCTTATCCCGCTGCAACCTAGAAGCCTGTGCTACCGTGTCAATCTCCACCCCCAGGAATACTAGCTGTGTAGGTGGGCCCTCGGTCTTTTCGGGCGCTAAAGGGACACCAAGTTCCTCCATTAGCGTCCGAAATGTGTTGAGGAGACGTGTGGACGTGTCCCAGCCCCGTTCAGCCCTGAATAAAATCATCCAGGGAATGGGCTACAGACCGGGACCCTGATCTGCGAACAAAAGCCCACTCTTGGAAGGTGGAGAAACGCTCGAATGCCGAGCCCGAATTGGAACAGCCAAAAGGCATGGCATCATTGAAATAATATGCTCCCCGGGGCGGGGGCGCAGGGACAGGGCCAACGACCCTGCCCGCATCGATCTCCTTATCATTGCTGGCAGCAGCCACCTCCTCCCTCCCCCTAAGGGATAAAGATTGGTGGGCATCCTGAGGGGACCTATCACCCATGAATGGGATACGTAACCCCTGCCTAAAACCCTGCAGGAGATATCCGCATCCTCTCCCTTCGGGTACAATGTGAGCCAGCGCTCCAACATGTCCACATTAATTGGGGAGGGAGCCCTTCGGTGAACTAGATCCATCTGCGGCAGTCTTGCCAGCCCCTGTCCACCCCTCCCTCTGCCCCGCATCCCTCCAGGCCTGGGACAGGCAGAGGCCGCATGGGGGCCAGCACAGGGGGGACACTAATGTCTGTATTTGCCATCCTTCCTATTGCAGGAACCATTGGACGAGAAAGTCCAGCACAGCAGGCGGGCTGGAAACCCCCTGCCCCGCCCCCTGGCAGTGGACCTGTGCTGGGGCCGCCCGCTGGACCGCATGTCCACAATGGTAACTCTCCCCGGGCGCGGGGCGCGTGGGCGTCATGTACAAAAGCCACAGCCTCTGGCATGGCTCAACCCACCTAATCTCGGGGTGCCGGGTATTCCGCATATGGAATTACACGTCATCAGCCAACCACGATGGGCCCGGAAAGTCAACCATCGCCCGGTAGATGTTGTCCAAATACTGGACCACCGGAATTGCCAAATCCGGCCGGGCCCTAAGGTACACCGCCATGTATATGAGGTAGGCCAGCAACCAGTCAGCCCACGTACGTGGTGGCTTGCGACGACGTGCCTGCTCCTTATCCTTCTCATCCTGCCCCCCCCCTACTCCTTGGTGGGCCCTCTGTTGAGGAGTGAGAAGATATCCACGTACTCCCCCCGCCAGATCTCCTCTTTGGTGGAGCAAGGCAGACACAGGCACAACAGGAACTGCTGGCATCTGAAAGGGGGGCCTGTACTAACCCAGCCACCCCCAAAACATTCCCCACAGGGTAGAAAACACCCCCCACCACGGGGCCCTGGGTGGTAGTTGTCATCGCCAGGTGGGGCGTCAGCGGCTGGACCGCCACCCCACCCGCGCGAGGCCAAGGCCATTGGAAACCCCCCCAACGTGGCCACGTGTGTAGGTGCACTAGCTTGGACCGCATACTCACATGCTGCACCTCCGTAGGCCACCCCCACCGGGGGTTCCGGCCCACTGGGGGAGTCGGAGCTCACAACCGCCGTCGAGCTCGTCGATGGGGCCTGACCCGCACCGGTCTGTTGAATGGGGAGCTGCGAGGCAGTGGCCCAGGTCGTGCCACGCGCCTCAAGCAGCTCGACCCGTCCCGTCGCCTGCCGCTGCCCAGCAGACGACGCGTCGAAACGAACCCCAAAGGGAGCCCCAGCGTGGCCAGCCCGGGCCAGAGATGCCTCAAGGGCCGCAACGCGGGCCAGTAAGGCCTCCACGCTGACATGGGGCAAAGGGCCAGCCGGCCCGCCTACTACAGGCATGGGTACAGGTCCCTGTACCCCGGGGCCCGAATAGGGCTACAACCCCACACCCGGGCCCGTGAGGGCCGACGTAGCAACCTGCCAGGGAAGGGGACCGGACCACCCCCCGAGGGGAAGGCCTCGGAGCGAGCTGCGCTCCTATAAAGGAAGTCCCAGCGAACGGGCAACACCAGGAGAGGTGTCCACCGCTTGCGGGCCGAGGGCCGCAGCCCCTACTGGCCCCGTGCGTGGGCCACCATTCTCTTGCCAGGGGGAATAGACCCCATTCCACCGGTCGCGGTGGGTGCAGGCAAAGGCGGCTGCTGGGGAGGCGCAGCCGCGGTCCTCCGACCCAGATTGCGCCTCCGAACCGCACGAGCCGTGCTCGCAGCCGGCTTCTTCTTCGTGGGCCTCTCAGCCAATCGATGGGAAGCCGAAAACGAGAGAATTCAGCAGCCAAAAGGCTTCCCGGTAAAAGCAAAAGCGACGGAGGGAAGAGGGAAAAACTTCTCCGCTCCGTCGCTTCGCAAAATGGCAGCTCGGCTGCCTCATGGCCACCCCTTTTATAAGGGAGCTGGCCACGCCCCCTAACTACCTGGATGCCTTCGTCCTATGGGGGGCCCCGCAAAGGGCGCGGCGGCCATTTTGGCGCCACGCTTGCATTATGTGGTTTTGTCGTTATGCGATCACGTTGTTATCAGGGGTTTTACTGTATGTCCCTTCATCTTTCAAGTGGGGCTAAAATGTACTGATTTAAAGGATTTGAAATCTATCCCATAAATTCAGTAAAACACGAGGGAAGTTCACATACAAAGTTTAAATGTATAACTTTAGACTTTAGGATTTGACTTGGCAAATTTCACTTTCATTGAAATATTTAAAACAATGTTCAGCTTTGATTGTTGTCTCTGTGTTTTCCCATCCCTGACAGCTGCTATTGACATCTTCCCTTCAGGATAAGCAGCAAGGAAGGCTATGCCTCACTTACTACGAAACAAATGCATAGTGGGTCTCCTCTTGTTCACAGGTTTAACCTCATGCAAAGACCTACATTTTTGCTCATAGCTCATACAGATAGATTGGGATCCAGCTGGGACTCAGGTTCATGTTAAGGTTATAGCTACAAAACACTCAGTCAACTATTTGCCAAGAGAACAATACACAGCTATAGATTTCATCCCACTTCATGCAAGTAAACCTCTCTTGATTTTCTCCTCTGCACAGAGGACAGCAATAGGGTTTCCCCAATGCCGAGCTTGGAAAGTTACTTTTAGGAAGGATAGATATAATAACACACTGAAGTCACCAATAACTGAGGCCCAGAGCATCTTACACTTTGTTTAGTTATAGATTACTTCAGCGTGTTAGGTGAAGGTAAAGATTTCTCTTGCTTGAAAGCCAGTCATATCTGACTCTAGGGTTCAGTGCTCATCTCTGTTTCAAACTCGAAGAGCCAGCACTGTCTGCTTCTGCAGACATTTCCGTGGTCATGTGGCTGGCATGACTAGACACTGGAGTGCACAGAATGCTGTTACCTTCCCACTGAAGTGGTCCCTATTTATCTACTTGCAATTTCTTGCTTTTGAACTGCTAGGTTGGCAGGAGCTGGGATAAATACAGGAGCTCATTCTGTCCTACAGTACTTGGGAATCGAACTGCTGACCTTCCACCTCCCAGTCATTTTTCTTTAAAACAACTGCCTGTGGTGGCAGGTGAACAGGACTGGATACAAGCCAACAGAAGCAGTGGTCTCACCCTGAGCTTCACATTCCTTTTGACAACCCTGAATTTTCAAGACTAGATGCATGACTTCTCTTTTGTAATAGAAGCCTTATAGAGATAGCTTAAGTAAGAGAATCCATAGGATACTATTTGAGTGGAAAATTCTTAAAAGAACATTTTATTGGGGAAAATGTATTTTTTCCTCCAAACAATGGAACTTTCTTCTTCCACATCAAATCCTCATCATAATTTGAGTAGTCTTCTGCTTCCAGTAATATACTCTAAACCTTTCACTACCTTGTTATCATCTTCACTTTCCTTTTGTAGAAAAATTCTCTCACATTTTGTAAGTTCCCAACATTTAGCATTTCTTTTTATCCCAATTCTTTGTCCAATATTCTAATTGAATATTATATCAATATAATTAATCTTTACCTAATACTCCTTTTATTTGTTCTTCATTCTCTATTTTAACCTATCTTTTATTCTAATATTTCATCTTGTTCTTGTAATTAACAGATTGTCAATCAATCTTTTTAGGTTTTATGGGAACTACTCCAACTCAATCACCTGATGTAATGGGGAAACAGGTGGAAAAATAGTTCCTACCTGTATATCTATTTCGCATTGTTAGCATATTTCTAAGAAATGGATTGTCTATTTTTCTACTTTATTTTTACAATAATATTGTATAAACATAATATTTACCAGAGTCAAATGTGATTCTTATGTTTCCATGTTCAACCAAATGAGCCTTTTTGAAATTTATATCATCTGCTCTTGTTAATCTTTGACTTCTTGGCTCCACCACAAATTAATTAATTAATATTCCACTCTAATTAATGTAAAAAAAAACACTACTCTGGGCATCTAACAATATACAAAAAACAATCATATATAAAACCCAAATTCAGTATAAACAATAATGCACAATGACTTAAATGCTTGTATACAAATGCCAGAAGCCTCCGGAACAAAATAGGGGAGCTGGAATACTTAGCAATAGATAAGAATATTGATATTATTGGTATCACTGAAACCTGGTGGACGGATGATAACCAATGGGATACAGTTATCCCAGGCTACAAACTGTACAGGAAGGATAGGAAGGGGCAAACAGGAGGTGGTGTAGCCTTGTATGTCAAAGAAGTGATAAAATCTTATGAATTGGAATATCTAGGTGATTTAGAGTCACCATTAGAAGCTCTGTGGGTAAGAGTACCAGGCCACAAGGATGGTCTAACAGTAGGCATATACTATCGACCTCCGACCCAAACTCTTGAGGGAGACAGGCAGTTGGAGAATGTTGTAAAGGAGGCATCCAGGAAGGGAAGCCTGGTTATAATGGGGGACTTCAATTACCCTCACATAGACTGGGTGAACTGTTGTTCAGCACATGATAAAGAGATAAAGTTCCTAGATATGCTAAATGATTGTTCCCTGGGACAGATGGTTGAAGACCCAACTAGAGGTACAAGAATCCTTGACTTGATCCTGAGTAATACTCAGGATCTGGTGCAAGATGTTAATGTGACTGATCCAATAGGGAACAGTGACCACAACTCAATTATGTTTAACTTGAACATAGACCGCAAGTCACTGATAAAATCTAACACAGAGACCTTAAATTTTCAAAAAGGAAATTTCCCAAAGTTGAGGAAACTAGTAAAAAAGAAGCTGAAAGGGAAAATTGAGAGAGTCCAAACACTCCAAGAGGCATGGAGGCTGTTTACAAAAACAATAACAGAGGCCCAATTGGAATGCATACCCAAAAGGAAAAAGGGCACTGCCAGGTCCAAGAGGACTCCAATGTGGCTTACAGGAGCTGTTCGGGAAGTGATCAAGAGCAAGAAAAGCTCATTTAGAAGATGGAAGGCTTGTCCAAATGAGGACAGCAGGCAGAAACATAAATTCTGGCAGAACAAATGCAAGGCAACAATCAGGAAAGCAAAGCAAGACTTTGAGGAGCGTATAGCTAAAAATACTCAGAGGAATAACAAAGACTTCTTTAAGTACATTAGAAGTAAGAACCCAACTAGGAAGGCCATTGGACCATTAGATGACAATGGAAGGCAAGGGGTTATTAAAGAGGAAACAGAGATTGCAGAGAGACTCAATGAATTCTTTGCTTCAGTATTCACTGAAGAAGATAGAGACCACATGCCCAAAACAGAACCTATCTTCGTAGGGAGGGAAACCGAAGAATTAAGCCAGATAGAAATAACCAGGGAGGAGGTCCTTGCATGTCTTGTCAAACTAAACACTAACAAATCACCAGGACCAGATGGCATCCATCCACGAGTTCTCAGGGAACTTAAAGATGAAATTGCTGATCTCCTAGCCAAAATATATAATATTTCCCTCAAATCAGGGTTTGTGCCTGATGACTGGAAGGTAGCGAATGTAACACCAATTTTCAAAAAAGGATCCAGGGGTGATCCAGGAAATTACCGGCCTGTCAGTTTGACATGTGTCCCAGGTAAAGTGATGGAAACCATCCTAAAAGATAGAATTAATAGGTACATAGAAGAGGAGGCGCTGCTAAAGGAGAGCCAACATGGCTTTTGCAAGGGCAAATCATGCCTCACTAATCTGTTGGAATTTTTTGAGAGTGTCAACAAGCATGTGGATAAGGGGGATCCAGTTGACATTGTTTATCTGGACTTTCAGAAGGCTTTTGACAAGGTCCCACACCAAAGGCTCTTGAATAAACTTACCAGTCATGGAATAAAGGGACAGGTCTTGTCCTGGATCAGCAACTGGCTAAGGACAGGAAACAGAGGGTAGCACTAAATGGACACTTCTCCAAGTGGAGGGAAGTAAAGAGTGGGGTCCCCCAAGGTTCAGTACTGGGACCCCTGCTTTTCAACCTCTTCATAAATGATCTAGAGGTAGGAGTAAAAAGCAAGGTAGCCAAATTTGCTGACGATACTAAATTATACAGGGTAGTGAAAACTGTGAGAGATTGTGAAGAGCTCCAGAGGGATCTCTTGACACTGGGGGAGTGGGCAAAACAGTGGCAAATGAGCTTCAACATCAGTAAGTGCAGAGTGATGCATGTTGGGGCAAAAAACCCCAATTACATTTATAAACTGATGGGGTCTGAACTCTCTGCGACAAACCAGGAAAGGGACCTTGGTGTCCTGGTGGACAGCTCAATGAAGGTGTCAACCCAGTGTGCCTCAGCAGTGAAAAAAGCAAACTCAATGTTAGGGATCATTAGGAAGGGTATAGAAAATAAGTCAGCAAGTGTCATTTTGCCTCTTTATAAATCTATGGTGAGGCCCCATCTGGAATACTGTGTACAGTTCTGGTCGCCATACCTCCAGAAGGATATTATGGAGTTGGAGAAAGTACAGAGGAGGGCAACCAGAATGATTAGGGGACTGGAACACCTTCCTTACCATCTGAGGCTGCAACGGTTGGGCCTTTTCACTCTTGAACGACGGCGTCTAAGAGGTGACCTGATTGAAGTTTATAAAATCATGCACGGTGTGGACAAAGTGGATAAGGAAAAACTGTTTTCCCTATCGCATAATACTAGAACTAGGGGACACTCCATGAAACATTTGGGTACTAGTTCTCAAACAAATAAGAGAAAGTACTTTTTCACCCAGAGGATTACTGGTCTATGGAACTCCCTGCCAGAAGAAGTGGTGACAGCTGTCAGTCTTGACAGCTTTAAGAAAGGATTAGACAAGTTCATGGAGGACAAGGCTATCAATGGCTATAATTATGGCTACCTAAGGACAACCTCCGGGTTGGAGAGATAGGCAGGATATCTCTCAATGCCATTTCCAGGGAATCCTAAGCAGGTGAAGGCATCTCCTTGGGAATACCCTGAAGGAAATGGTGAGCCACTGTGTGAGACAGAATGCTGGACTGGATGGGCTGTGGCCTGTTCCAGCAAGGCTGTTCTTATGTTCTTATGTTCTTAAAAACTAATCAATACCAAATAAAATACAATCAGTAGACAAAAAAATTGCAAAGTATACATATCTAAATGGTGCTACTACTCTGCAACTCCTATTATGTACAGTATTGTGGATAAGATTTATGTTAGACAGCAAGGCGAGACAGCGCAAACTGGCAGAGTAACACTTTTTAGTTCTTCTTCATTAATCTTTATCATGAACAAAAATCATCTAAAGCAGTATCTTCATTTTACATGCTATAATTCTACGAAACCATGGCAATCCAATTTTATCTAAATCTTCAAATTTATTAATGCTTACTTGTTTCATTATTTTGAAATTCTCTTCTTTCAATCTTTCCAAATTACTTGGAATATTTATACCTAAATAGTTATTAGGTTTTAAAATATCAACATCCAATTCTTTTCAAATGTCTTCCCTTTTCTTTTTATTATCAGTAAAAAAAGCAATGTTTCTAATTTATGTCAATTTACCTGAAAATTTGTTATCCCTCCAAACACTTTGAAAAGTGATTTTATTCTCTCTGTAGACTTTGAAGGATGTTGCCAGTGAATAAACTAATCTTAACTCTGTCTATAATGCCAGTAACTAAAATCTCTTTATCTTCTCTAATACCATTCACTAAAAATAAGCCCTACATGGTAGTGGGCCAGGATACTTAAGAATCCGCATCGCTCCTAGGTTATCTGTCTGTCCCACTAGAGCGGACCGGAGAGGCTTCTTAAAAGTACAATCCACTAGAGTAGCTCACCTCTCTAGCACGAGAAGAAGAGCCTTTTCAGTATCCACCCCGGCCATGTGGAACCTTCTGCCGATTTAACTGCATCTCCAGACAGAGCTGCTGTCCTTCAGGAAAGAGCTAAAAACCTGGCTGGCAGGGCAGTTATGGGGAGGTGGGGAAGGAGCAACCACCACCCACTGGCTCATTTAGAGGATGACCTCTTATGTTTATTTTTTATCAGTTTTTAATAAGATTTGTAATTTGGTGCAGGTGGTGGTAGCCTTTTAATGTTTTAGGAATTTTAAGGGTTTTATAGGGAACTAGCATATTTTGCCTGGTGGTGCCGGGCTTTTTAAAATTGTGTTGGATAGTAAAGGGTTTCTTTTTTTCCTTTGCCAAATGGTGCTGGGCTCTTTAAATTTGTTTTTGAAGGTTTTTGTGGTTTTGTGGCTTTGAGGTGCTGTGTCCGCCTGTGGCGGACTTGCGCTCCCAGTGTGTGTGTGTGTGGTTTTTTTTGTGCGCTGGCTTCCCTAGTGCCGGGCTCTTTAAATTTGTTTTTGAAGGTTTTTTTTGTATATGCAAATTTTATTTTAATTTTTTAAAATTTAATTTTGGTTTATGCAAATTTTATTTTAATTTATTTGATTTCTGGTTTTTTGGGGAATTTTTTGAGATTAGTGTGAATATTTTTGATTTTTTGGCTAATTTTTTTGATTTGTTTGGGAATTAATCTTTTATTTTGAAATATTTTTGAATGTTTTTTTCTTGTGTCCTCTGGGTGGGGGTGGGGAGCTTTGTTTCCTCTCTACAATTCTTCTCTTTTGTCCTTTGGGTGCTTCCGGTTAGTGTTTCCTTTCTTAGTTCATTTGATTTCCGGTGGTCCTGAAGTCAAGACGTCTGTTGGTAAGCTCTCTGTTTTTGTTTTTTTTTCGGGTGGGGGTGGGGGTTTGGATTTTTTTTGGGGGGGTCTGTGTGTTTTTTTGTTTTTGGCTGTGTTTGTGTTTTCTTTTTGGATTTTTGAGTGTTTTTGATTGTTTTTGGTTTGTTTTTTGGGTTTAACTTTTTCAGTGGCTTTCTTTCCCGCGGGCCATGCTGGCTGGCCCGTGGGGAAGAAAGGCTGGGGGGGGCTTTTTTTTGCTTTCTTCTCCATGGGCCATGCTGGCTGGCCCGTGGGGAAGAAGGGCACCGGTGGCGGGTGGTTCCTTTTCCCCCCCCACGGGCCATGCTTGCTGGCCCTTGGGGAAGAAGTGCTTGGGGGTGGGGGCTTTTTTTTTTGCTTTCTTCTTCACTGGCCAGGCTGGCTGGCCCATGGGGAAGAAGGGCAGTGGCGGCGGGCTTTTTTTAACTTTTATTTTTCGCACGCAGGCTGCCTCAGCGTTCGGCGTGCTAATGGCACGCAGGACGCTGGGGCTTGTAGTTTTGCCTGCGCGTGTTTGCTTACTGTGGCGGCTTTTTTCCTGCGGCTTTTTTTAATTGGCCGTGGTGCATTTTTGAACGTTCCTTTTGCTGCGCTGGTCAGCCTGATTGGCTTTGGCGTGGCGCGGTGCAAGGAACGTTGGGAATTGAAGTTCCATTTTTTTGTTTGCGACTGGGGGGCTCCTGGCCCCGGGTCGAAAATTTCAACCCAACAGTTACCTGCGAACCGGGTTTGGGCGAGTGAACGGAGGCCCATTATGGGCTAGTGGGGCCTGGTGCAACATCCTTTGTCACATTCCAATGGTTAACACACCATTTTATAGGTATAGATTGTGGGGATTTTATGTATTTGTATTGAATTGCTGTATGCCACGCAGAGTCGCCCATCGATTGGGTGGCTATACAAATTGCACTAAATAAATAAATAAATAAATAAATAAATAAATAAATAAATAAATAAATAAATAAATAAATAAATAAATAAATAAATAAATAAATAAATAAAACCGTACAGGGGAAAGAGTCATCCCGGTCTAGTTCCCAGACTACATATATCTGTTCTGTAATTTCATAATTTACTAACACTCCTCCCATATTCTTTTTGAGGGCTCACTCCTAACTCCAAGTTAAGAATGACTGAAATGGGCTTGGATAGTACCTGCACAAGTACCCTTAGGCCAGCCTAACACTTTCTGTTGGCTGTTAACTGCTGATTGGTCACTGTCAACTCAGTTTCCATGGTGATTGTGCTGCGCTTCTAGTTTTTAATCTCCCTCGTCCCTTGTGCTACTTTCCCTTTATGCCAGTTGAAGTCCCTCCCCTCCTGACCTGGGAGGAGTTTGTTTGCAACATCACCTCAACCAACCTAAATTCATTCAGCCAGCCTACAGTCAGCCTAGTTAGTTAGGATTATGTCCTAGTTAATTATATCCGTCTGGGAGAATTGCATAGTGATGGAGCACACTTATATGGGAAAAAGTTTCAGACACAACTTTCACCTTCTTCAAGTAGGATTGGGAAAGATTCCTATCAAAAACATAGGGGAATCCAGTCAGTCCTGTATATTGAGCTGGGCAAAGGAAACAACCCGTCACAGTTAGGCAAGTTGCTACACAGAGTACCATTCATACCATGGCATAGTTTGCTCATTCAAGCAGTAAGAAAATGGTATCTTTTGCTATTATTTCCTGCTTTGCCCTACAATGAGGCTAAGCACAGGTTTGCTTAAGGGCAGCATGATTATGCATAAAGTGAAGTCACATCATTGCAAAGACTGATGACATGCGTGCAAGTCCTATTCCAAAGGCTGAATCTAAATCAGTCAATTTATACCAAAACACATCTATTTAACAATAGTAAAGAACCATGAAGCCGCATGCCACAACATCAGCAGCCAGTCAAATAATGATTTCACAGATGGAAGGATGAACTTCTGCCAGGCAATTTCAGTGCATAACAAATAGGCAATAACGCACATAAAAGGCATTAAATTGTTCTTCCATTGCAAGGACAGTGACCCATTGTTCACTCACAAAGGGGGCAGTAAACTAGAGACTGATGTGTATCCTTCCACAGGCCATAAAGTAAACACAGTATCCCCAACCTGTTGGAATGAATCTGTGAGGCTGTTGACATGAAAACCTTCTTTCAAGCCACTGAACACCCAGGATTCTAATTAAAATGTGTCCTTTTTTTAGAAAGAAGAATCCTCATATTACCTCCTATTCACTCTCTCAGATATACTTCTATGATGGCCTGACCCTGCTTCACAAACTACATAATTTGTGATTATGAAAACAAAGACACTGAGTGGTGTCGTAAGGAAAAAGTTTTTTATAATACAATTGTTGTCTCTTCTGCATCTCAATTTATCTTGCATACTGTATATGCATTTGAGATGCTCGATGTATTCAAACTCTGTGAATTCAGCCAAGAGCCAAATTTGTCCTCACTCTCTAAACGGATGTGTGGCTTGGAATGTAGTTCTCCTCAGAGACAGGAAACATTTGTGGTTTCTGGACCACATTTCCAAGAATCTCAAAACCACCATAGCCTCTTCTTAAATATCTCTTCAAATTTTATGATGCAGTTTTTGGCTCAATCATTCCTCCCCCCCCCCCGCCCTGCAAAATTGTTTTAGATAGATAGATAGATAGATAGATAGATAGATAGATAGATAGATAGATAGATAGATAGATAGATAGATAGATAGATAGATAGATAGATAGATAGATAGATAGATTTTTATTGTCATTGTCCTGCACAGAACAACGAGATTGAAAATCCACTTATCGACCCAACAAAACCTTAAACAAAATACAACTGTACAAAATTATCAACATACTCCCACCCCACATATACACATTTAACCCCTAAACTCTAAAACTCTAAAAACTTTAAGTGCATATATGAGGATAAAATAAATTTGGAAGTGCATTTTTTTAAAGTCACACTTTAATCTAGAAACAAAATAGAAAAGAATTATCATTAAATACATGCATTCACTGCTACTTTCTGTTACACAACTGATTCTTAGAACTTGTATATTCATTGTACAGGTGATGACTAGGTCCAGGATTATGGTTTATCCTTGAAGGATTTTTAATAACAAATAATTGCAATCTGACAGCATGCCAACCTAATTATGGAAACATTGTTTATATATCTTAGAAAATGTTATGACATTGATTTTATTTGCTATGTCTCTTATTCCATCCTTCCTCCAAATAACTCAAGATGGTACATAGCCTTTTAATTTGAACACATGGGAGATTGTTGGACTAGGAGTTTTAATTCAAGTTTCTTGTAGGAATGGGATTTTTTTGGGATCAAAGAACTCTCAGTCCCATAATTTGGAGGGAACCCCATAGACCAAATTATGGGATTAGTAAAGGTAAAGGTCAGCCTTTCTCGAAAGCCATTCATATACGACTCTAGGGTTCAGTGCTCATCTATGTTTCATAGCCGAAGCGCCAGTGCTGACTGCATCTGCAGACATTTCTGTGGACATATTGCAGGCATCCCTAGACACTGGAGTGCACAGAATGTTGTTTACCTTCCCAACAAATTGGCCCCTATTTATCTAATTGCAATTTCTTGCTTTTAAATTGCTAGGTTGGCAGGAGCTTGGACAGAGATAGGAGCTCTAATCAACAGCAGCTAGAGCTGCCCCCTTATTTCCACATAGTTCGTGCACTGCTTCTTTAGACATTAGAAAAGTGTCACACTACCCTGTAGGAATCACAAGGATTCCCTGTGACTGGCTAATGTACATGGGGGAATGAGTTTCAGTGGAGACTACCTGCATAAACTGCAGGGCCATTCCAACTCTATAGCGGTCATCCATCACTAAAATTTAAAGGGCACATTATGAAATCTCACTGCTTTGCATCATATTGTGAAGGTCAACGTGAAGTTTAGAGCATGCTTTTGCCCTACTCTTAAGCCTGCAACTCAGGGAAAAAATTTAGTGATTCATACTTGACTGTATGCTGCTGCTTCAAGTTAGTGGAGAACAATAAAAAGTCTAGGTCAGAGATGGGCAGTCTTGGCCCTCCAGCTGTTCTTGGACTTCAATTCCCAGAAGCCCAACTCAACACACCAGCTGGTCAGGGTTACTGGGAATTGAGGTTCAAGAACAGCTGGAGGGCCAAGACTGCCCATCACTGGTCTAGGTGCTTCTCATTATTTCTAAACCATGAAAGGATGTCAGGAACAAGAACCTTCATTTTGACATGTCTTGGTGCTTTCATGTTTTTTCCAGATTCCAGGATGACAACCACAATAGACTCCATTCATCATGGCTTCCTTCCAAGATATGCAATAAGACATATCCAAACATAGGATAAGAATATAAAAAGGTTATCCTGGATCAGACCACAGTCTAGCTAGTTCCTTGTTTGGCTTCCACAATGGCTAGCTAGATTCTTATAGGCAGCCTCACTAAAGAACAGGGATCTAATAATGCTCTTCTCCCCTTGATTCCTTCAAAGTGATAGTTAGAAGCACAGTACATCAGTAACATATAGGCAACATGACCAATTTCCATTGATAGTTTTGCAGGCGCACCCCCCAATAAAGGACTCAGACACTGATAAAAGTGGATAACGGCATTGGGCCACATTTATTGATTCATGCCCTAGTCCGAATTATAAATTTCTATTGGTAATTGACCAATCATAATTCTTAAGGCAAGCAGGCCGAAGTAACACTGGTAAGGTACCACCCAAAATTGCCAATGGCAATTGCTACAATGTATCCATTTGTATCAATTTGTTTGTTGACAACAAACAAATTGTTGACCGTAGTCAATATCTAACTAATGACCCCACCCTCTGACGCGTATCCGTAAAATCCCGGGGTGATGCATGCTGTCTAGCTATAGCCATCACCCCATCGCCTAGTTCGTCGTTGACCGGACAACGTTTAACCAACTTATGCCTGTCTAGTGTTGTCCAGTCAATTGCGAACTTGCCGGATACCTGTGGGTCATAATGTTTACCTTACCAGTGCTACCCGCCACACAGAGGGGCTTCAAAGAAGGCTCGACGCCCCCCCGAGACCGTCAGCTCGGTCAACAGGCCTGCTTGCCAATCACCCAACAGGAGGTCCATACCTCCTCGCGACAGATGGGCCCCATCCCCTGCATACAAGTCATAATTTTGTAGGCTAATAGCGGGGTGACGACTGACCCTCCCCCAAGCCCTGTCGACAAGGAACCGCGCCACTGCCCTATTCACCATGCGTCTAGTGCGGTCAAGGGCCAGGAGGTCAACGCCCCCTCTGTAGGAATGGCGCGGGACCATGTCCGACCAAACAAGGGTTGTGGCGGGCCAGACGTAATGCAGGTAAGCGAGGTCCTCGCAAATCGCATGCTTCAGCGATAAGCCGGTGACCTGGCCCAAATCATTGCCCCCCAGGTGTATGATCAGAATGTCAGGCGGGTCAGCATTCTGGCCTGAAAAAAGGAAAGGCAGCAGCTCCCACCATAACATCCCGGGCTTACCATGCCATGTGAGACTTGCGTATGCACCCAGTCCCAGTCGGGGTCCCCACTCTGTCGCCGCAGCGTAACACGCTGCCCTGTGCACGGAGCTATGGCCCACCAGCCATACTGTCACCGGTGTAATACGACACCCAGGGTCTATAAAGAAAAATGAGGAAAAGAAGGTAAGGTGACTGTATTGGTACTCACGGCGGAAGTGGGCGCACATAAAACTGAAAACATTGCGAACCCCACCTTCCCATGCTGCGTATGTCAGCCTCGGAGTACCCAAAAGCAGCTGCAGTTGAGGCCGCCCCTATATGGAATGAATGGGTGCCATAGCGGGCACCTGGGAGGCCCACACTGGCCAGCGCTTTGCCCGTCACCATCCAAAATTGAAATTTAGTAAGGGGAGACCCATCTTGGTGACAGAAAAACGGGCCATGGTGCGTGCCACGCAGTGCAAGGAACTCCTGTAGGGCACCAACCGGACAGATGTCTGCCAAAGAACACCGTAGCAGTCGCACACCACTGCCTACACCATGCTGATCCGTCTTAGAGGAGCGTATCCTCAACTGAGCCCAGTCTTTGGCAACACAGACATCCTCGAGTTCCAGTGCCCTACGACTTGCATCCGCCTTAGACAGCATCACAAGCTCGCTGATGCGGAGCGCTCCAAAAAATGCCACCGTTGTGGCTGCATGAAATAGGGCTGCCTCATATGTATCAAAACAGAGGCAAGGCCAGCCCCGGGCCAACTGGGTAAGGACCCCTGGGGAAATCGGGTGGCGGTCGTCCGGGCAACGCCCGCACTCGCGCACCCACCCCTCCAAAACATGTCTCACACGGAAGTCAGAGGTGCTGTCCACATGACCTCCCACTTTGGCCATAAAAGCCAACGCTGAAAGCTTAGATGCCATGGTGCGAGGTGCAAGGCCCTGAGCATGCAGGTAAACCATGAACCGCAGAACATGGGTTACCGGGATCGGCCAGGTCCCTGGCAGTTGAAATTGGGTACAGAATGCCCTGAAAGAATTAATTGTGTGGTGATACGCCTTACGCGTGCGTGGCACTAGCGACAGGCCAATCGCCCGGTTCACCTCTCCTTGCCAATGGTCCATATCTCCTCTGGGAGTGGCGAGGGAAATTCCTCCACATCCGGGGCCAAGGCACGGAACCGGGAGATCTGTAGGCGGGACAAAGCATCAGCAATATCATTATTAACCCCTGGGACATGCCTGGCCCTGAACAGGACGTTGAGGCGCAGGCTGCGCAACACAAACTGGCGCACTAGGTCCATAACCCTGGGCGATTTAGAAGTCTGTGCATTGACAATGTGGACCACAGCCACGTTGTCACACCAGAAATGCACGACCGAGTTGGCCCACTCCTCGCCCCATAGCATCAAAGCACCCAGGATAGGGAAAAACTCCAGATATGTGAGATCACGCAGGCGACCCGTGCCTGCCCAGGCCGGTGGCCACCCACCATAGGCCCACTTCCCATTGAAGTACATCCCATAACCCAGGGATCCCGAGGCATCAGACTGAATCTGAAAATGAGGGGAAGCCAGGAGGTCAGACCTCCAAAATGAGACCCCATTGAACTCCCTCAGGAACTGTAACCAGACAAGCATGTCTGCCCTGATACCCCGGGTAAGCCGAACCCTATGGTGAGGCCTGGATAATCCTGCCATGGCGTCGCACAAGCGCCGGGCAAAAGCCCTGCCCGGTGCGACCACCCTGCAAGCGAAATTAAGGTGACCATGTAGCACCTGCAGTTCTCTCAGTGATGCCTTGCGCTTGGCCAGCAAGTCCGAGATAAGGGCCACTATCCTTGACACCTTATCCCGCGGTAACCTAGACGCCTGCGCTATCGTGTCAATCTCCACCCCCAGGAAGACTAGCTGGGTAGATGGGCCCTCGGTCTTTTCGGGCGCTAAAGGGAGACCGAGTTCCTCCATTAGCGTCTGAAATGTGTTGAGGAGACGTGTACACGTGTCCCAGCCCCGTTCACCCCCGAATAAAAAGTCATCCAGGTAATGGGCTACAGACCGGGACCCTGACCTGCGGATGAAAGCCCACTCTAGGAAGGTACTGAAACGCTCGAAAGCCGAGCATGATATGGAACAGCCAAAAGGCATGGCCTTATCAAAGTAATATTCGCCCCTAAATTTGAAACCCAGCAATTCAAAGTTGCCCGGGTGCACCGGCAAGAGGCGAAAAGCCGACTTAATGTCGCACTTAGCCAGCAGCGCACCCGGGCCACATGAGCGCACCATGCGCAGCGCGTGGTCAAAAGATGTATACCTGACTGAGCAAAGGTCATCAGGGATAGCATCATTGACCGATCGGCCTGCTGGGTAGGACAAGTGATGGATAAGGCGAAACCCGCCTGGAGACTTTTTGGGAACCAAGCCCAGGGGCGATACCTTAAGGTTGGGGAATGGGGGTGCAGGGAAAGGGCCAGCGACCCTGCCCGCATCGACCACCTTATTAATGCTGGCAGCAGCCACCTCCTCCCTCCCCCTAAGGGACAAAAGGTTGGGGGCATCCTGAGGGGACCTATCACCCATGAAAGGGATACGGAACCCCTGCCTAAAGCCCTGAAGGAGATAATCCGCATCCTCCCCTTTCGGGTACAATGTGAGCCAACGCTCCAGCATGTCCACATTAATTGGGGAGGGAGCCTTTCGGTGAACCAGCTCCATCTGCGGCAGTCTTGCCAGCCCACTGTCCGCCCCTCCCTCTGCCCCGCGTCCCTCCAGGCCTGGGACAGGCAGAGGCTGCGTGGGGGCCCGCACAGGTGGGACACTCATGTCTGTACTAGCAATTCTTCCTATTGCAGGAACCATAGGACGAGAAAGTCCAGCACAGCAGGCGGGCTGGAACCCCCTGCCCCGCCACCTGGCGGGGAACCTGTGCTGGAGCCGCTCGCTGGACCGCATGTCCACAATGGTACCTTTCCCCTGGCGCGGGGCGCGTGGGCGTCATGGACAGAAGCCAAAGCCTCTGGCATGGCTCATCCCACCTCATCTCAGGGTGCAGGGGAATCCGCATACGGAATTCCTCGTCATAAGCCAACCACGACGGGCCCGGAAAGTCAACCATCGCCCGATAGATGTTGTCCAAATACTGGACCCACGGAATTGCCAAATCCGGCCGGGCCCTCAGGTACACCGCCATGTAGATGAGGTAAGCCGGCAGCCAGTTGGCCCACGTACGTGGTGGCTTGCGACGACGTGCCTGCTCCTTATCCTTCTCATCCTGCCCCTCCCTCTCTTCCTTGGTGGGCTCCCTGTTTAGGAGTGAGAAGATATCTACATACCCCCCGCCATATTTTCTCTTTGGTGGCCTGTGCCAAGTGGTCACCCAGTGGTAAGGAATACCCCGCTGTCGGCAAGGCCGAGACAGGCACCGCAGAAACTGCGGGCATCTGGAAAGGGGCTTGGACTAGCCCAGCCACCCCCAAAACATTCCCCACAGGGTAGGAAACACCCCCCACCCCGGGGCCCTGGGTGGTAGTTGTCGTCGCCGGGTGGGGCGTCAGCGGCTGTACCGCCGCACCACCCACGCGAGGCCAAGGCCATTGGAAAGCCCCCCCCAACGTGGCCACATGTGTAGGTGCACTAGTTTGGACCGCATACTCACATGCTGCACCCCCGCGGGCTGCCCCCACCGGGGGTTCCGGCCCACTGGGGGCATCGGAGCTCATGACCGCCGCAGAGCTCGTCGCTGGTGCCTGACCCGCACTGGCCTGTTGGTTGGGGAGCTGCGAGGCAGTGGCCGAAGTCGCGCCACGCGCCTCAAGCAGCTCGACCCGTCCCGTCGCCTGCCGCTGCCCAGCAGACGACGCGTCAAAATGAACCCCAAAGGGAGCCCCAGCATGGCTGGCCCGAGCCAGGGATGCCTCAAGGGCCACAACGCGGGCCAGTAAGGCCTCCACACTGACGTGGGGCCAAGGGCCAGCCGGCCCGCCTGCTACAGGCGTGGGTACAGGTCCTTGTACCCCGGGGCCCGAATAGGGCCATGACCCCACATCCGGGCCCGGTAGGGCCGATGTAGGCACCTGCCAGGGAAGTGGACCACACCACCCCCCAAGGCTGGAAGGCCCCGGAGTGAGCTGCGCCCCTATAGAGGAAGGCCCAGTAGAATGGGAAGCACCAGGAGCGGTGTCCACCGCTTGCGGGCCGCGGGCCGCAGCCCTTGCTGGACCCATGCTTGGGTCCCCAGCCTCCGGCCAAGGGGGAATAGACCCCATCCCACCGATCCCGGTGGGTGCAGGCAAAGGCGGCTGCTGGGGAGGCGCAGCCGCGGTCCTCCGACCCGGATTGCGCCTCCGAACCGCGCGAGCCGCGCTCACGGCCGCCTTCTTCTTCGAAGGCATCTCAGTCCAACCTATGGGAAGCCGAAAGAAGAAAATCAGCAGCCAAAAGGCTTCCCAGTCAAGGCAAAAGCGACGGAGGTAAGAGGGAAAAACCTCTCCGCTCCGTCGCTTCGCAAAATGGCAGCTCGGCTGCCTCGTGGCCACCCCTTTTATAAGGGAGCTGGCCACGTCCCTAACTACCCGGATGCCTTCGTCCGGTGGGGGGGCCCCCGCAAAGAGCGCGGCGGCCATTTTGGCGCCGCACTTGCATAATCTGAGTTACTTGAACAGTTTCATCTTCATGACTTTTGAAATGAAGTGATCTATTCTACACCAGCTAGCCAACAACACATATCTGGGTTTTGCTACCCACAGCATTTTACGCATGTATGTATGTTCTTCCCGATTTAGTGCCAAGGCACTACTCATGGTGGTAAACAAAATAGAATACATAATCTTACAATAAGACAAAGTAAAAAACAACACAGTACAATTATTAAGTCCTCATTGAATCAGAGGGACTTACATAAGTGTTGATTTAATAAGTCATGTTCACACGGTCTTCTACTCTGGTGAGGATTAGCTCAAATTGTCCCAATATATTTACAAATCTGCTTTTAAATACCGTATTTTCCGGCGTATAAGACGACTGGGTGTATAAGACGACCCCCAACATTTCCAGTTTAAATATAGAGTTTGAAATATACTTGCCGTATAAGACTACCTCTCTTCCAATGCACCAAATAAAAATTAACCCACACTCAACCCGAAGACGCGCAGCCCTCCGAGTCGAATGGGCAGGTTCTGGTGGAGAGCCAATCCACGCTCACGTTCTCCTTCTCGAGGTACAGGAAGATGTGTGCAGCTTGCTTCCCCTTGCTTCATACTCCCCGCACAGAGCAGGGACTCGGCCGCGGCACCCCCCACCATATGCGCCGGACATATGAAGCAAGGGGAAACAAGCTGCAGTTAAGTACCTGTCCTATAAGATGACCCCCGACTTTGGCACAGATTTTTCGGGGTTAAAAAGTAGTCATATACGCCAGAAAATACAGTATCTGTTTAACTATGAACATTTTAACCAGTTTTTTTAAAAAAATTAATTATTGTGTAAACAGGACAGAAACAACTTAACATATATGAGTATACTGTACATCTGAGACTGACAAAGGCTGGAAACAGATTGATCAGTCATCTCTGAGTTTTTTGTACTGTAGTATTTTCATTGACCCTGACAGTAATGAAAAAAATTGTAACTGTTAAGTTATGTTAACCTTATTTTATCAAGTTGCGCTAACCTTACTTTTGTCAACCTATAGTAGGAATTTTCATCTCGTAGTTCTTAATGTATAAGAACTTCATACACTGTTGAGCTTCTGCTAAAACCAAAAGATCTAACATCTTGAGGCAGTGATTTTCAAACAGCCTTGAACTTTGGAAGATGATATGGGTGTACACACAGTTGTTGCATGATCTATTGCCTGACAAACAGCCAAGAGGTTTGCTCTCTGAACTTATTTCTTTTGAGGCGGAAACAGTGATCCACATCAGAAATTTTTAATTGACCTCTCAAGTTCCCATTAACTCCCTGCACAGGACAGGGGAACAGGCTCTTATTTTACTTGAAAGAAAGAATTTTTTTTAGACCTCCATTTTCTCCCTTGAAAAATATGACATACACTTAGTAGCTTTTTGATGTTACTGCACCTTGATGCTTTTGAGTACCTTGAAGACTTTTCTCTTCTTTGCATTTCACTCTTTTTGTTGCTGGCATGAAAAACAGATAATTAATGAAGCACTTTTTATGTGAACTCCTCAATGCGGAGTAGAGCAGATATAGTGATAATGCTTAAATAAAACAGCATTTGCTCAAGACACAAGAGTTGCCATTATGAAGAAAAGCATTTCTGACACTTTATTTTGATGGCAGAGGGGTGGGTGGGTCTTGCTAAATGATATATCTTTTGTATTACAGTGGAAGAGACACTTCAGACAAGATGTTGAAGCAAAAGCAGTCATTTTACATTAAGAATGCTGCCTACAGGAGCATACTTTTATCAAATGCTACAAAGAGCTTTATGTACTAGGGCAGGGGTTCTCAATGTTTTCCTGCCGTGGGCCGGACCATGCCCCCTCAGATAGATCAGCGGGCTGGACATTTGGTCCCCCCCATAAATGCTGCCGTAAACCGCATCCATGGCTGTCGTAAATGTATATATAATCTCTCCAGATGTTTTTGGACTGCAACTCTCGTCAGGTCTAGCTAGCAAAACTAGTGGTGAGAGATAATGAGAAATAAAGACTCACAGCATCTGGGGAGCTACTCAGTTTCTATCCCTGGCACATCTGTTTTCAAAAGCCTTGGATCACTAGAGCCCATTGTATCCCAACATGAAGAAATAGGATGAGATCAATATTCTAGTCATAGGACAGCAACTGAAATCTCAGGAAATTACTATGCTTCCTTGGCCTTGAGATGAGGAGCTGAATTTCAGGGTGAACAGTGACATCACAAATGTCAGGTTTCAGGCTTAAATTCAATTGTAGTCTTTCTCTCTGGCTTACTCCAGACTTTGTGAGGAGAAGTAATTGCAGGAACATCAGAGAGCTTTCATAGTTCAGTGTCAGGTTGGCTCTAGGACTGGAGTTTTAGAATCCATTCTCCAGAACTTGGACTTTGAACCTGAAATCTCAGGGTAGGGTACACAGAAAGAGCCTCCTCGGAGATTGTTGTCTGTTTGAACCATAATCGACCATATCCTGGTAACGGCAACCTTGTGTTGCTGGCTAATCTTTCTTTTTTTATATAAATTTTTTATTAATAATCATAAAATACAAACAAACATAAAAAATATAAATACTTAAAACTAACAATAAAGAAAAAAACACCAAGAAAAGAGAAAGGAATAACAACAGTATATTCAAAATCTTGTTCACTCTTTCATTCTTTCAACTTTTAAATCCGTGCAAAACCCTATTCTGCAGCAATTTCAATTGGCACAGTATACTTAAATCTTCCAAAATTGAATCATGTCAGGGCCAGGCTTACTTCCTTCTTCACTTGTTAACGCGTGCTGTATGAAAGGTTTCTAGATTTCCCAAAATTGTATTTTGATTTTAAAACCCTGTTTTAACCGAATTTGGCTAGTTAATTTTTCATTTAGTGCCAGTTGCCAAACCTCTTTATACCACCTATTCTCATTTAGATTTTCGTTACTCTTCCATTCTTGGGCTATCAGCTGTCTAGCAACCAGCAACAATGTCAAAATTAATTCTTTATTACCCTCACTTAATCTCATTTTTCCTATTTCTCCTAATATAGCTAGTTTGGGTTCTAAAATCATTGTTATGCCAAAAATCTCGTTTATCTCCTTCTCTACCACTTTCCAAAATTTATTTGTTTTCTTACAAAACCACCACAGATGCAAATATGTCCCCTTTTGTTCATTGCATCTCCAACACAAATCAGATTTATTAATATCTATTTGCTTGAGTCTGATTGGGGTAAGGTACCACCTCCAAAGTACCTTACAAACATGCTCCTTTTCCTTGATTGACATAGTTTTTGTTATTCTGTTTCCCCACTTTTTCCTCCACTCTTCTTCTTCAATTTTAATATTTAAATCTTCCTCCCAAATTCGTTTAAGTGTATAGTGTGATCCTTCCCCTGGGATAAGGATTTGGTACAATTTACCTCCTAACCCCTGTAATCTTATCTTCCCTTTCCTTATTTCCAAGACCAATTCTTCAAAGGGCGTCTTTGCCCTAGGTACTCCTATAATCCCCCTTATCGATTTGTCCCATTTCTCCATCCCCAATTCTTGTAGCCAATTTAATTTTAATTTATTATATACCTCCTTCCTTTTCTGATATATATTGCAATTTTTAATCCACTCTGTTATTAACAACACTTTTTCTTGCAATAGAATAGGTCTTATTTTTTGCGAGGATAATAATGGGCAACTCTGGAAATCTAAAATTTCTAAAATTGGGGAAATGTCTGGTGCCAATTTCCTCTTAACCCCTTTCCATACGTTATAAATATTCCTTATAGAAAAGCAGTTAATCTCTGTTTTATTATTTACTTGGGCAAGAAATATTTCACCTTTTAATTTTTTAAATTCTTCTTGATCCCCTTCACCAGTACCTCATTTTGCTGAATTAATAATTTAATTAATTTCTTTATATGAAAGGCTTGAAAATACACTTTAATGTTTGGAATGTTTAACCCTCCCTGTTTATTCTTCATGTACCATAATCCTTTACTAATTCTTGCTTTTTTATTATTATTGCAAATTCCGTTTATCAATTTTTGCCATTTATTTAGTCCTGACTCTTTGATTTTAATTGGTAAGTTTTCAAACAAAAAATTCAATTTGGGTATAACTTTCATTTTGCAAATATTAATCCTTCCAAACCATGAAGTCTTTGCTCGTTTTATCTGTTCTAGTAATGGTTTCAATTTATTTCTTAATTTATTGAAGTTAATATTATATAGGTCTTTTGGTTCCTTCGTCACGAATATTCCCAAATATTTCAATTCACCTCTTATTGTAATACTAAATCTATCTCCAATTTTTTCCTTTTCCGCCTGGGTTAAATTGCATGTGATAGCCTCAGTTTTCGTCCAATTAATTTTTAATCCTGTTACTTCTTCAAAGGCTCTTAAATGTTCTTGTATTTTGCTTAAATTATTTAAAGGATCTTTTACAACTAATAGAGTATCATCCGCAAATAGACTTATTTTTTTATTTTCTATTCCTACTAATTTCTCATTTTGCCTTATATCATTTGCTAGTAATTCCATTGCCAGTATAAATAGACATGGGGACAATGGACATCCTTGTCTTGTCCCCGCGTTTATATCAATTTCTTTCCCCAGACAATTATTCATTTTAATTTTAGATTTACTTTCTTTATACAATTGTCCTATCACATGGTTAAATTTAGGGCCGAATTGTAATTTCTCACATATTCCTTTTATTGTTTTCCATTGAATTGAATCAAATGCTTTATATATGTCTAATGCCACTATACATACTTTTTGTTTATTATTTTTTAATTTATCAATAATATTAATTAACCGATTTATTAATTTATCCATTTGTCTTCCTTTAACAAATCCTACTTGGTCTTCTCCAATATAAGTGTCTATGAATTTATTAAGCCGATTGTTGATTATTGAAGTAAAATTTTTTGCATCCTGATTTAATAATGATATTGGTCTATATGCTTCTATATTCTCTTTATCCTTTCCAGGTTTAGGAATTAGAGCCATTATCGAATTACTCCAGGACTTGGGGATCTCCCCCCTTCCAATATATAATTATATATATATTTTTTAACTTGGGAATTAATACCTCTCGACATTCCTTATAAAATTCCAAAGGGATACCATCCTCTCCTGGCGTTTTATCCTTTTTTAAGTTGTTAATTACCTCTTCAATCTCCTTGTCTTTAATATCTTGTTCCATTATATTTACATGTTCTTCCTTTAATTGGTATGTCAAGTTCCTATCCAAATATGCTTGAAGTACATTATGATCAATTCTGTGTTCTGTATATAATTTTGTATAGAATTCTTCTGCTACTGATAATTTATTTTCCAGTTTATACTGCCTTATACCTTCTTTATTAATTAGAGCCTCTATATATCCCTTACTTTTTTTGCTAAATTTTTCATATCTTTATTATTGAATTCAAAATCAATTCTTTTTAAATATGCCAAATCTACCCTAACCTTTTCAACTTCTACTGCAATTGTTTCCTTTTTTAATGCCTGTAATTTATTCCAAATTGAGTTACTTCCTATAGCTGCGTGCTTCCTTTCTAGTTCTTTTATATCTTTATCTCTTTTAATTACTTGACTTTTCATTTTTTTTCAAATATTGCCTTCTCTTGTATATAATCACCTCTAATAACCGCTTTCATTGCGTCCCAAAGAATATGTAATTTCACCTCGCCCGTGTCATTATCTTCCCAATTCTTTATCCATTTATTTATTAATCTTTTTTTATCTCTTCGCTTTTTAATAGTTTAGTATCCATCCTCCATACCTTATTTCGATAGGTGCTACTATTCAGCCGCATCTCTATCGAAATAAATGTATGATCTGAGATATTAAAATTGCCATAATTAAAGTTTTCTAAATTCTTAAGCATATTTTTTGACACAAAGAAATAATCCAATCGAGAGTAAGATCTATGTTTTAAGGAGCAAAAGGTAATTTTTTTTTTACCTGTCAACATTCTCATTGCATCCCGTAATCCTAATTTCCCTATCCATTTGTCAATCAATTTATCTTGAGTCTTTCTAAGATTATTTGTTGTATCTAATCCTGACCTGATTAAGTTAAAATCTCCCCCTATAATTAAATTTACTGATCTTTCTTTTTTTATAATGGGTAGAATTTTATCTAGAAAGATCCCTTGATTCTTATTTGGTGAGTATATGTTAACAAACGTATAATCTTCCTCCTCTATTTTACCTTTTATTAGCTGAAACTTTCCCTCCTTATCTTTAATGTTCTTGCTCAATGAAAAATCTAGTTTATTCGATATTAATACAGCAACCCCTCTTGAATTACTTGAACCTAGGCTTTTCTCATATATTTCCATCCCTTTTACATAAATATTATTCTTATTTTCACTTTTCTGATGTGTCTCCTGGAGAAAAATGATATCCGCTTTTTCCCTTCTCAGAACTCCTTCCACACGTTTCCTCTTAATTTGGTTCCCTAGGCCCCTGACATTCCATGAGATAATTTTTAACTTTTTAAGTATACGTATTTAGTGCTTTCTCTACTGTTACTTCAGAATTCCCCATTATATGTGAACCAATACCTCAACCTACAACAAGTTATACTCTCCCTCCTCCAGCGCATCTTAGATTAAATAATATACAATTATCTTAAGGGGAAAAATATACAAAAATAACAAAGTTTAAACAAACCAACAATCAAACAAATGAGAAAGAAGAGGAAAAAAAAAAGAAAAAAGCTCTGCCCTCCCCACTTTCTACTAAAAGTAACCTTTGAAAACCAAAGAGGGGAGGGGGGGTTGCGGGTGGCGAGTGGACCTTAATACTTAACATCCGTTTCTTGTTCATTGTTTATTTCTTATTACAAATGGTTATCTTAATTTGTCATAATTTATTCCACGCAGTAGATTCTCTCTTTTTATCCTTTAATGACCTAGTCTTTCCCTCCTTCTGCTCCTTCAACTTCCTCCTCTTCCCATTCTAACATGGGCACTACTCCCGCATTTATTAAGGCATCTTTAAGTTGCTTCCATTCTGTAGACCCTTTTTCTATAATCTTAGCTTCCATCAAAATTTCTAAGCCATCAGATTCTTCCCTAATCCAATAATTCTTCCCCTTCACTGTAAAAATTAATTGTTTATGTGGTCTCCATTTATATTGTATGTCTTTCTCACACATTTTTTTTGTGATTGGCTTAATTTGTAGTCTCCAAATGCATTATTCTAACGAAATATGTTTATATATTTCTAGCTGTGCCCCCTCCATTTTTAAAGCATCATCCCCCGAGGAGTTAACATATTTCATTATCCTTAACTTTTGTCCTAGATTGCCAAATCTTAAAAAAACATTTCTAGGTCTTTCTTGGTTCCTTTTTTGTCCCTAGTCTGTACACACTGTCTATATCCTCCAATTCCATTTCCTCCCCATTCCCATTGCGATAATCCATTCTACCAATCTTTGTCTCAAGTTATCTGGGTTCCGTTCTGGTATATTCCTAATAACCACGTTACACCTTCTCCCCTGATCTTCCATTCTTTCCAGCCTTTTATCGTATTTTTTCTGTTTCTCCTCTTTTAACTGTACCTGCTCCTTGACCTCTCTTAACTCATGTTTCATTTCCCAAACTTCTTTCCCAATAGCATTCACCCCCTCCTTTAGTTCATCTATTTCCTTCAATAAATTGGTACACTCTTTCTTGGTGTTCTTGAATGCTTGTGTGATACTTTCTTTTATTTCTTTTTGAAATTTCTGATTGTCTTTTGCTCACTGATCTTCTAATGTTTGTAGTTTAGCTTGAAGTTCTTCCTCTAATTTATCAAACCTAAGCTCCAGGTCTCCTCTTAAATCATTTAAATCTGGACTTGGGCCTCTATCACCAACCTGCTCCTCTTCTACCTCTTTAACCCTCCCCTTGTCAAACCCCTTTTTTTGGTAGCCATCTGTCTTCTTGACTCCTCTCCTATCAGAATCTCTTGACCCCCCACTCCTATTTGTTTTTCTTTCTCTTCCTGTTCTAAGACTTCTTGCTGTTTAATCTTTAGCCTCCTTTCAGCTACTTTCTTCCTCAGCTCTTCTAGTTCTTGGATCTCGTTAAGTTCTTCCTGCAACGATTTTCTGCTCCTTCCCTCCTGTTCTCTTCTCTCCAATCTATCTACTCTCACCCACTTTAAATCCTGTTCAGAATTATCAATTTTTTTGCTCATTAAACTGCTGCCTTTTAACCACAGGATCCTAAACTAACAGTTCAATAGTGTATTAATATACTTATAATATAATAAATGTAGAATATATCTGATTATATACCAATAGGGAATAATAAATTCAAAATTTAAATGGAGAACAATCAAATACTGCTTTAAGAGAGCCGTTCAATTTTCCCTTTCTTAAATCCCCTCTTTCAAAAAAAAAAACCAAAAAAAACCCCCCAGGTGTTCGAAAACCAAGATGGGGAAATATGCAAATTAAATTCCCAGATGGTGAGTCTCTGAGTCCTTGGAGCCTTGCAACCCTATGCTCCTTTTAGCAATGCTGTATCCCTCTGTAGTCCTCTATCCTTCTGCTTTCTACTTCTGCTTGCAAAGTGCACAATCCTGTAACACACAATGAAAGACCTTTTTATTAGCTATTTAGTGTCCATAAACCGCTGGGAATCCAATAGTCCGATAATCCAATATTCACTGTTTCTTTACTGCCTCCTTATAGCCACAGTCCTGTCCTTGTAATCCAACAAAAAGAGAGTCTTTTACTGTAATATTTTAATTCTGTTAGCCTCAGTCTCTTTTGGAGCTCCGGGATCCCTCACCTTGCTCCCACTCGGTGTCTGTGCCCCACTTTTATCTACTGTACTTTCCGTTCCTCTCAGTTTCTTACATTCCTTTCATTCCTCTTTAGCCCCTATGTTTCGCTGTATGTTTAATTGTTTATATTCCCCGAAGATGGAGGTCTTCCAACCTTTCGGTCTCGAAATGTTTCGTAGATTACTGGCACATTTCAAACAGCCTGGGCGTGGAATTGTTTCAACATCAGTTTCTTAGTTCCGCAATTAAATAACAAAGACTGAATGATTAGCAAGTCTTCTTAGCTCCACACTCATACCCCACTCCCCTGCAGAGACAGCCCCGAGTTACCTCAGGCTGTCCTTGAGCATGAGAATCTGCAAAGTCGAGTGTTTGTTAAAGTCCTCTTGTTAGATCCCACTGTCCGACTTTTAATCTCCAAAGTTTCAGTATTCCAAAACTTAATACTTAAAGAGAAAGTTCTTAATTCTCCTTTATTCCTTTCTTTTTCAAATAGTTTTGTATCCCAAAACTGCAGAGACCGGTAAACTCAGTCAGTCAGTCTTTTCAATCTCGAAACCTTTCGAGCCTGAGAGGAAACACGCCCCAAACTCTTGCGGAGAAAGTATAACAACTTGTCCACGGCCAAAAGATCTCTGATTTCTCAACAACCTCTCTATATTTTACCCTCCAAATTAACCTGGCCGAAGATATTGATCTCACACTCCGTTTAATATACTTTTGAGCCCAAAACGCAACTCCGAAATACCTCCTTTCCCACTTTTAAGCGGCTCTCCCTTTAGAACAAACGGAAAACGATACCGGTCAGTCCGCCATGATGCTCCGCCCCCCTGGCTAATCTTTCTCACATGAGGTCAGGTGAAGGGAAATGCAGAATGAACCCACCAAATGGTATTTATTAGTTTAGACAAAACTAAATTTTGGGATACAATCTGATGGCTAAAGAACATGCTGTTCTGACATATCCAGAAGCATCCTTTTTTCACTATTTTGCACTCTCTAGGGCTACTGCTGCTGAAATTAATAAATTGACTTTTAAATTCATTATAATATCTTTACATTTGTGTTACACCCACACAGAGAGCATTTTGCAATTCATGCTGAAGGATCTACCCCTATGATATCACAATGGCTTGCTTTGGTTTTAAAATTTCAGAAAACAGGATGTTACTGACCCAACATCATTCCTGGAGAGAGTTATTCACACTCTCCAGCCACCTTGCTTATCAAGAAATACGTTGACCATACTGTACAGTTCTAATTTGTTGGAAGTTGCCTAGGGAATGGTTTCAGTGGTGGGGTGCTATCTTTGAAATAAAGCAGAGATCAGTAAGTGTAATGGTAAAGACCCATAATTTAGTAATAACAGGATGATGCTCTGAGTCCTAGAACTTTATTCTGCCTCTAATCAGTTATGGATAGCTTCAGTGTTGCATAATATGTTTGTCTTAAAAGGAAATTTGTACCCTCAGAATAGATAAACAAACCGATCATTCCAAAACAAATATGGAATGTTAATGCTTAGCTGCTACCCACTTTTCCCTTCCTAATGTACCTGTGGGTATTGTTCTATTGAGTCACCAGATACACATCTATCAACAGTAAAAATGACTTCCAGGAAAAATGTATACTTGGATATGAGTGGCGGCCGCCAACTAGTCATCATTTTTAAAATAGATGGTTCAAGATGTATATGGAGAATCTTTTTATTTTCAGAGAGAGCTTACAAAATGGCTGAGTACATGTTGAAAGCAATAGTTATCTGTGGTGATACTCCCTCACTAAAGGCAAGGCAATGCAGCCAAGAGCAGGAAGATTAAAATTACTGCTCTTTATTCTTTAAGGTTTAATTTAATTTAATTTTCCCACTTGTTTGCCACCCAATCAGGAAACCTGACTCAGAGCGGCTCACACAATAATTATATAATATACACAATAATACAATATGCACAATAATTATACAATACTCAACCTACAAGAACAGCATATAATAATAATAATAATAATAATAATAATAATAATAATAATAATAATAACAACAACAACAACAACAACAACAACAACAACAACAACAACAACAACAACAGCAGCAGCAGCAGCAGCAGCAGCAACAACAACAACAACAACAACAACAACAACAACAACAACAACAACAACAACAACAACAACAACAACAACAGCAGCAGCAGCAGCAACAACAACAACAACAACAACAACAACAACAACAACAACAACAACAACAACAACAACAACAACAACAACAACAACAATATACAACCATACAATATAACAATACTATACTGCAGTGGCCTCTCTGCCCCGGCCAAAGACAAAGTCCAGGGGCAGCAGCGGCAAAGTCCTGCTGCCCGCCGCTGTAGTGGCCTTTTCAAGTCTGGTCAGGGGTGGGGCCCAGGGGTGCCAGCGGTGGAGGAGTCCTGGTGCCCATTGCTGCAGTGGCTTGGTTGTTTATACCAATAATACTCAGATCTTCTAAACCTTCTCTGGATTGGGAATTCTTAAATATTCCTTGTATTCCTTGTATATGAGAATGAACTTTATACTGAGGGGCAAAAAGCTTGATTTTGAGTAACAGATCTTTTTTTATCATGCAGAAAGTTAAATCTTAGTGTTTGCTTCTGGGCACCGCTCTATAATGAAGATTATAGAGTGATAAGAATTAGGCAGTTCAATATGCTTTTTATATTTGGTTGGTTTACAGTAATACCTCATACAAAGTCTGCTTCATACAACATCGAATTCATACAACATCGCCTAATTTCTTGAAATATGTTACCTCATACAAAGTCGCATTCCCAGGTTGCATTGTGCCTGGGCAGTATAAAAGACAGGACACATGCATGCATTGCTCTTGTGGGTTTTGCACAAGGCAAAGAGTGTTTAGGAGTGGTTTTGAGCGTGATCTTGGATTTTTTTGAATTTTTCATCAGAATTTTTAGAAGCATTCTTGGGATTTTTGCAGCATTCTTCAGGTTCTTGGACAATCAGGGATGTTTGACATGTTTTTGTAATGGATTTAGCCTTTAGACAATGTTTTCTTAAAGTTCTGTCAGTTTCCTGTCTGTTTCCTTGACTTTGCCATGAAGTCTATGCTGTTACAGTACAATGTATCTCTATGGAAATGACGTTGTACAAGGCATCGCAGCAAGGATTTGGATGTTGTATGACGCATCACGGCTAGGATTTTGCATGCCTCATACAAAGTCCAAATCCATATAAAGTCCAAACTTGTGGAACCAAGTTTGGACGTTGTATGAGGTATCACTGTATTTTTAATTTGTTGTTTGTTTTATTATGTTACGAGCATTTTTGTGCCCAACAAGCCAGGCAGTTATTATCTGTGAGTGGGTGGTTGGGGTGGTTTTGAGGTGTGTGCGCACCACCACCCCTCCAAAACTACCCCAACCAGCAACACACAGATATTAATTGCCTGGCAAGGCAGGAGTGTCGTGTGTGTGTGTGTGTGTGTGTGTGTGTGTGTGTGTGTGTGTGTGTGTGTGTGTGAGAGAGAGAGAGAGAGAGAGAGAGAGAGAAAGAGAAAGAGTGAGGAAGCTGCTATTCAGGAAGCTGCATCCGGGTGAGTAGGGAGGGAAGGGGGGGGGGTATAAGTTTTTTCCCCCTTTCCCTCCCGTGGGGTGTATGGGTGGGTTCCCCCCCATTAACTGTTTCAAAGGTTCTTCGAAACAGTTAATGGGGGGAAAGAAAGGCAGTAGACAGTGATTCGTTATGGGAGTTGCTAGTTGTTAGTTCTCGAAACAGAGGTGGGGGTAATAGAAAGGCGGCAGCCAGCTATCTGAAAGGGAGAGCGACTTCCATAATGAATCACTGTCTGCTGCCTCCCCCCCCATTAATTGTTTCAAAAAACCTTTGAAACAGTTAATGGGGAAAAAAAGAAAGGCATCAGACAGTGATCTGTCAGGGGAGCCACTCTCCCTTGCGGATGGCTGGCTGCCACCTTTCTATTACCCCCACCACTGTTTTGAGTTAGTTCTCAAAACAGCAGTGTGGGTAATAAAAAGGGGCAGACAGCCATTCACCAGGGAGTGTGCCTCTCCTGATGAAGCGCTGACTGTTGTCCCCCCGCCTCAACTTACCTTGAGGCTGTTGGCAGCCTCACAGTGTTTTTGTGGGGTAGCGGGGAGTAGGGGGAATCTCTCTTCTCCCCGTTGCTCCATGAAAGAAGGCGCGCCAGGGGCCAGCGCTGGAGCCATGGGTAGAAGAGGGCCTCCCTCTTCCCTCCACAGCCCCGGCGAAGTTGCGTCAGGGCTGGCGCTGGCCTTCGTTGCCAGTGGCCGGGGCCTGGACGCAGCGGCAGTTTTTAAACTTCACGCACGGTGCTTTCCCAGCCTCCTTCGCACTCACGTCCCTCAGTCTGATTGGCTGAGGGGTCACGGTGCAGAGGATGCTGGAAGTTGAAGTTTGTTTTTGCTATTCGCATTCGTGGGGCATTTGTCCCATGCTCGGTGGTCAGACACTTATGGTGATTCTCCAAGGGTCTTCAGGTAAGTGCAGGTGGCTTGGTTAGGGATAGTAGGGGACGGGTGCGGGCATGCATGCCGGACACCAACAGCCCAAGGTACTTCTTATAGGTAAAGATTTTGATATTTGTATGTACACCGCCCAGAGCGGACAATTTCCTAAATGGGCAGTATAAAAATGCAACAAACAAGCAAACAAACAAAGAAACAATACATCTACTTGGGTTCTCTCAGACTGCTCATCAAAATTCTGATCTTTCACTTCAAAAACATCTCTAACTCCCATTCTAGCCCCGCCCCCCACTCCAACTTCTCCTACCAATCCCTTTCACAACAGAGTCCTGTCTAACCACGTCACTGTCTTCTCCAACTTGACAATTTCCCCATACAGTATTTGATTACTTTCTTGCTGAATGGTTATTGCATGAGCTCTAACCCTTTAGGAAGTGTTTCAGTCAAACCAACTGCCACCATCTAACATTCAAAACACTATTTTCCACACTGAATTTTTCCATTTGTATTTAACCAGGCATTAAAATTATTATCTTGAGTTTGCAGATTGTGTTGTTGTTTTTTTGCTCACAACTTCTCAATTTGTATTTTGACACTTACGATAATTCAGTATTTTGTTATAATTTTAAGATGCGTCATTTGAATGTTGACATGCACGTGTGCATGCCATCTTAAAATAATTTTTGACAAAGGGCTTTCTACAAAACTTTTAAACAAAAAGATACAAAATAGTTGAAACAAAGCCTCATGAAAAGAGGGGGGCATTTTCTTTCATCCTTCCACACAATGATCTGCCACAAACTCAACTGGTATCCTCTCCACTGTCGTTCAGCCATCCTGGCTCCACATAGGCACTCACTGTTTTTAAAATCACAAGTTGCAATGCAAATCCTATAGTTATTTGAAATGCAAAGTTTGCAGTCTCCATCTCTTCTGTGAAGTGCAACAATTAATGTTGCCTTTCTGTGCAAAGGCAGGTTCATTATTAAAAAAAAATCAAATGGATAAGATTCATTTAGATATGGTAATTTATTTGTGTTCCCTAACCATTTCAATCCCTTCCTGGAAAAGCAGAAACATATAAGTTTGATATACCAGGAAATATAATATATCTGTATCATGAAGGTGCTCCAGTAGTTCCCCCTGGGATGGTGGCCTGAGGCAAGAACTCTAAATCCACAGTCATAAATACTTTATTTATTGAGGTATGGGAGAAAACAAAAGGTAGAAAACTTGCTGAGCTGAGCAATTATGTCATACTTACACTACACTGAGAAAATATGAACAGAGCAGTCATAATGAAAATCTTGGAACTGCTCCCTATGAGTGGTTGAAGGAAGAGGGAAACACAATTATCTGGGGAGATTAACGTTAATGCCACTCAGCGTTTGAACCATGGTACTGTAAGTGCTGCACTTAGACTGGCACAAAGCAATATTGAACAACATGTCCAGGAAGACATCTGTCTGTGGCATGCTCTAAAGCAGCGTGAAATAAAGTTTCCATTTCCTAGCTGTTGTCAACAGGGGTTAAGCCTTAATATGACTGTAAAGGGCTGGTGGTAATTTGGTGTGTGACTCATAGGAATGATGAAAATAAATAATAAATGTGAATAGTAAACATTCTGGATCAAAGAGGGGACAATGTATATGGGGTCATTTGCTGTAACTATTACAGTGTTTGCAGAGAATCACACACATATCTTTTGCAAATGAATGTGCTAGAAGCTCAGTTGCTTAATAAAAATTACCACCACGTCTTAGCAGTTATCTTTACCATAGTGCAAGGAACAACACTTGATTCCCTTCTTTTTTTTCTTTCCTCTGTGGGTGGCATTGAAATACTGTATTCCAGTGGTGGTTAACCTATGGCATGTGGGGGACACTCAGAGCCCTCTCTGTGGGCATGTATGCCTTTGCCTCAGCACAGAGTTTGCCCTGCCTCTCAGCCCAGCAGCCCAATGGAAGCACTTCCTCCCTTCCCCAAACACAGAGTTCACTCTACCCCTCTGCAGCATGGTCTACAGCCTGTTGAGTTTGGGCACTAGGTCTCTAAAATATTTGCCATCCCTGCTGTATTGTTTAAAGTGGTCCTTAGATCTGAAAGCAATTTGTAACACAACAGTGAAGACAAAGAGTGGGCTGTGTGTAGCCTTGGGTCATGGCCCAATTGGCAAAGCTCACTCCAAGCAAGTAATACAGACCTTTGACAAGACAGATTTGCTCCCTCCCTTAGCAGCTCACTGGATGGAGAGGAAGAGATTGCGGGAAAAGGGAGACTGAAAAGGGTGGTCTTCTTCATCTTTAACTCTGCCCTTGATGGTTCTTGCCTTGCCAACAAGCAGCATTTTAAGGCAAAAAAAAAAGATGGAGGGGGAGATGAGAGGAACATTCAGAAACTGTAAAGGAAAGCCCCCTCTAACATATAACAAGCTTCCTTCCTACTTCTTCTGATCACACTGAGCTGTTTATTTTGTGAAATTGCTTCCCATAGAAACAAGTTAAAAGCAAAAACATAACTCTTCCAATACGTTATAAAGTAATGCCATTTTACGGTAATGAAAGTACATTTTATTTTATTTTTTACCTTATGAATCATAGGCCCTGGAATTGTTTCAATTATTTGAAGGGTCTTTGAAGTATTCTCCCAAGTAGTTTCAGGAATGCAATTCCTGAAAATCTTCAGTTCAGCTGTATTATCTGCTAACTTAAAATGGCCATCATCATAATTTGTTCTTTCTTAAAGTGCCCTGAAATACAGATGTTTGAACATTCTATTGAGCCATTCAGCCTACTTGCTTAGGAGTAGTTTAATATTTTTTAAACAAAGTGACTGTATAGCAAACAAAATCACCTTAAAGAACCCATTGTTATCAATAAATGCATGTTAAGCATGTTAAGATTCTTTAGAATAGGTGAAGGATAGGCTTTATGAATCTGTTTGGTCAAGGGTCCTAATAAACCAGTATTTCTCAACTTTTGCTTTTTGGACTTCAATTCCCAGAAGCCTAAGTCAGTACATTGCTTGATCAGTGCTTTTGGGAATTGACTTAGGCTTCTCTGAATTGAAGTCCAAGAACCAAAGGTTGGGAAACACTGTACTAAATATGGTTAGTCTTCAAATGACAGGGCCGAAGTCATCAGCTAGTTTTTCTGGTACAGAAGAAACTTCATTAAAGTATTCAAGATTTCCCCTTATTTTTTATAATTATAATGTTAATATGTTTGCAGCAGCAAGCAAAATCAGAAGACACTGAAACAGTGAACACTGTAAAATAACAGTTTATTTAGAATAAGAAGGCTAGGTGAGAGCCTTGTCAGGTGCATGGGCTTGAGCGGTCTAACTAAGCAGTGTTGCCCATCTTTTGTCAGTGTCGTCAGGCCGGGACTAAAACTCACCAAAACGTCCTCTGTTGGAGCCCTTGGACAAAGTGAAAGCAGAGGGCACATGTCATGGTCCACCTAGCCAGCAGTTGACGTGATATCCAAATGGCTTAAAAAAAACTGCATACAAATGGACTTGATTTCTCAAGTCCATTTTTGCATGTGTGGAATGTCATCACGGAGATGTCTACCAATGTGTGGACTCTTCACTGAATAACGACTCCAAGGTATCCAAAGTAAAGTAATAATATTATGAACTGCCTTGTTTCTACACAATGTAAAAACGGAAAAGCTTGTTGTGATGTTTCTTTTGTTTCAGAGCTCAGCAAAATTTATAAAGCTTGTCCCATTGGTGAATACATTTTAACAAATTGAGTAATGACTAATGACTTTCCAAACTATCCTGTCTCACAAAATTTGAGAATATCATAATGACTCACATCTGACTTTCTTTTACTGCATTTCTGAAGTCAGTTTTTCTTTGAAAAGTCTAGTGGAAAGAGCTGATAACTGATTTAACATTTCCAAGGCAATTTCATAGCACGGAGATTTCAGAGGAATGAATGATGGCTATATTGAAACTATGAGCTACATTATGTGCTTTAGGATATTTCTTGGAAATTATTGATTGGACTTTCCTGCATCTCCCACTCATGACAGCAGCAGTATCATATCCTTGGCTGCTATTCCCCCCCCCTAAATCTATACTCAAGTCTGGTAGAGTTGAGGTAATAATTGATGTTAGCCCAGGTGTCATAACATATATAGCTGGTATAAATCTGAGGTATAAAACTCTTTGCAGTATTTGTTTACCATCACTTATTTTCACAGAACAATAACCACCACCTGCTCTTTCCTTAGGATGTCTTGTGTTTCATCAGCTAGGACAAAAATAGCCTGATGCATTTATTTATTTTTTGGGGGAAATTGTTTGGATAATTTCACCCACACAATCCAGTGACTTCATTTTGAATTTTAAAGGTGAACATAGCTCTTGTACCTGCCACCTCTTTTAAGTGTTTCTTCAGAATATCATCTCGACTTCTAGCTTGAAAATATAGAAGAATGTGATAAATTCCATTATTATTTCCCTTCCAGCCCAACAGCACTGAAGACTATTTTCTGACATCCAGAAAAGGTTGTGGTTTCTACAATGGACACTAATCCAGCCCATGCATATCATTAATGCAGCCCATAGTGGCCACCCAGGAACCTCTAGACCTGCCCCCCACTGCCAGAAGTAGAAAAATGCCACTTCCTGTGGTGGCAGGTGGCAGCAGCGGCAGTGGGAATCACATGGTTTTTGCTGTTTCATGCACAGCCTCTGCCGCATCCCAGGGTGGCGGGAGGCCTTTTTGGAGCATGTTCACTCAAGTATGGTAATTTTCCAATGCTCCTCTGCTGCACTTCAGCAGCTAGAGCAGGACCATGAGGTACTTCTGTTGCCTGGAGGAGCTTACAAAGGTGCCTGGCAACGTAGCGTGGAACTAGGAAGTAGCTCATGGTCCCGCTCTAGCTGTCGAAATGCAGCGGAGGAGCATTGGAAAATTACCAAACCAGAGAGAACATGCTCCAGAAAGTTTCCCACCACCCTGGGAAGCAGTGGACGCTGTGCACGAAGTGGCAAAAACCACGTGATTCCCACTACCACTGCTGAAGATGATGATAATGACGAAAATGTAAGTTGTGGATGCAGCTGCGCCTCTGGCCCCCACAGCTGAGCATGGTGGCAGGAACTGGCCCCTAACAGGAAAACATTGGGAACCCCTGCTCTAAAACAATTTGTTTTCTATGTGCATTTAGTTGGGAGAAGGCATCAGTTTGCTTTCTTTCTATAATTTTGAAAACATTTCGTATAAAAATATTAGTATCAGCATAACAATATTTTCCCATGTTTCTCTTCATTTCTTTAGTATGCTTTCAGGCTTTGTATTCCTTTGTGACCAATCCTACTAATGTTTGATATTCTCTTCTGCCAACTTCACAGATGAACAAAACCATAGCATAATGCACTACCTAAACATTTCGAATTTACAAAATCTATAGCCACTGGGGCTAAAATAACAGCTTTCTTCTCTCAGATGTGAGAATTTTTTCTAGTGTTATTCAGGTTGCTACAAGGCTTTCTCTTTTATTGAGCCATCAGAAAGGTGTTTAATTTCTATAAACACCTATACTATAAGTATCAACATCTTTAGGACTGTTACTAGAAGATCTAGTTGAACCACTGCCTTGTGCCTTCTTTACTCTTAAATTAGCTGAAACATTTTAGGCCTATGTCCAGGGATTTGTTAAAATCTTGTTCAACCACTTTCAACTTCTTAACTACAAATACTAGCATTGATTGTTCAGGCTTCTTTACTTTTGATTGTTAGAAAACACAATTAGGAACTAAAACACAGGGTTGACACTTCCTGGAAATGGAAATTTGACAGAGGAAATGAGAGAAATTGGCCAGAAATTAGGGAAAGTCAGGGAAATTGTGATTTATGCAAGTCCTGGGATTTTTAATATGCTTGGGGACTGCAGTGGCTTAGTGGCTAAGACACTGAACTTGATACCTGGAAGGTCAGCAAGTCAGCAGTTTGAGACCTGAGTGCTGCAAGATGGAGTAAACTTCCATCTCTGTTCCAGTTCCTGTCAACATAGCAAACAAGAAATTGCAAGTAGATAAATAAGTACCGCTTCAGTGGAAAGGTATCAGTATTCTGTGTGCTCTGGTGTCTAGTCATGCCTGCCACATGTCAACGGAAACACCTGCAGATGCAGACAGTGCTGACTCTTTGGCTATAAATGGAGATGAGTACTGCACCTTAGAGTTGGATATGACTGGCTTTTGAGCAAGGGTGACCTTTACCTTTACAACAGGACAATATTTTCCTGGCAGTTGGAGTAGAGAGGTAATACCCTTTGTATAGCTTTTCCTACATCCACCTTTGTTGTCCCTGCAATCAGCCACATGCTTTTGTAAATCTGTATCATTGCATGACTGCAAGATCAGTTTGCAGCTTCTGCAAATTAAAGCTAATTTAAATACAAACTCCAAAATTATAATTGTTTCCATCCATACAAGTAGGTACTACTGTGAGGGTGCCACTTCTGCTTTCACCTTGACCTCAGAGAACCTGTTGGGGCTGCAGCCTGCTGCATCCCAGGCAGGCACTGTGGCCAGCCATCTGGTTCAGGACCAGAAGTAGAAACCAGCAATGCGGGACACCTGGGTGGTTGGATGAGGGGAGAGCAGAGCTATGCGCTCAGTTAACAGAAATACAAGTGGAAGAAGAGCTGAGGGGAATAGGAATCCAGGAACTTGGAGGAGATGGGGAAGGAGATAGCAGAGTTGGAGGAAGAGATCACCTGGGAGAAATGCAAAAGGAAGCTATTTGGGAGTGAGCGTCTTCGACTATACCTTTGTCGAAGGTTCCAGGACCTGTATACTGTTAGAGATGAAAATTCTGCACAGTCATGGATGGAGCAGGGGTTTCGAACTCATACCATGACAACCCTGAAGAGGTAACCAGAGCAATTGAGGAAGGAAGACCATGCGCCACTCACTCACCAGTCCTGATGCCAACACAGAAGTGGAACCTGAGATGCAAGCCTCAGAAGACAGAGCAGCAAGAGCTCTTAGAAGTCTCAGGTGGACCAGTACCAAAAAGGCTGCCCACCAGTACAAGCGCTCCTCAAAGGAAAGTAACTCAAACAGCTCAGATAGCTGGATTGTGGAAAATGCAGCCCTGGTGCATTTAGTTAAAGACTGTCAGATGGACAGCAAGACCCCAATGATAAGGAAGGGAACTGAGCCTGAGAATGGCCGGGAGAAGGTGAGTTGAACCCTGTTTTGGAGTCTGCTGATCCAGCTTCTGAGTCTATGGATATCGCTGTTGCAGATCCAGATCGCTGTTGCAGCCCAGGTAGGAAGGTTAAGGACACACAACTACATTTATGTTACAAAGAAAGATAAACATGTTGCGGTCATGCTTATGCATGGAATGGAGGCTTTGTTTATGCTGGAACTGAGTTGCAGATAAGTTTTACTGCTGTTGAATTTCAGAGACAATGAATACTTTCTGTGCATCATACAAAGTAATGTTTACAAACAGGATTGTTTTGCTCCTGCCGAAATCTACAGAGAACTAACTCTCTTGGCCCGTTTCCTGACTTCTCACTTGCACCAAGCTTACAGATGAGGGTTGTCTGTTTCTTTTGGACTGCAGAAATGATCTGCAAAGGATTAAAGTCCAACTTCTTCCCTGCTGTCGATCTGCTCAGTACACCTGCTAGAACTCAAAAAAATTCATCCCAACTTTGGAAAGATCCTGCTTGCAAGATAAACAAATCTGCTATGTTTTAGTGTCAGGCAGGTGCTTCTTTGCAAGGGTGTATCTGGCTCAGGGGTTAAGACGCTCACCTTGTTAGCTGGAAGGCTGGCAAGTCAGCAGTTCAAGACCCAGGTACTGCATGATGTATTGAGCACCTGTCTCTGTCCCAGCTCTTGGGGACATGAAAGGAGCCTCATTTGGATGTTTCCTGAGCAGAGTTTCTTCCGCAAAAAAATCCTTTCAACCCAGAATTATTTCTGTCATAAAATTATCATCATTATTCTGATCTTCATGTTAAAAATGACATTTATGAGGACAGATTTTAATAGGCAATGACTGGATATCAAAATTTGTGCTGCATTCATCCTATGGTTATGGCCAGTTGCTGGAGGCAAATGCAAAGATGACTATAAACTTATACTATCAAACATTTGTACAAACTAATATGGAAATTAGGATTATGTAGTTTCATGTACAAGGACATTGGAACATTAAATCGAGTCAACAGTCTTCTATAATGTATTTAGATTCAAAACCAACTACAATCCCAGAATCCCTCCCTGCCTAATTTAGCTAAACCAGGGGAGAGAAGGGTTGAACAACTTGACAGGCATGCTTTCCAGAAGTCCTATCACTAACAGGCTTCCTTTATTGAATCAATCTACCTCATTTTAGTCTCTCTTTTCCTGCTATTTTATTTGTCTTTGGCTATTGAGTCCCTAGACATCTGAAGGGGGAAAAGGGAAAGTAAAGAAGAAGGTTATTGAATGTCAATTCTTGGCATAAAGGCAGGGTGGAACTCTAAGTAATTTCTATTAGATTAATAAGAAAAACAAAATTATCAAAAATACAGTGAAAAGATCTGGTTCAGCCCTTTTCCAGAAATGAATTGTGGGATCCATCACTGCATAGATACCTGTAAAAGGCACTTTCATCTTTTTGTCTCTTATATTAATTGGCAAAGGAATTCACCAAATCCTTCAGTTAAATCTAACAGTTACATTTTAGGGGGAAACTTAGTTATTGTGAAGAAATTAAATGAGGAGGAGGAAGGCATGTATTTCGCAGAATGCCATGATACATGTGCAAAAATAATAATCAAATAAATGTGTAGTTATTAGGAAGGCAAATGGGCCTTGCCCAGTTTTATATCTGCATTGTAAACCAACAGAAGCAAAATATGAATTGTGTGGAAAAGCCACCTCAGCTTCAGGAGGAGGTTGGGCTGATGACACTTGGGGCCCCTTCCAGCTCTACAGTCCTGTGATTCTACAATATAATCCACCAGTTACTGATGGAATCTTCCCCAGCCAAATACAAACAGCCATGGACCACAGTGTCAGCATCCAGAAAAATGAGCCTGTGTTCATTAGCAAGGTTTCCACTAACAATAGGAGATTTGTGGACATTTTGGCATGATGAAAATTGGTCAGCAGAGGCAGAACAACGTGTCCATTTTCATTGCATCAGAAAATAATTAAGGGAATAAACTCAGTGTGTTCCATTGCTGCTGGGGGAGGGTGGTAGCTTTCAATACAATAATTTCAGTTCTGTAGTTTTGTTCATCACACTGTGAGAAACTTGTTTTCCTATATGAAGATACACTAGGTCAGTGATGGTGAACCTTTTAGAAACTGAGTGCCCAAACTGCTGTCCATGCCGCACCCTCACATTGCATGTGAGCCGCCTGCCTTACCCCAGACAGGGGAGGGAGGAAGTGCTCCCATTGGGCTGCTGGGCAGAGGGGTGGGGTGAACTATGTGCTGGGGGAGGGAAGAAGCACTCCCATTGGACTGCTGGACTGAGGGATGGGATGACCTCTGTGCTAGGGTAAGCCCACAGAGAGGGCTCTGAGTGCCCCCTCTGGCACACGTGCCATAGGTTTGCCACCACTATACTAGATTGTTACAGTTAAGGACACTTTTAATTTGTGTTTCCAGTTAAATAAACCAGCACAAAGTAATTTTCCATCACAGATAGATAAGCAGCATTCTCTCTTAATAATGTTAACAGATTCCCTCTGTGCCAAGACAATCAAGCTCACCTCTATAAAACACATGAGTGAGTACAACGTGTGGTCAAGAGAGAGATACATGCAGACCAAAAGCAAAAGAAGCTGCTTGGCCAGCTTGGCAACAGAAAGATAGAGTTTGGCTGCTACAGGACATCACTGCCTTCAAATCTTCCATAGTTTTCCAGTCCCTTGTTTTGAATACAAAGAAAATCTCAACAGGAAGCTGAGAACAGAAGAGGCTGACTGTTCATTCTAATTAGATGAAGCCTTTAGATCTGTTTGGTGGCAATAAGCACATTGTTTGTGTCCCTTTTAGTGAAACCAACAGTAGCTTTTCTGACATAGCAAGTCCAAAAACACATTTTCATGGTATAATGACTGGGCCGTAGCCAGGATTCTAGATTTATTTATTTATTTATTTATTGGGGGGGGGGTCAGGAGGGGCAAAAAATTTCCAGGAGGGGCAACAATGTCACACTCACATATATAACATTGGCACCGTGGGTTGGGTTGGGGGGGGGCTGTAAGCTCAGGAGGGTCCCCCCCCCCGACCTCTCTCGCTACAGCCCTGTACACTGACAAACTGTTGTAGCTTTCTCTGTATAAAGACCTCCTCTACTCCAGGAGACTGTGATATGAAGAGTTGAGTAGGGCAATGGCTGTTGGCATCACCTCTTCTGTAGCTTCACTCCTGCTCATTACATGTGGAAAGGGATACAGTGTTATAAACTGGGAATCTAGCTCTGCACGTGCAGCCAGCAAACATATCCCTCCTCTTTTCCTTCATGTGATTCAATATGTTTATAACTTTACAACCATCTGAATGCACTGAATGTAGTAATTTGAACACACATTTAGTCTACACAAACAATTCAGTACACATAAACACCCCTACCATAACATTGGGAGTTATACCAGTATTCCACACAGAAACAAAACAATGTAGAGTGAGGGAATTGTCAGCCTTGCAGATGGTATAATAATTTTGTGTAAGAAATTATTCTGGGTTGAATTGTTTTTTGCTGGAGAAACTCCCCTCAGGGAATGCCCAAATGAGGTTCCTTTCATGTCCCCAAGATCTTTTCCCTACAAAAGTGGCCCCTATTTATCTACTTGCAATTTCTTGCTTTTGAACTGGTAGGTTGGCAGGAGCTGGACAGAGACAGGTGCTCAAACTTATGCAGTACCCAGGTCTCAAACTGCTGACTTGCCAGCCTTCCAGATAACAAGGTGAGCTTCTTAACCACTGTGTCACTGCAGCCCCTTTTGCAGATGATTAAAGTCTCCCTTATTGAAAAGCCAGTCATGTCTGACTCTAGGGTTCGCTGCGCATGACTAGACACCGGAGTGCAAGGAATGCTGTTTACCTTCCTACCAAAGTGGTAACTATTTATCTACTTGCAATTTCTTGCTTTCAAACTGCTAGGTTGGCAGGAACTTGGACAGAAATTGGAACTCATTCCATCGTGTAGCACTCTGGTCTCAAACTGCTGTCCTGTCATCAAGTTAAATGTCTTAACCACTAAACCACTGCAGTCCCTTGCAGATGATGTTGTACTCCAATTTTCCATCAGCCACATCTGACCTGGCTACAGCTGAGAGCTGTAGTTGATAAACATCTAAAGAGCCACGTGTCAAGGATGCAGTAGGTAATTGCTAGATTAAATGGGGCTATTTAGCTTGTAATTATTACATATCTTAAACACAATATTCTCAGGGACAGAGAAGGTCATTCCTGCAAGTGGACTATTTGATTAATACTTCATGGTTAGTTATTTTATTTCTTATAAATTATCAAAGGATTAACTGCCATACTTAAGCAGAATACTTCACATTTACAAGAATGCACTAAGGACAGCCAATTAAATTTGCTTAATCAAGCTGAACAATGCGGCATGCTGTTACTTCTCAGAAAGTAAGCTGTATAAAATCATTCCCAAGGTATTTAACACAATCAGTCATATTTTTTTTCAAGATGGACAACTATCCACTATTTTGTTGCAGCAATTGCCTTCTGAACAACATATTCCTTGCCAGATATTATTTTCTACGAGGAACAGCACAGCCGAGGCCAATGGAAATTATTGAATTGCCTCTGATATATGATTCCTTTTCGTCCTAAACTATCTTTCAAATTGTAAATCTGCATAGCAAAAGAAGTAATGGAAGTGACTTTAAAAAATAATTGTGGAATCTAAATGCTTTTCAGAAATTATCAATGATTTCAGTGAGATTCATTATTCAGCATGTGGTTAACTGTTTCTAATGGAAAGCATTGGGAAGGGTTCTGTTATTTCTCTTAATCCTAAATATGTATCACAGAACACTGTCAAATAATCTCAGTGATTACATTTGGTAGCTTTGTGTATCATTTAAAAAAGGCAGAATGCTTCACTTTGCAGGCGCACCCCCCAATAAAGGACTCAGACACCAATGAAAGTGGATAACGGCATTGGGCCACATTTATTGATTCATGCCCTAGTCCGAATTATAAATTTCTATTGGTAATTGACCAATCATAATTCTTAAGGCAAGCAGGCCGAAGTAACACTGGTAAGGTACCACCCAAAATTGCCAACGGCAATTGCTACAATGTATCCATTTGTATCAATTTGTTTGTTGACCACAAACAAATTGTTGACCGTAGTCAATATCTAACTAATGACCCCACCCTCTGACGCGTATCCGTAAAATCACGGGGTGATGCATGCTGTCTAGCTATAGCCATCACCCCGTCGCCTAGTTCGTCGTTGACCGGACAACGTTTAACCAACTTATGCCTGTCTAGTGTTGTCCAGTCAATTGCGAACTTGCCGGATACCTGTGGGTCATAATGTTTACCTTACCAGTGCTACCCGCCACACGGAGGGGCTTCAAAGAAGGCTCGACCCCCCCCCAGACCGTCAGCTCGGTCAACAGGCCTGCTCGCCAATCACCCAACAGGAGGTCCATACCTCCTCGCGACAGATGGACCCCATCCCCTGCATACAAGTCATAACTTTGTAGGCTAATAGCGGGGTGACGACTGACCCTCCCCCAAGCCCTGTCGACAAGGAACCGTGCCACTGCCCTATTCACCATGCGTCTAGCACGGTCAAGGGCCAGGAGGTCAACACCCCCTCTGTAGGAATGGCGCGGGACCATGTCCGACCAAACAAGGGTTGTGGCGGGCCAGACGTAATGCAGGTAGGCGAGGTCCTCGCAAATCGCATGCTTCAGCGACAAGCCGGTGACCTGGCCCAAATCATTGCCCCCCAGGTGTATGATCAGAATGTCAGGCAGGTCAGCATTCTGGCCTGAAAAAAGGAAAGGCAGCAGCTCCCGCCATAACATCCCGGGCTTACCATGCCATGTGAGACTTGCGTATGCACCCAGTCCCAGTCGGGGTCCCCACTCTGTCGCCGCAGCATAACGCGCTGCCCTGTGCACATAGCTATGGCCCACCAGCCATACTGTCACCGGTGTAATACAACACCCCGGGTCTGTAAAGGAAAAATGAGGGAAAGTAGGTAAGGTGACTGGGTTGGTATTCACGGCGGGAGTGGGCGCACATAAAACTGAAAACATTGCGAACCCCACCGTCCCATGCTACGTATGTCAGCCCCTGAGTACCCAAAAGCAGCTGCGGTTGAGGCCGCCCCTATACGGAATGAATGAGTGCCATAGCGGGCGCCTGGGAGGCCCACACTGGCCAACGCTTTGCCCGTCACCTTCCAAAAATGAAATTTAGTAAGGGGAGACCCATCTTGGTGGCAGAAAAATGGGCCATGGTGCGTGCCACGCAGTGCCAGGAATTCCTGTAGGGCACCAACCGGACAGATGTCTGCCAAAGAACACCATAGCAGTCGCACACCACTGCCGACGCCATGCTGATCGGTCTTAGAGGAACGTATCCTCAACTGAGCCCAGTCTTTGGCAACACAGACATCCTCGAGTTCCAGTGCCCTACGACTTGCATCCGCCTTAGACAGCATCACAAGCTCGCTGATGCGGAGCGCTCCAAAAAATGCCACCGTTGTGGCTGCATGGAACAGGGCTGCCTCATATGCATCAAAACAGAGGCAAGGCCAGCCCCGGGCCAACTGGGTAAGGACCCCTGGGGAAATCGGGTGGCGGTCGTCCGGGCAACGCCCGCGCTCGCGCACCCACCCCTCCAAAACATGTCTCACACAGAAGTCAGAGGTGCTGTCCACATGACCCCCCACCTTGGCCATAAAAGCCAACGCTGAAAGCTTAGATGCTATGGTGCGAGGTGCAAGGCCCTGAGAATGCAGGTAAACCATGAACCGCAGAACATGGGTTACCGGGATCGGCCAGGTTCCTGGCAGTTGAAATTGGGTACAGAATGCCCTGAAAGAATTAATTGCGTGGTGATACGCCTTACGGGTGCGTGGCGCTAGCGACAGGCCAATCGCCCGGTTCACCTCTCCTTGCCAATGGTCCATATCTCCTCCGGGAGTGGCGAGGGAAATTCCTCTGCATCCGGGGCCAAGGCACGGAACCGGGAGATCTGTAGGCGGGACAAAGCGTCAGCAATATCATTATTAACCCCTGGGACATGCCTGGCCCTGAACAGTACGTTGAGGCGCAGGCTGCGCAACACAAATTGGCGCACTAGGTCCATAACCCTGGGCGATTTGGAAGTCTGTGCATTGACAATGTGGACCACAGCCGCGTTGTCACACCAGAAATGCACGACCGAGTTGGACCACTCCTGGCCCCATAGCATCAAAGCACCCAGGATAGGGAAAAACTCCAGATATGTGAGATCACGCAGGCGACCCGTGCCTGCCCAGGCCGGTGGCCACCCACCATAGGCCCACTTCCCATTGAAGTACATCCCATAACCGAGGGATCCCGAGGCATCAGACTGAATCTGAAATTGAGGGGAAGCCAGGAGGTCATGCCTCCAAAATGAGACCCCATTGAACTCCCTCAGGAACTGTAACCAGACAAGCATGTCTGCCCTGATACCCCGGGTAAGCCTAACCCTATGGTGAGGCCTGGATAATCCTGCCATAGCGTCGCACAAGCGCCGGGCAAAAGCCCTGCCCGGTGCGACCACTCTGCAGGCGAAATTAAGGTGACCATGCAGCACCTGCAGTTCTCTCAGTGATGCCTTACGCTTGGCCAACAAGTCCGAGATAAGGGCCACTATCCTTGACACCTTATCCCGCGGTAACCTAGACGCCTGCGCTATCGTGTCAATCTCCACCCCCAGGAAGACTAGCTGTGTAGATGGGCCCTCGGTCTTTTCGGGCGCTAAAGGGACACCGAGTTCCTCCATTAGCGTCTGAAATGTGTTGAGGAGACGTGTACACGTGTCCCAGCCCCGTCCACCCCCGAATAAAAAGTCATCCAGGTAATGGGCTACAGACCGGGACCCTGACCTGCGGACGAAAGCCCACTCTAGGAAGGTACTGAAATGCTCGAAAGCCGAGCATGATATGGAACAGCCAAAAGGCATGGCCTTATCAAAATAATATTTGCCCCGAAATTTGAAACCCAGCAATTCAAAGTCGCCCGGGTGCACCGGCAAGAGGCGAAAAGCCGACTTAATGTCGCACTTAGCCAGCAGCGCACCCGGGCCACATGAGCGCACCATGCGCAGCGCGTGGTCAAAAGATGTATACCTGACTGAGCAAAGGTCGTCAGGGATAGCATCGTTGACCGATCGGCCGGCTGGGTAGGACAAGTGATGGATAAGGCGAACCTCGCCTGGAGACTTCTTGGGAACCAAGCCCAGGGGCGATACCTTAAGGTTAGTGAACAGGGGTGCAGGGAAAGGGCCAGCGACCCTGCCCGCATTGACCTCCTTATTAATGCTGGCGGCAGCCACCTCCTCCCTCCCCCTAAGGGACAAAAGGTTGGGGGCATCCTGAGGGGACCTATCACCCATGAAAGGAATACGGAACCCCTGCCTAAAGCCCTGAAGGAGATAATCTGCATCCTCCCCCTTCGGGTACAATGCGAGCCAACGCTCCAACATGTCCACATTAATTGGGGAGGGAGCCTTTCGGTGAACCAGCTCCATCTGCGGCAGTCTTGCCAGCCCACTGTCCGTCCCTCCCTCTGCCCCGCGTCCCTCCAGGCCTGGGACAGGCAGAGGCTGCATGGGGGCCCACACAGGTGGGACACTCATGTCTGTACTTGCAATTCTTCTTATTGCATGAACCATTAGACGAGAAAGTCCAGCACAGCAGGCGGGTTGGAACCCCCTGCCCCGCCACTTGGCGGGGAACCTGTGCTGGAGCCACTCGCTGGACCGCATGTCCACAATGGTATCTTTCCCCTGGCGTGGGGCGCGTGGGCGTCATGTACAGAAGCCAAAGCCTCTGGCATGGCTCATCCCACCTCAACTCAGGGTGCAGGGGAATTCGCATACGGAATTCCTCGTCATAAGCCAACCACGACGGGCCCGGAAAGTCAACCATCGCCCGATAGATGTTGTCCAAATACTGGACCATCGGAATTGCCAAATCCGGCCAGGCCCTCAGGTACACCGCCATGTAGATGAGGTAAGCCGGCAGCCAGTTGGCCCATGTTCGTGGTGGCTTGCGACGACGTGCCTGTTCCTTATCCTTCTCATCCTGCCCCTCCCTCTCTTCCTTGGTGGGCTCCCTGTTTAGGAGTGAGAAGATATCTACATACTCCCCTCGCCATATTTTCTCTCTGGTGGCCTGTGCCAAGTGGTCACCCAGTGGCAAGGAATAGCCCGCTGTCGGCAAGGCCGAGACAGGCACAGCAGAAACTGCGGGCATCTGGAAAGGGGCTTGGACTAGCCCAGCCACCCCCAAAACATTCCCCACAGGGTAGGAAACGCTCCCCACCCCGGGGCCCTGGGTGTTGGTTGACGTCGCCTGGTGGTGCGTCAGCGGCTGTACCGCCGCACCACCCACGCGAGGCCAAGGCCATTGGAAAGCCCCCCCAACGTAGCCACACGTGTAGGTGCACTAGTTTGTACCGCATACTCACATGCTGCACCCCCGCGGGCCGCCCCCACCGGGGGTTCCGGCCCACTGGGGGCGTCCGAGCTCACGACCGCCGTAGAGCTCGTCGCCGGGGCCTGACCCGCGCTGGCCTGTTGGTTGGGGAGCTGCGAGGCAGTGGCCGAAGTCGCGCCATGCGCCTCAAGCTGCTCGACCCGTCCCATCGCCTGCCGCTGCCCAGCAGACGATGCGTCAAAGTGAACCCCAAAGGGAGCCCCAGCGTGGCTGGCCCGAGCAAGGGAAGCCTCGAGGGCCGCCACGCGGGCCAGTAAGGCCTCCACACTGGCGTGGGGCCACGGGCCAGCCGGCCCGCCTGTTACGGGCGTGGGTACAGGTCCTTGCACCCTGGGGCCCGAATATGGCCATGACCCCACACCCAGGCCCGGCAGGGCCGACGCAGGCACCTGCCAAGGAAGGGGACCACACCACCCCCCAAGGCTGGAAGGCCCTGGAGTGAGCTGCGCCCCAATAGAGGAAGGCCCAGTAGAATGGGCACCAGGAGCGGTGTCCGCCGCTTGCGGGCCGCGGGCCGCAGCCCATGCTGGACCCCTGCTCGGGTCCCCAGCCTCCGGCCAGGGGGTAATAGACCCCATCCCACCGGTCCCGGTGGGTGCCGGCAAAGGCGGCTGGTGGGGAGGCGCAGCCGCGGTCCTCCGACCCGGATTGCGCCTCCGAACCGCCCGAGCCGCGCTCGCGGCCGCCTTCTTCTTCGAAGGCATCTCAGTCGGACCTAAGGGAAGCCGAAAAGAGGAAGGTCAGCAGCCAAAAGGCTTCCCAATCAAGGTAAAAGCGACGGAGTAAGAGGGAAAAACTTCTCCGCTCCGTCGCTTCGCAAAATGGCAGCTCGGCTGCCTCGTGGCCACCCCTTTTATAAGGGAGCTGGCCACGCCCCTAACTACCCGGATGCCTTCGTCCTGTGGGGGGGCCCCCGCAAAGAGCGCGGCGGCCATTTTGGCGCCGCACTTGCATTCTCTCTTCAAGTCACTTACTAGCAAGCTGCCCTGTTTGGGTTAGCAAGTTATTCATGGGAGATGCTTGGGAATACCCTGAAGTAAATGGTGAGCCACTGTGTGAGACAGAATGCTGGACTGGATGGGCTGTGGCCTGTTCCAGCAAGGCTGTTCTTATGTTCTTATGTAACCTGTTTTATATTGTACCTTAAGAAGGTATAAGTACTGTAGATACAGTCTACAGTAGAACACTAAATTTGATTTTAAGCCACAATTAATAACACAGTTGAAGCCCCAGAGTATGTGATACCTCTGATAAGAGCACTTGGCTTAGGGTTGTGCTAAGTTTTGAAACTGAAACAAAAGGCTTTCCAAACTTTGCATGCTGCAAGCCTGACCACACCCCCCCCCCCGGACAGTTGAGCAGGCTGATCACGTGGTTCCTCCTGCCGTAAATGCTGTCATAAAATGTGTCCACGACTGTCGTAAATGTGTTTGCAGCAGTTGTGGGTGCATTTACAGCAGTGTTTACGGGCACATTTACACATGCAGAGGTGCATTTTATGGCTGTCATAAATGCACCTGCTTCCACTTCAACTTCTGCTTCCACTTCCGGTAGCGGTGAGGGCGGTGGTAGGCCACATGCAATGGTGCCACGGGGCTACCCCTGCTCAAACACATAACAGAGAACCTTTAAAAAGGAACAACTAACAGAAAAACAACTCAAGCCTTTTAAAAACACTGTAAAAGTGATTTATGTAACTGAGTTTGCTACCACATCTGTCAGTTAAACTGGAGGTTCTGTTCTCATTGGCCATTGCCCTGCCCTGTACTTCAACCAGTGCATCAGATGACAGCTAATTAAGAAGTTCCTGCACACAATCTAAATGAAGCAGGACCTCTTTAATTAGTGGCAATCTGACACTGCCTATTACTCCTGCTAACCTGATGGAGCTACAGAATAGGATCCTGGACATTGTATGTACAAATTTCATAATTGTTTGCCATACATGTGTTTTCTAAGATTAGTTATGAAAATCAGTTACATGGATGAAGTAGCTTTTATTAATGATTAAGTCTTCGAAACAGCAGCATAATCTGGGATTACTGTCTGCTCTGATAGACTGTTTTGCTTCTCTAGACTGCTCCATTTGGATATGCTGGATTATTGTCTACTAGTTGCACTATTATTTAGTTGTTTAACTGTGTCTTTAGACTGGAGTAACCAACTGGATGACCTCTTACAAAAACTATGCTAGTCTTGCCAGATGTACCAAAGCCTTATAAAATAGAAATTGCACGACTATGGCCTCTCCGAGACCATGGAGCTAGATCATCCCTGTGGTTCACGGAAGAACTACGGGAGCTCAAATGAGATAAGAGACGCCTAGAGCGCCACTGTGTGTGAATTCGGAGGGATACTGACTGAACACTTGCTAGAGCTGCTATTAGGGCCTATCAAGTGGTGATGAGGATGGTGAAATGTCAATATATCACCACCCTTATTGCCTCCGCTGATAATCGCCCAGCCACCCTGTTTCATGTGATCAGCTCCCTTCTTGGTAGGGTGGCCCCAGTGGCTGGTTGGCAGGGTTTGGCTGAGGACTTTGCTGACCATCTGGTGGAGAAAATTGATTGGATTCGTTCAGGGGCTCAATCCTGGTGTAGTTGGGGAGGGTCCAGAGAGTATCGGAGCATAATCTTGCAAGGTTAGCTGGGATCAGTTTGACCCAGTGGGCACTGATGAAGTGGACAGGCTCCTTGCAGCTTCTCATGCCACTACTTGCCCATTGGATCCCTGTCCCTCCTGGCTAGTGAAAGCCTCTAAGGAGGTGACAGGTAGCTGGGTCAGGGCAATAATTAATGCATCATTATGGGAGGGGGTGGTCCCTGTACCTTTAAAACACGCTTTGGTGTGCCCCCTCCTAAAAAAACCCTCTCAACCCAGCCATCCTCTTTAGCTATAGATCGGTCTCCAACCTCCACTTCTTGGGGAAGGTACTGGAGAGGGCGGTGGCACGTCAGTTACAGGGGGTCCTGGATGAAGCGGATTATCTGGAACCCTTTCAGTCAGGATTCAGGCCTGGACATGGTACTGAGACAGCATTGGTCGCACTTGTGGATGATCTCTGGAGGGAATGGGATGGTGGTCTTCTGTCCATCCTTGATCTCCTCGACCTCTCAGCAGCCTTTGATACCGTCGACCACAGGATTCTTCTGGGATGGCTCAAAGGGTTGGGGATCCGGGGGACTGTGCTGTCTTGGTTCTCTTCATTCCTGGAGGGCCGGACCCAGTCGGTGTGGTTGGAGAGTGAGAGGTCCAGCCCTAGGCTTCTCCAATATGGGGTGCCTCAAGGCTTGGTGCTCTCTCCTCTCCTATTTAACATCTACATGAAGCCGCTGGGTGAGATCATCCATTCCCACGGGGTGCGGTACCATCAGTATGTGGATGACACACAGTTGTACATCTCAGTCCGTGGGGATCCAAGTGATGCTGTCAATGTCCTGTCCGGGTGTCTGGAGGCTGTGGGGGTCTGGATGGGGGCCAATGGGTTACAGCTGAATCCTAGCAAGACTGAGTGGCTGTGGGTTTGGGGTCCCGCATTGTCCCAGGAGCTGCCATCCTTGGTCTTGGATGGGGCTACTCTGCCCCAGACAGACCCAGTGTGCAACTTGGGGGTCCACCTGCACGTGCGACTGCTGCTAGAAGAACAGATGGAGGCCGTGGCCAGGAGAGCGTTTGCACAACTTCGTGTAATTCGTCAGTTGTGCCTGCTCCTGAATAGGGATTCCTTGCTCATGGTCACTCATGTGCTGGTCACCTTCAGACTTGATTATTGTAATGCGCTCTACATGGGGCTACCCTTGTCGACCATTCGGAGCTGCAGCTGGTCCAGAATGCAGCAGCCTGGGTAGTGATGGGGTGCAGTCGCTATGTCTGTGCCTCACCTCTGCTTCAGGAGCTGCACTGGTTATCAATTTGCCTCCGGGTGCAATTCAAGGTGCTGGTAATGACCTTTAAAGCCCTTCATGGTAGTGGGCCAGGTTACCTAAGAGATCGCATCACACCAAGAGAGTCTGCCCGTCCTACCAGAGCGGACTGGAGGGGCTCCCTCAGTGTTGCATCAGCTAGAGGGGCTCGCCTCTCTAGCACAAGGAGAAGGGCCTTCTCCGTGTCCGCCCCAGCCCTGTGGAACCTCCTGCCAGTAGACCTACGGCTACAGACAGAATTACTGCCCTTTAGGAAAGGGTTGAAAACCTGGCTGGCAGAGCAAGTTTGGGGGGCCGACGGGGTGTTGATTCACACTTGTTAGCTCTGTTAGAGTTATATGTCCCTTTTACTGATGGGTGAGGAGGGGAGGGTCTCTTTTAAATTTGGGATGGTTTTAAATAGTTTTTTATTGAATTTTTAAAGGGGATTTGTATAATATTTATGTGGTTGTGCACCACGCTGAGTTGCGCTAGGGCAAGAGGGCGAGATATAAATCCAAATAAATAAATAAATAAATAAATAAATAAATAAATAAATAAATAAATAAATAAATAATAGATTCATCCTTTGAAATTATCAGGATTCTTTGAAGATCATATTTTGATCTCATCCTTCTCTTAAGAAAACAAGAAAATGCTATTTATTCCATGAAGTGCATTGCGATAGGAAAGATGACAGAAATCATACTTCTGTCTACCCAGAAGCAGGGGGAAAAAAGCAGAAAGGCAAATTTGCTCCAAGCCTCTCCACAAGCCAAAGTGTCATATTTCCAAGCAATTGGCTCAGGAGTCTTGAAGAGAAGAAGAAAGTTAATTCAGCCACCCTAAGAATATCATACTGGAAACTTGTACTCTAGAAAATGTGAGAGAAGTATTTGTCTTTCTATTATTTGCTCTGTTTATTGTTTGTTTCCCCTCCCCTTCTAATTTTATAATGCTTGTAAGAGTCTAACATGCCTTGGGTCCTCTTGAAGAGATGTACAAACAAACAAACAAACAAACAAACAAACAAACAAACAAACAAACAAACAAACAAACAAACAAACAAACAAACAAACAAACAAACAAACAAACAAACAAACAAACAAACAAACAAACAAACAAACAAACAAACAAACAAACAAACAAACAAACAAACAAACAAACAAACAAACAAACAAACAAACAAACAAACAAACAAACAAACAAACAAACAAACAAACAAACAAACAAACAAACAAACAAACAAACAAACAAACAAACAAACAAACAAACAAACAAACAAACAAACAAACAAACAAACAAACAAACAAACAAATAAGCGGCTAAGATGCTGACTGGGAAGCAGAAAGTCAGCAGTTCGATTCCCGAGTACGGTGCGGTAGGTCGGCTGGGGTGTAACAGAAACGGAGAGAGAAAAAAAAAACACTCCCAGAGAAAGATCAACGTCTGATGAGTTCCGTTTATTCCTTAAAATTCCTGTGTCTCTTATTTAATTCATAAGCAGAACACTGTTCGAATAAACTATAATAATGATGAAATCTCAATTTGTATAGTCTGGAAAAGTCTCTTGTGTCTTCTAATAAAGTAAGCCTAGTGAGCTGCGTCTTTAAATCAATGTAGACTGCGGAATAGCTTAAAACAATGTAGACTGCGGAAGGGCGATGTCCTTCCGGTAATTGGACATTTCGATGCACTTTATCAAGCGTCTACAATATAAAATAAAATATGTACAAATATAATGCGCTGTAGCACAATTCAATACGAAGGTTATGCATAAAATAAAATGATATAATCATATGAAAGCTGTAGTTTCTGATTTAAACATACGAATGTATATAAATGAAGGACAAAGTGGGAAGCCTCACGACATTGTAGTCCAAATCCGTATTGTAGAAATCCAACCACATTGCTAGAAATGTTTTCATGAAGGATGCAACAGCAGACAAAATGTTTAGTGTCATGGTGTTGGGGGGGGGGTTCTGGGATTTGTAGTCTAAAGGAGTGAAGCTGAGCTGATCTTTTCTTGCTTTCTTGGGACCCAAAGAGGAAATTCAACATCCCAAATCCCTCCAGCATTTGGCAAGGCAGAGAAAAATGGGAAAACCAGACCTAAATAGAGCCTCATCATGTGTGTGTTGAAAGGCAGTGTGGAAGAGGAAACGTAGACACCCAGAAGGAGGAGAAAAGAAGATGGGAAGCCAACAAGGATAGAGGAAATTACACAACTTGTTAGGTTTCTCATGTTTGTGAACTGACAGTCCCTAAGAGGGGGCAAAAGCCACAACTAAATAGGAGAGGGAAAGTGTTTCACCACTTTGAATACATTCAAAGATCCTCAGATATATTAAAGAGCCCATTGGTGGCGGGGGAAACTGAATATGCAAAGAGCACATCTCTGTTTATATGCTGTTTTTTATAGGATTTGTGTTCATTGCATTTTTGTTCCGATTGTATGATATTTATTTTTATTGACATTTTGTATGTTTATTATATTTTGTTTTGTTGTATCTTTAATTATGTTGGAAGCCACCCTGAGTCGGCCTACAAGCTGAGCAGGTGGGGTTCAAATTAAAAATTGAAATTGAATTGAATTGAATTTGTTCAAGTTCTAGTTTAGTGTTGTATCAATGATCTATTATAAATTTGGCTTTGTACACCACTGTAGCTCTGTTCAGTAAAATTTATATGAAACTGTTTAAGGGGTTTGGGGTGAGAGAATGACTATTTTATGTGTCAAAACTGAAATTCATCAGAATATTTTGGCCAACCTCTAGCTAGACTAGCATAAAAAGATTTCTGCTGATATAATGGCAGGGCAAATTGTACTCTACAATCATTTTTCAGATGTAATTATGTTGGTTAAATGTAGCACTGGCCTCAGTAACTATTCCAGAGGAAACAAAGGGTAAGAATAAGTCAAATGGTTTGTGTAATATATCTAATTCATATTAAATCCAAGACCATTGTACTTTCTGAAGGCTATTTTTTGCATCTGTGAAACTTTGCCATTTGATTTATGATGGAAGTCTTGGTTCTAAATTTGTGAGGAACTGCAATTTCAGTGCCTTGCCTATTATTAACCAGGATTGTTCAGCAGGGGTACAAGAATAGAAAAAGACAAAGTAGGCACAATTCCTAGCAAATGTTTTCTCCCAAATGAGTTACCCACTGCTTTTGATTCACATACTTATCCATTATAAAGAAATGCAAGAGCCCCGCTTGAGCATAGTGTACTCTCATCTGTATGATTCAGTGCCTCATGTCTTAAAAAGTCCACCTGCTTTTGCTTCTCCAACAATGACATTTATCTGAACATAGAGTTCCATATATTCATGATGGGAAAATGATATTATAGTTGAATAATGATGAGAAAAACTACAGTAATAGCTGAAATAGAAAGAAAGAAAGAAATTATTTGTTTCTGTGAGGCAGATAACATGGAAATGTCTCATCAATCGTAACCATTTGCGAAAGAGAAAGTTATCATTGAAGCTTTATCTCCAAAGCAAAGAAATGTGGGCACAAATCACCACCTTTACATTGGCTGTGATCAGGCCCACCATCAGAAATTTCTAGGCCCCATACTGAGCAATCCTATTGCCCACACACACACACACACATACTTGTGGGCAGCAGCATCATTAGAGCCCGGAGGAAAGGCCTCCTTCATCTGTTGCTATGGTGACAGCATCCCCTTTCCCCCACCTGAAGTCTTCTGGCAGATGACAAAAACAGATGCCACGTGATATGTCATCTTCCCTCCCTCTTTCCTTTCCTCTTGCCCCAAGCCCATTGGCTCTGCTGTCGATCACAATAAAACAACCACTTGCTGCGGAAGGAAGTCTTTGGTCCCGTCCCTTGGAAGAGACAGGTCAACCAATGAGGCACAAGGAATCAGTTTGGCGTTCGGCGCTCCCGGCGAGGGATTTATTTTCACAAGAGAGAAAAATCACACAGAAGCGAACACTAGGCAATCAACACTGGAGGTGAGGCATTTTTATTGGATCATCATGCCTGGTGACCAGTGATAAGGCATCTTGTCAAGCCGGAGCCCCTCCCTTTCCTGTCTCGCAGCCAATCAGGCAGCGGCTTAGGTCTGCCACTCATTCCTCTGTTCTCTTTTTTCCCCTCACCGAGTTGTGAGGATGAAAACATGGCTCTGTGAGGGAGCGCGTGCGAGCGGCCTTTGGGGGCAGCAGGGCCCCTGTCAGTTCCGGGAACTGGTAGTACTGTCCTGATGGTGGCCCTGGCTGTGATGCCACATCACAGCTTAGAAGTAGCTCATACATGAAACATTACCTATAACATTACAATTTTTAAAAATGACAACTGGTGCCATCATAACATTCTACCTGTAGTGCCATTAGTTGTGTTTGTTTGTCACTCACAAAATATTACGTTTGGAGGTCATCACTGAAGATTTTGGCCTCTTTTTTTTAAAAGAAAAAGACATATATAAAATAAAAAGTTTGCATATAATAATAATAATTTTGTATTAGAAATTATTCTGGGTTGAAAGGATTTTTGCAGAAGAACCTCCACTCAGGGAACACCCAAATGAAGCTCCTTTCATGTCCCCAAGAGCTGGAGCAGAGATGGACGCTCAATCTGTCATGTAGTACCTGGGTCTCGAACTGCTGACTCGCCAGCCTTCCAGCTAACAAAGCCAGTTTCTTAACCACTGAGCCACCTCAGCAAATAATATTCTAGCAATGAGAAATTTTAACAAGTTACTTTTTAATGCAGCAAGCCACACATATTTTTAAAGGTGGTTTTCATTTATATATGCCACTAGCAGAGATTGCCCGGCGATGCTGGGCTGTTATAAACTGCGATCAGCTTTTTTCTTTTTTTTTTTTTGTGGATTAAAAGAACAAAGGATGATACAGTAATACTTCATACAAAGTCCGCTTCATACAACATCAAATTCATACAACATCGCCTAATTCCTTGAAAAAAGTTGCCTCATACAAAGTCACTGTGACTTTGTATGAGGCATTGGGTTTTTCCCATGTTGCATTGTGCCTGGGCAGTATAAAAGGCAGGACACATGCGTGCATTGCTCTTGTAGGTTTTGCACGAGGTGAAGAGTGTTTAGGAGTGGTTTTGAGCACGATTTTGGATTTTCTGATTTTTTTTGTCAGAATATTTAGAAGCATTCCTGGGATTTTTGCAGCATTCTTCAGGTTCTTGGACAATCAGGGTTGTTTGACATGTTTTTGTGATGTATTTAGTCTTTAGACAATGATTTCTTAAAGTGCTGTCAGTTTCTTGTCTGTTTCCTTGACTTTGCCTTGAAATCTGTGCTGTTACAGTACAATGTATCTCTATGGAAATGACGTTGTAGGAGGCATCGCGGCAAGGATTTGGACGTTGTAGGAGGCATCGTGGCTAGGATTTTGCATGTCTCATACAAAGTCCAAATCCGTATAAAGTCCAAACTTGTGGAACCAAGTTTGGACGTTGTATGAGGTATCACTGTATAATTGTTTAAAATTGTTTTATTTAACCAAATAATGTTTTAGTTTGTTGTTGTTTTTTAATAGTTGTACCATAGGCAATATTTTTAAAAATGTGAAAGTACATTTTTTTTGCATTCAATGTTTTTAAACTGTGTTTGGATGTTTTGGGTTTTTATTTGAGTTAAAACTCAACACAGGATTTTATAAATCTTTTTATTTTATTTTTTTTGACATATGTTTGTGATTTGTGTAAAATTATGATTTATTGTTCTGTTTTTGACTTGTTTTTACTCTTGTGGCCTCTAGGTGGGGCTGTTGTGTCTTTTTGAGATGTTTTTACTATTCTGCCCTGCAGGTGGGGCTGCTAGTGGTTCTGTTTTAGTTTCACATATTTTTTCTCTCCTGGCCTCTGGGTGGGGCTTCTTCTGGTAAGTAGTCTCTTTGTTTCTTCATTTCTGTTCCGGTCGTCATGGAGGGAGGACGTGCTGGTGAGTTGTCTGGTATTCTTTCTTCTGGGATTTTTCTTTGTTTTGCTTTTGTGGAGGTGTTTCTGTTTGTTCTTTTTCGTTTTGGTTTAGTTTTAGGTTTGTTTAATTGGTTTGGTTATTTCTTGTTTTGTTTAATTTTTCTTATTTTGTTGTTGTTTATTTGTGTAATTAGTTGTTGTTTGTGTACTTTGTGGGTTTTTCATGTTGTAGTTAGGAGTTTTTTATGTGGTTTTGTGTCATTGTGGATGTTCTTGTTTGTGTATTTTGTGGTTTATTTTTTGGGGGGTTATTAATTGTTTTTTTAATTATTGATTTATTTTTGTTTTATTATTTTTTAATAATTTTGGTGTTTTTTAAAATATTTTTATTGAATTTTTGACAGACATACAGAAAGAAAAAAACAGTAACAATAACAATACAATATAATGATAAATCAAAAACAACATCAATACAGTATTGACTCAAATTCATAGGAGCTAGCACATAATAGTACTTAAACTGACTATTTATCATATAACCACCAATCTAAACACCGCATTATAAATTATTACACAATCATAAGAATAAAAGCTTTCTGTGCTACCACTATTATTATCTTTTGATAGTTACACAACACCCTGTGAATATATACAATGCCCGGAGAGTTTAGTTTCTATTTCAACTCCAAAAACCTCTTTGAGATGGTACAGGTCCTGAACCGTCGTTTACCATAAGAGAATGATCCACAAACGGTTTCCAAATGTTCCAAAACCTATTCTCCTTTAATCTATCTCGTTTTACTTTGATCTCCCATGTCAATTTATCATTCAATGCTAAACTCCACATTTCTTTATACCACTCTCCAATCTGTATATCAACATCATTTTTCCAATTTCTAGCTATACATTGTCTACCCGTAGTTAATACAATTTCCAATAATTCTTTTTCCTCCTTATTCAAACCCAAACCTTCCACATTTGTTAGAAGAATGGTACCTGACACCAATTTAACACTTTTACCCACAATTTCACCAAACTCCCCTTCTATTCTTCCCCAAAAATCCCTTATTTTTTTACAACTCCACCACATGTGTTCATATGTTCCATCCGTTTCTTTGCTTCTCCAACATAATTTGTCTCTTTTATTACCCATCTGATAAAGTCTTAGTGGTGTCAAGTACCATTGCCACAGCATTTTAAAATTGTGTTCTTTAATTCTTACAGACATTGTTCTCATAATCCTCTTTTCCCATTTATTTCTCCATTCAACCTCCCCAATTTTTATATTCAAATTTTGTTCCCACTTCTGTTTCAAATCTTCATGTGGATCTTTACCCTTATTGAATATAGTATACAGTTTGCTTACAAGACCCTTAATACTCCTTTCCCCTTTTCTTATCTTTATTACCAATTCTTCAAATTCCGTCTTTATTCTATCTATCTCTGCTTCTCTTCTATATTTTTATTCCAGCTATCCACCTTTAATTTCTGAAACCAATCCAAATTTAACTTCTCAAATATTTTTTTCTCTTAATATCATCATCACAAACTTTTAACCAGTCCTTCAGTAAAAGCATCTGATTTTTATCCAATATTTCCTTTTTTTCCTTATCTAATTTTATTGGAAAACACACCATATCAGTCAATTCCAAAATTGGAGAGAGATTTGGGACCATGTCTTTCTTTACCATTTTCCACACCTCCATGAGTCCTCTCATCATAGTATTATTTGACCTTTTCGGCTTGTCCTTTATTCCCAAAAAAATCATGTTACCTATATTTCTATACTCTTTCATCTCTAGTTCCTCCCAAATTACCTTTTCTCTTGCCAGAATCTTCACAACATTCTTAATTTGGAATGCTCGATAGTATGCTAACAAGTTTGGCATGCCCAAACCCCCTTCTTTCTGAGACAAGTACCAGAACTTCTTTGAAAGTCTAGATTTTTTACCTCCGTTACAAAAACAATTGAACATCTTTTGACATTCATTGATTTCCTTCTCCTTCAAATGGATTGCTAATGCATCAAATAAAAAATTAATCTTTGGTAACAATATCATTTTACAAATTGCAATCCTTCCGAACCATGACAGCTTCAGCTTCTGAAACTCTTGTATTTTATTCTTGAATTCGACTTTCAAGATGTCATAGTTCAATCGTTTAAGTTCTTCCAATTTATCCCCAGATACTTCAGCTTATCTTTAATTTGTATATTAAGTGTCTCCACTATCCTTCCCATCTCTCCTACCCCCATATTACACAGCATCAATTCTGATTTATCCCAATTTATCATTAATCCAGTTGTAGCTTCAAATACCTGTAAATGATCTTTAATCCTATCCATTACCAACTCCGGATGTTTCACCATAAGCAATGTATCATCCGCATACATACTCACTTTATTACCCATTATCCCTTCTACATTTGTATCATCCCTTATATTTTTAGCTAATATCTCCATTGCCATAATAAACAGGATAGGAGATAGAGGACATCCCTGCCTAGTACCAGCCTCCAGCTTTACCACATCAGTAACCTCTTCGTTTACTCTAATCCTAGCATTCCCTTTTTGATATAATAAATCAATTACCCTTTTAAATCTGTCGCCAAACCCGTAATTTTTAACTATTTCCTTGATTGAAGACCACTGTAATGAGTCAAATGCCTTAAAAATATCCAATGATAATAAACCCACCTTTCCCTTCGTTTGATTAACATTATCGATTAAATCTAATACCCTTCTAGTCAAATCCGCCATGTGCCGACCTTTTAAGAACCCAACTTGATCAACGTTTATATATTCCCCCATAAAACCATTTAGACGGTTGGCCAATATTGCTGTGAAGATTTTGGCGTCCTGATTTATAAGTGAAATTGGTCTGTACGATTCCACACTTTCCAAGTTCTTACCAGGCTTTGGCAGTAGAACGATTGTAGTATTATACCATGAAGTCGGAATTGATCCTCCATCTAAAATATAATTATATAGCTTCACTAATTTTGGGACCACCACTTCTTTAAATTCTTTATAAAACTCTGTCGATAATCCATCATCCCCCGGGGCTTTCCCCATCTTCAACCCATTAATTACCTCATTAACCTCTTTATCATTAATCCTTTCCTCCATTTTCTCTCTGTGTTCTTGTTTTATTCCGTTCCCTAGCTGTCTCTCCAATATCTTTTTGAGCCTCTCCAAGTCTACCTACTTTTTTGCATATAATGCTTGATAAAATTCCCTCACAATTTTACATTTATCTCTATTCTTATTACACCTTAAACCTTGTTTATTAACCAATACCCCAATTTCTCTTTTTTCCCTTTTAGCCTTAGCTGCTCTTGCTAGTAATTTTGAACTTCTATTGCTAAATTCAAAATATTCTCTGTTTAAGTAGATCAAGTCTCGTTTAACTTTATCAATATCTTTACCCATTAATTCTGCTTTAAGTCTTTGCAATTTCATAAAGATTTTTTTATCTTTACTTTTTGCGTGATCCTCCTGTAACTGTTTTATTTCTCTTTCTTTTTCTGTCTGTTCTACCTTATATCGTTTATATTTAAAACTCGCCAACTTTATACTTTCCCCTCTGAAAACCGACTTCATGGTATCCCATACAACGTTGAAATTAACCTCGTTATTATCGTTCCACTGCCAACTTTCTTTCCATCTTTCCATAATCTGCTCTTTACATTTTTGATCTTTAAATAAATTAGGGTCATACCTCCAACTTCTTCCACTTCGGGTATCTTTTTGTAATTTCATTTCCAAAAGTACCTTGGCATGATCTTATTCCTTTATGATCCCAATTTCCATGCCTTCTATATCTTTAATCAAGTTTTCCGTAAGAAAGACATAATCTATTCTTGAGTAGGTCCCATGAACGTGTGAAAAAAAGGAATATGCCCTTTCAGAGCCCTTAAACTCTCTCCAAGAATCCTTCAAACCCAACGCATCCATCCATTTATCCAACACCTTCCCTTTCAAACCAATTCCACTTCTTGCTATGTTCGTGCAATCTAACCCCGACCTTATCAAGTTAAAATCTCTCGCCACAATAGTTTTTGCAACATTCTCTAATTCCACTATTTTCCGAACTTTTTCTAGAAAATCCGCTTGATGATCATTTGGCACATAAATATTTACCAACATGATTTCCTCATCCTCTATTTTTCCTCTTACAATCAAATATCTACCCTCTTGATCAACAATACTTTTTGTAATCTCAAATCCTAATTTTTTAGAAATCATAATTGCCACCCCTCTCGCTTTTGAAGTTCCAAACGCCATCTCATAATGTTGAGCCATCCCAAAAAAAGTTTATTCGTGTCCTTTGACTTCTGGTGCGTTTCCTGTAAAAACAATATATCGGGTCTATCTTTCTTCAGCGCCAGTTCCAACCTACGTCTCTTAAGAACAGAGCCTGTACCCTTTACATTCCATGATAGTATTTTAATATTTCCCATAACCTAACTCCTTTCTAAACTCTGAACTCTCCATCGGGCGTGCCACCACTAACCCCTTACCCCCATCCCACAAAAAATTACATATAACACACACTATCTCTCTCCCCACCTTCTTAAAAAAAAGCCGCCTTTGACAACCAAAGAGGGGAGAGGGGGGACATGTAAGATGTGCCTTCCTACCAGTGCTACGCGCTACTCACCCTTATATATCAATTAAATACTTTAAATTTTAAAAATCTAATTCTCATTGCTCCTTACTTGCCTCCTCCTCCACCATGATCAGCGACAGCTCCTCCTCCTCTTCCCCTCACTGCGGTGTTCCACCTGTTGCCCCACCGGCCTCCGCCCTCTCATACTCCCTACCCAAGGCTCCCGATTCCATCAGTTCCTTCTTGAGATTTATCCACTCCTCCGAATCTCTTTTTACCAGTTCCAACAAGCTCAAATACTCCAATGGATTGGCCCCTTCATCAATTACTTGCATTCTTTTGTCATAAAAAAAGCGCAGTTGCTGTGGAAATCTCCAATTATACCTTATATCTTTACTCATCAGCAATTTAGTTACAGGCCTCATCTTATATCTCCACGTTCTTTCCTTCAATGAGATATCATTATAAACTTCTACCTCAGAACCATCAAATCTCAGAGCATCAGAACCAACACGTTTCAAATGGGCCATTACTCTTAGCTTGTCGGCCCAATTTGCAAATTTTACCAAAACATTTCTTTGAACCATCCTCCCTCTTCTTGGGCCCACCCGAAATACACTTACAAAATCTTCCTGAACAAATTCTTTTCCCATATTCAAACCATTTAACCACTGAACCACTCTTTCTCTTAACAAATCCGGTGTCCGTTCCACCACCCCACGGATCACAATATTCTACTTTCTCATCATATCTTCCACAGCATCAATCCTTCTCTCTTGTTCATCCAATTTCAGCTTATTCTCCCGCACCACCTCCTGAGTCCCTTTTATTTCCTTTTTTATGGCAATTACCTCATCTTGAACCAGTTTAACATTTCCCTTTATTTTTTTCAAACTTAAATCCACCTTTTTTGAGAAGTCTGCAACTGATGATACCACTTTATCTTGCTTTTTCATCATTTCATTTCTATCTTTCACCCTTGATTCCTCGTTCTTCTCCAATTTCTGAAACAGCTTGCCAATTTCCACCATAATTTGGGTTTGATCATATGACTCTGGGGACGGGGATGAAGACTGAGGGGCTTCCTCCATTGGTGCTTTTTCCTTCCTCTTAGGCTTCACGGCTGGGTCTTCTTCCTTTGCTTTCCCTCTTGTACCTTTATCCATAGTAATACACAATATAAGAGTCCGATGTTGCAGAATGTTGTAAAACTTAATCAGTCAGACAGGACCTGCAACACTGCAACCCCTGGTACCACAAAACCAAGAGGGAAACTTGTATGAAGGAGGAAATCCAACAAAGAGTTAAGTACTGTAATCCACAAAAAAGATAGAAGGAACCGAAGTGTACTCCCAACAAACAGCAAAAAAGAAAAAGGAAAAAATAAAATAAAATAATAATCCACATCAGATCCGTTTCCCCAAGACACACATTCCAACTGATCTTCTTCCAAACTGCAAATGTAAAGGCTCCAAGGAAACAGTCACCCAAAACTTTTCTTTTAAGCCCAAGCCGCCCAAAAAAAGGGGGGGGAGGTATGAAAGAGAGAGAAGCCCAAAATCCAAGCAGGGAGGGAAAAAGATGTGAGAAGCGATGTGCTCAAAAAAAAAAGTAATATTTGTAATCCACACGGTGAAGGAGCAAAAAGAGGACCAATTAATCCTTCTCTTGAGACGGACAAGTCAAAACGCCATTTTCCAGCGGTTACCTTAACTTCAGGGTAAAAGCCCCCCTTCTTCTTCTGTGGAACGGCAAACTTTTCCCACACGCTTTAAGCTGGGAGACACACTGCTGCTGCTTTCCAATACTATAGCCCGAACAGGAACTTTTTAAACCACTTTGCTATCGACCAAACACGCCGCGGTTCTCCTGGGGTGCAGGGAAACCATAAACCCAAACACGATCACTTTCGTTTTCCAGGACCGCCGCCATTAACGAAATGACCACTTGATTTCATATACTTCCACCCATTTCCATTTCAAAGCCCAGGCTCTTTTAAGCAAAGTCCCCAGCTAGTTTTAAACTTTAAACTTTGACTTTCCTTTCATGCACTTACATACAGTTATTTTCTTGCCAGACAATTTCTTGCCAATTCCGGTGCTTCTCTGCTGTCTCGCTGGTCCCGTTCTTGGCTCCTCGGCAGAAAAGCCGCAACTGCAGTCGCGGGCCTCACCTGCCCAGGAAAGCCTCCCGAACTTCGACCATCCGACCTCAAAACTTCCCAAAATTTTCCAAAAAGGCAGGCAGGAGTCTCATCCACAGGAATTACCACTTTAAAATTTTTCTATTTCATTCAGTCACATTAATTACCACTTTGCTAGGCGCGAGTGTCCGGATCAAGATGTTACTCGTCGGCCAGCTAAGCCACGCCCCCTCGTTTTTGGTGTTTACTTTAGTTTGAAGAATGGGCTGCCTGTTGGTTTCTCTTTCCCCATTGCTGCTTTGAATTTTGGTTTAGATGTAGCAATGGAGGAAAGGAGGGAGGAGGCAGTCAGCCTGTTCTTCTCTCGGGAAGGTTCTTTAGGTAGGTCGGGGGAGAAGCAGGAGGCAGAGAAGAGTTTTCTCTGCCTAACGATGGTTCTCTCCTCTCTGTCTCCTTTTTCTGCTGGCTTACCTAACCAGAGATTGGGAGGCAGCGATCCGTAAGGGGTGGGGCTCTTCCTTGCGGATTGCTGGCTGCTGCTTTTGTATTCGGAAGTACAAAGGCATCAGCCAGTCATCCGCCAAGCAGGGTGCTTCCCCTGATGAACTACTGCCTGTTTCTGGGTTTCCCCCCCACCCTGGCTCAACTTTCCTTGAGGCCGGTGGTGGTCTCGCTGTGTCTTCGGCGGGGTAGTGTGGAGGAGAGGGAGTCCCTCTTCTCCCCGTTGCTCGGGAAAGAAGGACGGCGGGTGTCTCGCAGTGGCGTTTTGTGGTTTTTTGTTTTGCGTGGCTGTGAGGCGCTGAGTCTGCCTGCTGGGGACTTGCGCTCCTGTTGCTTTTTGTAAGTTTAGTTTTTGCACGCTGGCTTTCTCAGCGTTCTGCGCTCTCACGGCACACAGGACACTGGGACTTGTAGTTTTGCATTTGTGGTTTGCTTTCGTGCTGCGTTTTTTTTCTGTGGCTTGATTTCGATTGGCTGGCTGGGCCGCATTTCTCAACGTTCTTTTTGCTCGCGCCTCTCAGCCTGATTGGCTGTGGTGCGGCGCGGCGCAAAGAATGTTGGGAATTGAATTTGTTTCCCTTTGTCCGCGTTCGTGGGGCTCTTGCCCCACTGGCGCATTTCTCAAACATTTGTTGACCTCCAGACCGGGTTCGGGCGAGTGCAGGAGGCTCAGTACGGGACAGTGTGGACGGGTGCGGGAGCCTTTGTCACATTCCAATGGTTAACGCTTGGAGTATAGATATGCTTGAGTATATATCAAATTTGGCTCTTATGCTATTTGTTCTCCCTCAGTTTAGCAATAGATGAGTTTACATTATGCCAGCTCTATTAGTGAAAACCCTATTGCTGCTGTTGTTGTTCAGTCACACAGTCAAGTCCAACCCTTTGTGATCCCATGGATCACAGCATGCCAGGTTCCTCTGTCATCTGCCATCCTCCATAGTTTGCCCAGATATGCACCCACTACATTAATGATGCCATCTAGCCATCTCATCTTCTGTAACCTAACCCCCTTCTCATTTTGCCTTCGATCGTTCTCAGCATCAGGGCCTTCTCCAGTGAGTCTTCTCTTCTCATTTGATGGCCCAAGTTCAGTATTCAGTTCAAATACTTCAGTATTTGTCCTTCCAATGATCAGTCAGTGTTGATTTCCTTTAGGATTGACTGATTCAATCTCCTTGCAGTCCAGGGGACTCTCAAGAGTCTTCTCCATCACCACAGTTCAAGATAACCTTATAACTATCCTTTAATTAAAATAGCATGCTGTTAAATGAATTCTGACTTATGGCGACACTTTCTAGTCTTTTCTAGGTATAAAATATACAGAAATAGTAAACCATTCCCTTTTTCTGGAGCACTCCAGGACTGTGCAGCTTGCACACAAATACAAAGGCTGGCTTTTCTCCTGAGAGACACAGTGGAGGATCAAATTTGCAATCTCTAGCTTTGCAGCCCAATACCTAAACCACTGAGCTATCCAGCCATCTTATATGTACCCTTTATTCAGTCTTTTTACCCTAAGCTATAAAAAGTTGTAATAGTTGTCAAAATGTACTCCAATTAGCCAGCCTGATCTCCATTTTATGTTTGTCACAGTATGGAACAGCAAAGTCTTGCATGAAAAGCTTTGTACATTCAAGCATAAGGACGGGATTATTTGGACTGAGTGCTCAACTTCCAGGTGATTAAAATCACTAGTAACTGCATAATTGATCTTAATAAGCTATTGCTAATTAGCATTTAATTGAATGCATAAGTGCTGGCAAATGTAGTCCTGACATCCCCAATTTTCAAGGGAACATTAGCAAATATGAAGGAATGGGCAAACTTTCCCCTGTATGAATGTTTGTTCTTTAGGCAGCTATGACAGCTAACTGTTTGAGCTCACATAATTTGTGAGTGCCTCTTTCAATGCTGGTGCAGTTGTTGCTCTTATTTTGATTCTTCACCATGCTATTGGCCAAATGAGCTTCACATTTGCCAGGCTTTCTTCATCGATGGATGCTTCTCTGGCAGAACTAGTATCAGCCTTTCTCCCCACAGCTACTGACAGTTACTGAGATGGTGCTGTCAGTTCTGCCAAGATCACGTTCCTTTCTTGAAGATAACTCGGCAAGATAAGGCATCACTGATGCATCCATTTCTAAGTGTTGAGATCATGTCTGGAATTCTAAGGTTTCAAGGAAGGATTTATCCAGTAAACCATTTACCTTGTTAAACAAGCAGAAGAAAAAAGCATTGCTACAAAAGGAATAGGGTTGCAGTGGAGTTCCAAAAGGCTAGACAGGCTGAAATGGTGTCAGATGTGGGTTATTTAAAATTGCTGTCTTCAGTGTGCAGGTCAACTGTTCTCAGCATGCCTCTCAGTGTGTTTCCAGTTAATTATTAGTTGCCTGTTTGACCTCGAAATGGTGTTTGTAGGGTTCTGCTCTAAAAATCAATGCTGCTATTTTGAACAAATACCCCACATATCTGCCAGGTTCCCTTCATCCTCCTAGTATTCTCTGGCAGGATTGTGTTATTGCTCTCCTTGCCTGATCGTCTGATGAGATGATGTCAAGAAAGCTACAAGCCTCCTCTACTGACCTGCCATTCCATGGTTCAGATCATTTCCCACTTCTAAACACAATTCTGTTGGGTGATACCAACATGGTTTTGTCTTGTACAGTTATTCTCCACTGTTAGTACATAAAGTTCCATCTTTCACTGTTACTGATGAACCTGAATCCCAACATGATAAAACCAAAAATTCCAGAGTTTGTTTCCACGAACAGAATTGCTTTTATTAATCATTTATTGTAAATTGGTGGGCAAATGGGGCAGCAGAGTAGGAAAAAAATGCTACCCAGACATATTACTAGAATACCCAAAAGTCACAGGTGAGTCATGTGTGATAGTTAGGGTTGAGGCAGGCAGCACATCACACTTGCAGGAAGACATGGGGATTCAGAGAGAGCTTATTTTTAATAATTGTTATGAAAACTCATATGGCTTTTCATGTATATATAGGAAGTGCAAAATACAGCTTTTAAAAAGCCATCATGGATACATGGGAGATTATGGCTTTGTTCATCTATTAAAATACAGTAAAACCCCGAGTTATGGATGTCCCGTTTTATGGAAAACTCAACTTATCGAAGGAAATTCTGGGAAAATCACAACCTAATTTATGGGGAAAAATCAAGGTATGGAACGGGTTTCCCCAGAATTAATGGCATCTGGGAGAGTCTACAATGGCGGCACTGTCATTTTAGACTCAAAAATGGTGGTCCAACACTATTTTAGACTCTAAAATTGTTGCCCCATGCCATTTTAGACTCTAAAATTGTGGCCCCATGCCATTTTAGACTCTAAAATTGTGGCCCCATGCCATTTTAGACTCTAAAATGGTGGCAGTGTTTTGTGTTCAGGGAATGAAGAAGCAGACGAGTGAAGTAGTGAAATTCAGCTCTTTAATAGTGGGGGTTGAACACAGTTTGGATGGGGCAAAACTCTGACTTATATACACTATAAACAGTAACAATAACAATAATACAACAAGCCCATTGGCTAACAGAGTGTGCACATTTTTCGATCCACTTATTTGCATAAGAATAGATACATGAGAAAAGATACATTCTGCTCCTGTCAGAAAACACAGTTAACATATATAACACAGTGGCAATAATTGCAGCATTTTTGCTGCTGTTTTTACTGTGTCCACCGCTTCTACCGGCAGCAGGAGACTGTGGGGACCATATCCATTCAATTTCGGTCTTTGCCCAAGGTTCCTCTGTGGTGCTACAGCCAGGAACACATGCCACTCTGGAACTTCCTGGTTACACACCGGGCACCAAGGCGTGTGTGCCTGGCTGTAGTGCCATGGAGGAACCTTGGGCAAAGACCAAAATGGAGGAGATATGGTCCCTTTTTTATCCCGCACCTCCGCACCTCGATCAATCAATCTCCACTGCTGGAGGTCAGCTGGGGGGGGGGGATAGGGGGTGTTCTTAGGACATTCCCCTTACTCTCCCATACCTCAAGAACTCCCTCTCTTCTCCACCCCAGCCGATCCCCAGCAGTGGAGATTGATCGATCGAGGTGTGGAGGTGCGAGATAAAAAAGAGTAATCGTCTAAGAACATCCCCCTTTTGTCCACCCCAGCCCCTCACAAGCTGGTGGGATAGATGGAGGTGTGGGAGAGGATTGTGTGTGGCATTTTAATTTTTTAAAAAAAATTTTTTTTTGGGGGGGGGGGAATTGGATTATTTTTATTATTTTTGGTCTGGTCAGGACCAATTTTTTTATTTTTCAATGTATTCCTATGGGAAATTGTGCTTCAACATACAGAAAAATTGAGTTACGGAAAAAGTCCTGAAACAGACTAATAACGTGTAGTTTTACAGTATAGTTAAACTAATAGTCCCTTTTTGTTAGCTACAGAATTTTTTTCATTTTTTAAAAAGCTTTTTTAGTATGTGATCTTGTATAATGCTTCTATTTTAAATTTATTTAAATATATTTGCTAAAATAAAATCCTTTAACCAGAGCTAGACATTGTATTTGTTCTACATCTAGAATACCAGGCTTCCTCAAGTTCTGGAATGTATGATTGTAAAAGCATGTTAATTTCCAAGCTTTTTATCCTTTATGATCCCAGGCTCGTTTTAGCCATAGCAGGCTGCATCACAATTACTCACTCCAGAAAGAAATGGAAGTGCCAGAAAGCATCTATTCCTATGAAAATAAGGTTATCCAATATGGGCATATAACCAGCTCTTTGTACACAAACACTGTGGAAACAATCAAGATAATATACTGCAACCATTGGAAAAACAAAACAAAATTCCTTTAGGAAAACAGATTTAGATAGCATATTGTATAGAATATACTCAGTATGGAAAGGTAAGGAAAATTTTGGCTCTCCAGATGTTTTGATCTATGTCATTCCACTAGCAATGAACAAATGTAAGGGAATATACAAAGCAAATATTTGATCCAAAAAATAACTGTGGTGACTGGGATAGTCTGGAGTTTGCATTCAGAAAAAAAAGTTACATTCCAAGTTCTACAACTAGGGGTATGATTGTAGCCACAAGATAGAAGAAGCCACATTAAAAATCCAGTTGTCTAAAATTACCTGCAAAGTCTAATTTTATCCTAAACTAGTACTACTACTACTACTACTGCTACTACTGCTACTACTGCTACTACTACTACTACTACTTCTCATTATTATTATTATTATTATTATTATTATTATTATTATTATTATTATTATTATTATTATTATTATTATTATTATTATTATTATTATTATTATTATTATTATTATTATTATTATTAATTCCATTCATACCATTTATACCCTGCTCGTCTAGAAGGTTTTCCTACTCTGGGCAGCTGACAAGATGCAACTCACATATTAAAAACATTTTAAAAATACATTTTAAAAATACAAAAGCTCATATTAACTATCGTTTCAGTGTGTGTTTAGCCAACCTAGCAAGATTTTGAAGTGAGATATTTGAGAAGTAGTTTCACCATTGCCACCGATCATGCAAGGAATCTCAGTACAGTATCTATGTTCTTTCTATGACCAGATAGTAAATGGAATCATATCTAATCTTTAAAAAGGTAAGTTTATTGTTGCTCTCAGTAGCTTGTAAAGCTTTTTAGCCTAGAAAATGTTCCACACATTGTGGCACAAGAGTGTAGCTGAATGGTAAATTTCTACCATGATAAACATACAGTGATACCTCATACAACATCCAAACTTGGTTCCACAAGTTTGGACTTTATACAGATTTGGACTTTGTATGAGGCATGCAAAATCCTAGCCGCGATGCCTCATACAATGTCCAAACCCTTGCTGCGAAGCCTCGTATAACGTCGTTTCCATAGAGATACATTTGTACTGTAACAGCACAGACTTCAGGGCAAAGTCAAGGAAACAGATAGGAAACTGATAGAACTTTAAGAAAACATTGTCTAAAGGCTAAATACATTACAAAAACATGCCAAACAACCCTGATTGTCCAAGAACCTGAAGAATGCTGCAAAAATCCCAGGAATGCTTCTAAAAATTCTGATGAAAAAAAAATCCAAAATCATGCTCAAAACCACTCCTAAACACTCTTTGCCTTGTGCAAAACCCACAACGGCAATGTACGCATATGTCCTGTCTTTTATACTGCCCAGGCACAATGCAACCTGGGGAAAACTGAATGCCTCATACAAAGTCAAGCGACTTTGTATGAGGTAACTTTTTCAAGAAATTAGACGATGTTGTATGAATTCGATGTTGTATGAAGCGGACTTTGTATGAGGTATTACTGTAGTTTAGTAAGACCAGACCTATCTTTTTCATTCTAGTATTTTGAGACTGCATTTCCTTTTTTCTAGTTAGCTTCTTGTCCAAGCCTTGAATGCCTCAGAATAGGCCAACAACAGAATAAATTGGGGAATATTTTGAAAATGTCTCAATGGCTAGTTTTATTTTAGTTCTTTGTACAATTTATCTCCCTTTACAGGTTTGCTGATAGATAAAGAGCTATAAAAGCATTAGGCTTCATTAGTATGCATCATATCTGCTCACAAAGAATGATTATGCTGCTTAATGAACACTGAAAAATGGAAATTGGCCATTCATATTTCAAATGCTCTATGCGCTATCATATACAGCATGAAGCATTCTTAAATGTTTTAGAATGTTTAAATTAGGAAAGTTTGAATGATAGTAGTGTACTTGAGTCCATATCAGTGAAATCAGAACAGACTTGAATGCAGTATGTCTGACAACCTCCAAAAAAAATCCCTATCTATTTTCTGTGGGGCGGGGGGAGGAGCTATAAAATCTAGGCATTTCACAAGAATGTAGTAGGTGTACACAGTTAATGCACAAATGCAGATTACATGCCTTCCTCTTTTAAAAGTGAATTTCCCTTCATTTTTTGTGATTTCAAGATTGAATACTCAATTTTCCATCTTGATGCAATTAGCTTGATACATTAAACTTGTTGCTATCCAGTATAACTAGTACAGACAGAGATAACAAAACAAGCATCAATATCATGCAATATGAGACTCCACAACTCTTCAGCTTTCAAATCTGAGATATAAAATACGAAAACAATATGTATACCCTACCATGAGCACAGGTGGTCAAAAGACACTTTCTAAATTCTAGCTTTTAATAGTTACATTGCAGTTCATTGTGGCTCAATGGACATACACAAAACAGGCTTCCACTGTCCCAGGAAATGAAATACACTCTAACATGTTATCAAAAACAGCTCTGGTCAAGAGAAACCCTGATCCTTCCACTGACTCCATGGATATGTTCTTTCATCAGGACTGCCTACTCTCCAATCCTGTATGCTCACAATCTGTAACAATTCCCAACAGATTTGCCTCAGATCTGAATGTTTTCCTGCATGCTGAGGTTCCTGGCTTAAGCTGGAGCAGACATTTGGAAGCTCCAGTTATTCATTTCAACAAAAACAGATGTGAGATTAAAGGTGAATTGTCCTAACAGAGTGTTAGGCTGGTTGGGTAACATAGCCCAGAACAGGCTTTTTTAATTGGGTGTGTGTGTGTCATTTTTTGGGGTTGCTATTTATAATTTATTTAGTTCATTTATTATTTATGTCAAATTTTCTATCATTAAGATTTTTAAATATCTTGTAAGCCGCCCAGAGTGGGAAAATATCCCAGATGGGCAGTATATAAACAAACAAACAAACAGACAGATAGATAGATAGATAGATAATTAATAAAAAGTAGTTTGTTTGTTTGTTTGCTAATGATTGGATTTCTGGATCTTTCTTAAATCTGGTCATGAGTTCAGGGTCAGTAACAACAGAGAGATCTTTTGGAATGGTATTAGCCAGAGTTAATGAATTTGGAGGGATTCAGAGAACTGTAGCTCCAGAGTATATCTTTCTCAGCTTCTGATTTGTGCACCAGTATCAGTCTTCTCCCGTAATATGCAGCTGTCTGACAATAGTGAATTGCTACTATTTGTTCAATCAGGGCTGCAGTGTGGTCAAATAGTGTGCTGAGGTTTATTTATTTATTTATTTATTTATCATTCACATTTGTAAATGCCGCCCACTCAGGCAGAACCCGACTCAGGGCGGCATTACAACAACTCCAAAAAATACATAAAAACATTATAAAACCTTATAAAACCCACCCAATAAAAAACCCACCCAATAAGAAAAAACCAACATCCACCCCCATTTAAAACCCATATCCCAATCACCCGTCCCACCTACCACACAGAGGGAAAGAGAGAGAGTCTTATAAAAGCCAGCCGGCGGGGGCCATAGTCCCGTTCGGGCCCCATACCTGCCCTGCCAGCCAGGTCTTTACTCCTTTCCTGAAGGGCAGCAGTTCACTTTGCAGTCTTACTTTGCAGGTTACTGCAGTTAAACATGCAGAAAGGCTTTCTGGAAATCAGCAGATGAGAGCACCCTTAGTGTAGGTCATGAGCTGACAGAGATGATTCCCAGTATCTTTTTAATTCTTTTAACTGCTTTGTGTTTACTAATGTCATGCCAGCTATACGTAATTATTGTTCTTATTCTTCACATATATATTTTTAAAAAGCTGTTTCATGACTTACTCCTTCCCATTTTTATATAATTAATTAATAATTGTATGCCATCAAGTCAGTTCTGAGTTCTAATCTTTTTCAGGGTTTTTTAGGTGGAGGGTTCTCAAAAACTCATGCTCTGGTCACCTCCAGACTAGATTATTGTAATGCGCTCTACATGGGGCTGCCCTTGACGACCATTTGGAGGCTACAGCTGGTCCAAAATGCAGCTGCCTGGGTGGTGATAGGGTGTGGACGTTATGCCCGCGCCTCCCCATTACTCCAGAAGTTGCACTGGTTACCAGTGTGCCTCCGGGTGCAATTCAAGGTGTTGGTTTTGACCTTGAAAGCCCTATATGGTAGTGGGCCAGGATACCTAAGAGACCGCATTGCCCTAAGGATGTCTGTCCATCCAACGAGAGCGGACCGGAGAGGCTCTCTGATTGTACCATCTGCGAGAGGGGCTCTCCTATCTAGCACAAGGAGGAGGGCCTTCTCCGTGTCCACACCGGCCCTCTGGAACCTCCTGCCAACAGAGCTACATCTCCAGACGGAACTGCTGCCCTTCAGGAAAGAACTCAAAACCTGGCTGGCAGACCAAGTAGGGGGTGCAGGTGGAAGGGTTGTCTCTGTGGGGTGGTTGGTTTAGTGGAAAACCTCCGCCTTCAGTACCTTCGGTCCCTGCACCCTTTTTAGGGGGTGGGTGGTTTTAATTAGTTTTAACTATGTCATTTTTATATATGATTGTAAACTGGCTTGAGTTGGCCTCGGCTGAGTGGGCGGTGAAGAAATCTAACAAATAAATAAATAGGTAAATAAATAAATAAAAATAGCTCATCATTCTCTTATATTGGCAGCATCCAGGGACAGTGCAGCATGCCTGATGCTACACAGGCTGGCTCTTCTGGGATACACACTGGGGAATTGAACTCCCAATTTTGGGCTTTGCAGCCAGATACCAATCTTATGGAGCTATCTAGCCTAGCTATGAGAGCTGTCATCAAAAATGTCTGTTTACTTGTATCTGAATAAATAAAGCCAAGGTAAACACATGCACACACATAATTGGATCTCTGACATTGTGGACATTGTTGCTAGAATAAACATATGGAACTGAAGAATACAAATTGCTGTATAAGTAGAAGGGCTTTATATGCAACAACTCACAACTAATACCAGACACCTCATCGTATAGCAACCCTTATTTTTTGGTAAAATTGTATAGTGTATGCTTTGAACCTTAGATATGACAATGACATAGCAGTATCTCTACAAAGTGTGTATATTTCATACTCTGCAATATGAGAATACTAATATGCTGTCAACAGCCAATAACCCCCTCCCATCTGTTTACTTATTTTCTTTGTTATCTGATGTGTGTTTTAAGGAAACAAAAAATGGTATGAAACTTGCTTATATCAATACAAGGAAAACAGCTTTAATAGGGTTAATCTCAATTCTCTTCTGCAGTATGCAACATTCTTCCATGCAATATGTGTCAATCAGCACTTTGATATTCTCAGGGAGAAAAGCTATTTTAATCCCCACTGCAAGGACATCTAATAATGTACATGGAAACATTCCACCGAATGACAGTGTTTGCTAGCCTTTCTTCTGCATATTAAAGAAACTTTTAAAAAAATGTATTATGCTTGGCACATATTACTTGAAAATGGAATCATCAATCATATTCAAAATGTCTGAAAAAGGTAGTACTGTCCAACCTCATTCATTACATATAAACCAAATATTTTCAGAGCATGTTCATCATGATACACATTCTTTGATTTGAAACATTAAAAACTCAGCAAAAAGAAGCGTGCCTTGTATTCCCTCTCTAAACTTCTAGATGTCACATCAACACCACACACATATTGACCAATAATGAGCATATTTTACTTGCCACATGTACATCACACTGACACAAAGGTACCCTATAGAAGCCACTATTCATTTACTCAGAGATCTCCCACAGTTAACCATGAGGCCAAATGTAAAAACCATTGATAAAACTATGGCCCAACCAATACCATTAGGAAGTACGATGGCAACAATTTTGATCATTTTTGTATCCTTCTTCTTGTTCTGATCAAACCTTGGACTGCCAAAATGAAGCCACTTTCTTTGTTTTGTCGTTGCCCAAACCCAAGTCCTCATTGGTGCATGTCTCTGGCAGCAACTGGCAGACCAGTAAATGAGCAGGACTCTGTGTCTCTCCACATTCACACTGTGTAGTGTTGTCTGGCAGCAGTCCCCACTTGAGCATGTTGGTATTGCGTTGTAGGGGAGATTGAGATCTCCAGCTATATCCTCCTTTAATGATGTTACTTGTCCAGTGAACTCCTTTCTCCATCTTCTAATTTGGTGTTCCTCTTGTGTACACTCCAGAATGTTTGCTCTTGCCATAAAGCTCTTCCTGGATCTGAGCCAGTGGACTTGAGGCTCATAACCATTCAGAGGATGTTGAGGGTCATTCTCTTGCTTAGTTTTCTCAGCATCGACTGCTACTTCTTTCCTGATCTTAGGCGGAGCAATAACAACAAGAAGGTGTATTTTCTCAACTGGTATATTATTCTGAGTTATACAGTCTCCATCCCATCCAGATATTGTGGCCAGAGATTGGAAAAGCAACTGTTTCTTATTATACCTCTTTTGAGGTATACCAAACATTTCCAAACTATAATTATGGTTCTTGCCTGTCCTTCACAACCTGTAAAACCATTTGCTCCACTGGCTATCACCAAGCTGTGTTCTACATAAACCAATGTATTAATTAACTTTGCAATGACCCTTCAAATCCACAGTAGTAATGGGTTTCTAACAGTCTATGGTTCAGGCTTGAAATAATCTCTGGCATACCACATTCTGGTGACCCACATGTATGTTAGTTACATGGATTCTGGATGCTTACAGGTGGATGGACATATTCCTATGAACTTTGGTTAGCTTGCAGACACTATTTCTTATAGCTGCATGAGAATGCATCAATAATATTGTGCAACAGAACAAATCAACATTATACAAAGCAATTCGAAATGGGGGTAGTCCAAACCTACTTTCTACTTCATCTACTACCACTTTATGCAAAGTAGGATAGTCTCAGTTTACTCAAGTTTTTGCTCCAGTGAGAGTTCAGCCATGATTTGATTGAACACCCACTTATCTGTCTTTCTGGTCATCAGTGGTTGTCTGCAAGGCACATTCCAATACCACATTCCAACTGAGTTGGATTCCCCCCTGTCCTTCTTCATTGTCTACCTTTGACTTAGTATGTATAATTTTTTTTACCTTGGTTTCCAGTGACAATCTTTGCTAACTTCCAGCTCTCATATTGGAAAATATGTACACAATATGTGCATAGAGCTTTTGGTCTACGGTAGCTTTTCTTGCTTAGGTTGCCTAATCTAAGAAAGGGGTTTGGAAACTGCAAGAATGCTTTCTAGTCTATTGTGTAGAGTGGGCTTGACAACATTCATTTACATGAGAGGTTATAGGGTGTTTCTGTTTTTCTGTTGTATGTTTTGCACCTACATATTAGCTTCACCATTTCACTAAGTCCAAAGCAGCCCTCCAAACTGTTTTGGCATGGAGGAAATGTAGCCACATCCCAGTTGTACTTGCTTTTCTCCTCTACCAGCAACTATTGTACATATTATGTACTCGTCTTCTAGGATTCTCTAGCACTACATTAAGACATTTCTTTTTTTAAATCCCCCCCAATAACATATAACATATAACCCTCCACCCACCAACACGCAACACTCAAAAATCTCATCCCCCCCCCGCCAACCAGGCAAAATATTGCCCGGCTGCTCCCATTTAGGGAATGGGGGAGGAGGAGGAGGAAGAGCCTATCCCTTCTATTCTTAATTCCTCCTTTCACTATTCCCCATCCCCATCTCTTATTTTTCCTCTATTTTAATCCTTTTGGTCCCTATGCTATTCGTATTCATATTCCTAAATTGTTAACACTTTCTTGCCTGTGCCTATTTATATTTATATATTATTTTTACTTTTTGGCTTTTGGCTTTATCTTTGCACCAGACAATTCTGCATCCTTTTCTTCTCTTATTTTCCCTCCACTTCCATAATCCAAAGGTTTCTCCCTTTGTTTCTCCCTTGAATGGTCTCTCCCCTTTGATTGATACTCCTCTTTCCCCATTGATCCTTCTGAACCTTCTCCATAGATATTTTTCCCCAGTTTTTCCCAGTTTGGGTCTCCCATCGCTATAATTTTAAGTAATTCAAGTTGCCACATTGCTCCCTTTGGGTCCTCTGCTCTAACCACCTTCCCATCATGAAATATCTTTAAGAAGATATGGAAACCCCATTGCTATCTTATATTGCAATTAAACAAAATTTTAGTTTCGGCTTCATCTGTCTTCTCCATTGAATAGTCTCATTACTTAAATCATGATATGCTTGTACTTTTACTTCGCCTATCTTTAATGCAGAGTCACTATGCTTCCTTAAATAGTCCATTACTTGATCTTTTTTATAACCTGATACAAAAGTAATTATCATATCTCTGGGGTGTTGACCTCTCTTGAAACCGACCTTAAAAATTGCTTCGATCTCTTCTTCTTTAATTGGGCCAGAGTCCAAAGCAAAGGTTTGTAACCATTTAACCACTTCAATTTTTAAATTGTCTTTATCCATGTTGGGGGAAAAACCTAATCCTGATGTTTTTCTTTTTCGATTGATCCTGTAGCTTCACCAGTTGCTTAAATCTTTTGTCCATAGTATTTTCATGCCTTACTGCAATCTCCACCAAGTCCTTAACCTCTGACTCCAAAGTATTGGTTCTCATGTTTAATCCAGAAATTGATTTTTCCAGAGATTGCACTTCCTCTCTGACCACCTCTTTAACAAACTGTTTAATTTCTTTTTTATCTTCATTAGATTTAGTAGTTATAAAGTCTTTTAATTCCAAGAGTCAGATCTCCACTCGATTTTTCCTTAGAGGGTGGTCTTGCATCCATATTTTCAGATTCTTCTTTGTTTATTGGGATGTCATCTGCGCTGACAAGACGTCTATATGCTTTATCTGATACAGTCTCTTTTTTCCAGACTCTCCTCTTCATTTATTTTGATCCACCACCACTGCAGTAACTCTTGTAAAAAAAGTCTCTTACTGTTGTCTCTCTTCCAATACCTGATACTGTTTGCTCAGCAACTTGCAGCTATCAATAGCCCATAAATATTTTTCCACCAGCTACTAAGAGACTGCAGTTTTATTTTAATTTACAACCACAAAGCTTTATCTTATCACAAAAAGCACCTGGCTTCCTGCCAGCTCTGTAGGCTCAGCCCAATATGGCGGTTCCTCCCTCTGAAATTAGAATGGCAACAAAAAGAAACAGCTGTAGTGGATAAACTGTAAACTTTTCCAAACCAATCTTGTATGAAGCCTTTTCCTCCAAAAATTGTATCAGAGGCAAAGAGGTGAAAAAGAAAGTCCTCACAGCAACAAAAGGGAGATGGTAGGTCTATTGCTTTAAAAGTCTTGCAGCCAAAGGCCCTCTGCTTCTTAGCACTTTTCTCTCCGGTATTTTTCAACTGAAGATTTATCAGCAAATAGTTTTTCAACAGGACCTTCAACACCTCCCACTGTACCTTATCATCCAAAGCACTGCAGTAGCTATCTCTTGGCAAATTCCATGGTACTTTTAACCAAAATAGGACCTTTTTTCTTTGTCTGGAGAAGGAGATGGCAGAAATCACTCCAACCAGCTACCTTAGGCTCCTCCCTCCTCCCATTAAGACATTTCTATTGGAATTTCTGCATAGTATAAACTTAAACTTCTATTTTAAAAAGCTAGGAAAATCATTTTTTTAAAAAAAATCTCCATCTTATGAATATGAGATATTGTGATTCTCTACTTAAGATTCAAAACATCAGGAAATGGTCCAATATCGTTGTGCAATATTGCACATCTGATGCCAGGAGAGAGAGAAAAGATGCCAAATGTGACGTTACCCAGCTCAAGGCATTTCTTTTTAAACCACTTAGCCACACTACTCTTCTTATCTTGAGGTGGGTAAGCCCAAGGAAGAGGTACTTGAGGATAATTCTGTGGAACCAACCTGATGCTAGATATTCTCCCAACATGCCAGTATAACCAGACTTGGTGATGCTTCCAGGGAGTTTAACAAAAATTCACAAGGCTGAGCACTTAGAGCAACTGTGTCCACTTTGACAGGTAATGCTGGCACCACACCTAAACACCAAAATACAGTCTATGGAATTCAAGTGTTCACACCAGAAAACAAAAATTAAATTTGCCTACCTGATACTCACACTTTAGCATAGAGTCACCACTAGTTATTTAACATTCATAGAGTATGTTCTTTCAGGTATCAAGGACAGCAGGTGGACATAGCCTTCCCCTTAGAGATAGTTTAGCCCCTAAGGCAAAGAATCATCTTCACAGTGAGCCTCATATAACAGCAGTAGGATAGAGTCTTATTCTTAGAGACAGATTGAATCATCTAATTAACTTTCTAATCCCTTTTTATACCTTAAATAACCAAATTCAGACCTTCCTAATCAACATCTTAATCCATTTCAATATTTACTAATGACATAAAAGTACTATCTACCCCTCTCCTTTACACTGTTGTAATCCCTTTTTCATTTGTATAACTTCAGGGAAAGAAGCAGATTGGCTTCACAAAGATGTCACATTTTATAAGATATATGTTTGAGGTAACAGTTCCCATTGGTACTCATTTGAAATCCTTTTTAAAAGGAGATGAGTTGAAGGAGTTACTGCTCCCTTTGTTTGTTGTTGGTGTTTTGTTTTTTGCTGATACTGGCTCCTGCCTTCTAACCCAGTATTTCCTAGGCACTCACAACATTTCTAGATGGATTTCACATTCCCCCAGTTTCTCAATTTCTTCATGCCAAACCTAAAGAAACAAAGGGGAGTCTGAATGTTGACAAACATCCATATCAAAAGTCAAGAGGGTCTATGGGATAACATCCTGTGCCCATTACCATACACAAAGAGACACCAAGCATGGGGAATTCAATGTTTCCTATAACACTAAAAGCATGTTTAAATCAGCCCCATGCAATATCATTATGAGGAGTAAACCTTCTGATTCCACTTTATCACAGTGCTGGAAAAGGTGGTCCCAGAATTAGTATCATCATTAGGAACCTCATGAGGACTGGGGTTTGAAAGCTGTGCAAGAATGAGGGTGCTGAATAATCAATACTGACCAATACCAATGCCAGTTGTTACACCAAAGATAGGTAACTGTGGTTGTATAGCTATTGTTGGATTGATTGGATGATTGATTTGATTCATATACTGCATGATTAGTGAAACTACTACTCTGGCTGGCTTACAACAGGATTAAAATCAAAGTATGACAAACAACACATAAATGGTAAAATAAAGATATAACCTGCAGGTGCCCATTAAATAAACTAGACATCTCTACCATAATGGTATTACCACTGATGTTTCTTTACCATGAAAAAGTTTGCTGAAATAAAAATGTTTTCAGGAATTTCTGGAAAGTCAATAAAGTGGGGATGGTTCTGATTTAAGTCAGTAGTTCATTCTAGAGCCAGTGGGCCATAGCCGAGAATACACGATTTCTGGTGCAAGTTTTTGTTTTACCTTTTTGGCATGGCCACCCTCAGTTTGACCATTTAGGTGATCTAGGTATTGTTTTGTGGGAAGAGGTGCTCCCATAGGTAACATGGTCCTAAACCACATGTTCAGCTGTGTCAGGAAAGCATGCAGGTTACATGTCCAACTTAGCATTTCCCCTTTCTCATGTACTTTTTGAACAATACCTGACTGCCCATGATTTGATGACAAACAGCTGCAGAAGATCTTGAAATGGAATGAACTGAGCTTTTCATTTCAGTTTGTATTATTTATGAATAGTCCTTTGAAGCAAAGATGTGCATTTGGCAGGATGCACATTGGAAGGTGTTATCAAACATATGCCCCTGTGTACAAACTTTAATTTCCTCTGGGAAACTTATTTCATCATATCATTTTCATTCCCTTTATCTAAACATTTAATATCTTGCAACCAACTACTTCAGCTGAAACTAAGGCTGTAATCCTATACTTCCTGGGTTGAGAGTAAGCCCATCTGAACTCACTGGGACAAATATATGTGTAGACAGGTATCTAATTACATTTTAAGAATAGGAGAGGCAGTCCCATTGAAGAATAACATAATGGCACTAATATAAACAAATATCTGCATATCTGTATCAGTATTTGCGAAGAATGTGTAGAGCAGGATGGAGAATAGCAACATCAATTACACTTATATACTGCCCCATAGTGTTTAGTGCACTCCCTGGTTCACAAGTTAATTAGCATTGACTATAGTTGACAGAATATGATTTTTCCAAATGCAACTGAACCTTCTTCAGCAAAGCAGAGTTAAGATGGGATGTGGATCAATAACATTTAGAGAATTGCATGTTCCTACTGGTGGAACTGATGTTGAGGAACTGCAAAATGGTAAGTGCAAAAATTCTTCAACTCTTCAGAAGTAACATTTTCAGCACAGAAAGCAGTGAGAATTGCTGAGGTGTGAGGAATCTACACTCTATCTTACTCTTAAAAAAAAACACAAACTAAATCAGCAAATCTTCTAACAGATACCCAATTAATGCATCTGGAGCGGTAAATAATCATGGCATGACAGTAAGATCCAGATGCTATACATCCTGTGGATACCTGATATCATGTGGGTACTTCAAGGCTTCTTCCTTTTATTGTAGCCACTCATGGCAGGTAATATGAGAAGTATACAAATGTCTGGGGACACCTGTTGCATGTGAAACATCCATAAATTAGTGCTGTTAGAAAACAGTCACAGCAGAGCAGTTTTATGCCTGTATTCACATCCCTCAAAGGAAGCACAACTTATTTTACAAATCATGTTCACTTACTCTTAAACTTTTAATCCTGTCATACATAGTGAGTCTATGTAGGTGGCCAGTTTGGCACTAGAATGATTGCTTTTCATCAGTTTAACAGCCTCCCAGAGAAGTAAATTCCCCTAGATGGGCAGGGTATGTATGTATGTATGTATGTATGTATGTATGTATGTATGTATGTATGTATGTATGAATGAATGAATAAATAAATAAATAAATAAATAAATAAATAAATAAATAAATAAATAAATAAATAAAGTGTTAATTAGTCCTGTTAATCCCCTTAAAGGGATCTATAGGAACTGGATGGGCTGCAGAAACTGATATTCAATATCACATAACCTTTATAGAAAATGGTAAGAGTCTTATGGAAGCACCACTGTATTAATTATATCTTATTAGAGTCTGGAGACATCTTTTTTTTAAATGATGATTTTCAGATTTTCCCCTCCTGTGTGCTAAAAACTCTAGTCCCAAAAAAGAATGTTCTAAGCTGTGCACCATGCACATTGTATGTTGTTTCCGTGGTCATGTGGCAGGCATGACTAGACACCGGAGCACACGGAACGCTGTTACCTTCCCACCGAAGTGGTCCCTATTTATCTACTTGCAATTTCTTGCTTTCGATGTCAGCTAGGTCCTTTTTTTCATGAATCTTCTGCTACTGCTGCCTGGTGGCTCATCAGAACAGTCCATTGATCTCTTTATTTATCTATAACCACTCAAATATAAATGTTTGTCTAGTCTACTATTGACATCAGCATCTTTTTATCCTGTAAATTTGGGATTTTTAATCTGTGGCCTGTGGGCAGGATGTGGCCCATGGCACCATTTCATATGCCCCCCCAGCCTCTACCACACCAGGAAGTGCCATGTGGTGGAGGAAGGGCAAAATGGCCATCTGGCCCTGAAGCTGTCTGAGGGAGTGTGACCTGGCCCCTGCTTTAAAAAGTTGAGAACTCCTGCTGTAAATAAAGGGAGGTTAATCAAGGCCAGCTATGGCAGAATTTTGAGGGAAGAGGGCTGATCCAGTGAAGCCTTTCCCAGTTGTGCTAGGTGATCCTGGGAGGTACTTTCAGCATGAAGTCATAAAAATAAAGTTGAATTTGTATTATAGTAATCTTGTTAGAAAGAACTGCTAAAATGTGATATTTAGTTTTGACGGCACATCTATCCACAGGGGTATTTTCTGGGTAGCATTATTGCTCTCAGTGAATCACCTGTGCTGTCTTCATATATACTGAAAATGGTTATTGAAAAGTCCATTAAATGTAGTCAGAACAAGAAATATGTCAAGATTACTGCAGTGATTTCATCAGGTTGTATATGGAAACTTCTAACTTGCATAAAAGATTTTTGTAGCTTATCAACTCTTTCTGACGTATGCCATATTTTTAGTTGAAATCTTTGTCCTTGGGTTGGAGGTGTGTCAGGATCAAGAACTTGTGTAGTACATTCAGTCTGATTAAATCTGTATAGGTATATAATACAGTCCTTGCATACAAGTTAGCGATGTGAAGGGTACTCATGAAAATTTCATTTTCTCAGTGATTTTCTACTTTAAGGAGACGTTCCCCTGCACCAGTCAGATTCTCCAGCTTCCTGCAAAACTGAGATGACCTCTCAATCGTTTCCCCTGATTTCTCCACCATCGCCCCTTTTCATGCCTTTTTTCACAAAAAGCTCCTAACTTCTATATAGCTTCAAAGCTCTTTCGGGGGAATTTTGTGCAGAAAAATTGCTATTGTATGCATGAGTTGCAATAAGACTGCTATTTCTCTTAGGTTGGAAAAAAATTGAACCCCTCCCCCCCAAAAAAAAAATATCTGAGAAATTTTGCAAAAAAAAATGTCATGGGGAAAATTTCCTTGCTGTCAGACATTGAGCTCACCTATGGACTGTGGGAAATATGATGTTGAGAGAGTAAGAGGAATATGTAAGAAAAGGAAATGAAGGGAGAGACGTTATTTTTAGGGGAAGAGAAGCTTCAGAAACAGAACAAAACTTTCTAAAAGGCATGGAGGTAAGGGAGCTACTGTAGCTGGAATTAAAATTGCTGGGAGAAACATCAACAACCTGAGATCTGCAGATGACACTGCCATAATGGCAGAAAGTGAAGAAGACCTAAAGAACCTCTTGATTAGGGTGAAAGAAGAGAGTGCAAAAGCTGGCCTGAGACTCAACATAATAAAACACCAAGATAATGGCAACCGGCCCTGTCACGCCGGGGCAAACAGAAGGGGAAGAAACGGAAGCAGTGACAGACTCCAAGATCACTGCAGATGGTGACTGCAGCCATGAAATAAAAGGAAGATTAATTCTTGGGAGGCAAGCTATGAGAAACCAAGGGAACATAATAAAAAGACATCACCCTGCCAACAAAAGTACGCATAGTCAAAGCAATGGTATTCCCAGTAGTAATATATGGTTGTGAAAGCTGGACCATAAGGGAGGCTAGCAAAGAAGAATGGTAAAGGTTTCCCTTGCTTGAAAGCCAGTCGTATCCGACTCTAGGGTGAAGTGCTCATCTCTGTTTCCAAGCCGAAGAGCCCAGCGCTGTCTGCTTCTGCAGACGTTTCTGTGGTCATGTGGCAGGCATGACTAGACACCGGAGCACACGGAATGCTGTTACCTTCCCACCGAAGTGGTCCCTATTTATCTACTTGCAATTTCTTGCTTTCGAACTGCTAGGTTGGCAGGAGCCTGGGACAAAGACGGGAGCTCATTCCGTCCTGCAGTCCTCGGGAATCGAACTGATGACCTTCCACTTCCCAGTCAGTGGATGCATCTGAAATGTGGTCCTGGACAGCAAGGAGATCAAATAAGAAGATCCTGAAGGAAATCAACCCTGACTGCTCCTTGGAAGGTCAAATATTGAAGATGAAGCTAAAGTACTTTGGGCACCAAATGAGAAGAGAGGACTCACTCGAGAAGGCCTTGATGTTGGGAAATATTGAAGGCAAAAGGAGAAGGGGTGGAAGAGGATGAGATGGTTAGATGGCATTGTTGACACAATGGGTGAAGAGCTGAGCGGGCTGCAGAGGATGGTAGAGGATAGAGGTGCCTGGCGTGCAGTGGTCCACGGGTTCGCAAAGGGTCGGACTCGACTGTGCGACTGAACAACCAAGGGAGCTAGAGAGAGAGTTAAAAAAAAGCCTTGAGTGGCATTGTGGTGGAGGAGATATGGGAGAAAAAGTGACAGACAAGGAGGCCAGGGCCAAGAAAGGAAAACTCAACCCTGATGCAAGTTTTACATCACTAGCAATAAGTAAACTGTAGTTAATAAAATAAATAACTAATATGTTACCTGATTAAAATGATGGGAAACCTCTCTGCAATGTAAGGTCTAATGCTTCCAAGCTACTCAACTTGCCCTGTGCTTGTGAGAATTTCCCCAGGCCAAAATAATCAGTTTGCATTGCAAATCATGCTCCCTTTCTATAAGCATTTAATCAATTCATATACATGGTGAGTGGGAACTTATATTCCTCTGGTGATGGGGCATCTGGTCCCAATTCAAGTCCCAGAGAGAGTAGCCCATCTCACCATAGCCTATGTTCCATGGAGATTAAACCAACCAGCAAAGAACGCAAATGGAGAACGCAAATGGCTGATGGTACTACAAATTCCAGAATCTCCCAGCCAGCTTGTGGGAAGCTATAATCCAAAGAGACAACATAATCAAGCTATACTATTGTCTGTAGTTGTCTTAAAACACTGTAGGTTTTTTCTCCTCTTCTCTATTTCTCATCTAAATATAAACAATCACTAATTTAAAAAGTAAAGATAAAAAAATTGCTGAGATAGAAGACACCAATGTTACATGGAAGGTTATGCAGGAAAATGTCACCGTAATTCAGTGCTGGTAATAGTGCCCAATTAAACGGAGTAGTTCTTTCTGTACTTAGATTCACAGCATTTGTTCTTTAATCATAAGCAACCAGATTGTGCATTTACTTTCCTTTTTTCAGGTTGCATCTGGATTAGAAACTCACCACAGGTATTAATGATGGTTTCTTCTAGGAACAAGTAATTGCAGCCTATAAGAGTTTTTTCCCCAGTTAAATGTTTTAAATGTGTGTGTTTTTTAAATCTAGACTTAAGTTACTCATATGATCTGATTATTGCTCTGCTTGTTCTTTAATTCCTCATTCAGATAAATTTCAGTCCTGTTTTCATGTCCTTATTCAGTCTGACTATAGAAAAAACCTTGGATTGCCCCCAAAACTGGAAAAGTTTTGTTTCATCATGTTTTTGCTCCCATGTTCACTTGTACTTTACTTGCTAAAATGAAAGAAACCAGGCTAATGTAATTTGCTTGACAAGATCTAAATGCTTTGACCAGGGCAAATAATAATACAGATTTCATTCTGTTGTTGTATCCCTTTAATAAGTGTTATTTTGAATTTTGCTTTTATTTGTTTAAAGCAGGGGTGGCCAACCTATGGCTCGTGGGCTGGACCTGGTCTGCAACACGCTGTGATCAGACGCTGTGATCCCTGGCTTGGTTTGGGGGGAAGCAGGTGGGCACACTCACCCCCCGCTTCCCCCAAAGGAAGCCAGGTTTTCTTTAAAGTTGTGCAATAAATGTATCACATAACGTTAAAAACCGGATAACACTAAGACTAGAGAAACCAAGTTTTAGCATTATCTGGGGTATTATTGTACATGTATTCTGTATTTCATGGCTTTTTTATTAAATATTTTTAGACCCACAGATAACTGAAACAGCAGAAATGGAATACCTGCATATGGGGGGAGGGGGCTGGTCTGTACATACAGTTCAATGTAAAGATTTTAATAATAATAATAATAATAATAATAATAATAATAATAATAATAATAATAATAATAATAATAATAATAATAATAATAATAATAATAATAATAATAATAATAATAATAATAAAAATAAAAATAAAAATAAAAATAAAAATAAAAATAAATAAATAAAAGACCAAGGCATTACATGGGAAGCTCCTTGAAAAGGTCGAAGGAAAAGTAGATGAGGAAAAGACCTGGTTATGGCTTACTAACGGAACACTGAAAAAAGAGACAGAAGGCCTGATCCTGGCAGCTCAAGAACAAGACATCAGAACAAATGCAATTAGACAAATCAGGTGATGACCCCAAATGCAGACTCTGTAGAGAAGCGGATGAAACTATAGACCATATACTGAGCTGCTGCAAGAAGATTGCTCAGACTGATTATAAACAGCGCCATAATACATTTGCCCAAATGATTCATTGGAATTTGTGTCACAAATACCATTTGCCCATAGCAAAGAACTGGTGGGGTCATAAGCCCGAAAAGGTGATTGAGAATGAACATGCAAAAGTACTCTGGGATTTTAAAATACAGACTAACAGGGTTTTGGAGCATAATACCCCAGATATTACTATTGTGGAGGAGGAAAAAGTATGGATCATCGACATTGCCATACCTGGTGACAGCAGAATCAGCAAGAAACAGCTTGAAAAAAATTACTCGATATCAGGATCTGAAAATTGAACTGCAGAGACTCTGGCAAAAACCGGTACAGGTGGTCCCAGTGGTAATCAGCACACTGGGTGCTGTGCCTAAAGACCTAGGCAGGCACTTAGAAACAATTGGAGTTGACAAAATGATTATCAGACAGCTGCAGAAGGCCACCCTGCTCAGATCTGCTCACATAATTCGCCAATACATCACTTAGTCCTAAATGCTTGACTAGTGATTTTGATACAAAATCCAGCATTGTTATCTTGTTGGCTGTGTGTTTGAGGATAATAATAATAATATCCCGCTTTCCTCCACCCAATGGGTGACCCAAACCGGTGTACAGCATTCAAAATACAGTAATAAAATACAATATTCAAAAATACAACATAGCCAAAGGCACAGATACCATGTTACAAGCTACAATACAAAGTAAAAAACAGCATACCATAGAAAAACAATAATAATACCGGCTCAACAATTCCCAACTCCACACACCCCAACCCCAGGCAAGTCCAGAAAGAGAGAAGCAGAAGTGCTGATGTCTCAGCAACTTCTAAAGTTCTAATTAAATGCCAAGTCTGGAGGAAAAGGGTGGGAGGGCTGCAGCGAGATTCTGCCGCCCAGCTGCCACAGCTGCTGTCACTTCCATTCCCCCGGCGTTGTCGGGCCTGCGGTCGATGCAGGATGTCTGGCGCTGTGGCTGTGGCTGTCTCTTCATCCCCCCGGGCAGGCAGGACCTGGAGAGGGAGGGCAGGAGTGAGACTCCACCGCCCAGTCACCGCAGCTGCCGTTGCTTCCATTCCCCCGGCGTTGTCGGGCCGGCGGTCGATGGTGGGACATCTGGTGCTGGGGGCTGCAGCTGGATTTTTATTTTCCCCCCCCCGGGCAAACAGGGCCCAGAGAGGGAAGGCGGGGGCAAGATTCCACCGCCCAGCCACCACAGCTGCTGTCGCTTCCGTTCCCCCGGTGTTGTCGAGCCGACAGTCGATGGCAGGATGTCTGGCGCTGGGGGCTGTGGCTGGCTCTTCATCCCACTGGGCAAGCAGGACCTGGAGAGGGAGGGCAGGGGCGAGACTCCACCGCCCAGTCACCGCAGCTGCCGTTGCTTCCATTCCCCCGGCGTTGTCGGGCCGGCGGTCGATGGTGGGACATCTGGTGCTGGGGGCTGCAGCTGGATTTTTATTTCCCCCCCCGGGCAAACAGGGCCCAGAGAGGGAAGGCGGGGGCAAGATTCCACCGCCCAGCCACCACAGCTGCTGTCGCTTCCGTTCCCCCGGTGTTGTCGAGCCGACAGTCGATGGCAGGATGTCTGGCGCTGGGGGCTGTGGCTGGCTCTTCATCCCACTGGGCAAGCAGGACCTGGAGAGGGAGGGCAGGGGCGAGACTCCACCGCCCAGTCGCCGCAGCTGCCATTGATTCCATTCCCCTGGCATTGTCGGGCTGGCAGTCAATGGTGGGACATCTGGTGCTGGGGGCTGTGGTCGGCTTTTTATTCTCCCCCTGGGCAAACAGGACCCAGAGAGGGAGGGAGAATACTGAGAATGTTGTCATTCTCAGTATAATCTGAGAGGACTATCATACGTGGTCCTACAAAAATCTTTGATTGATGCTGATCAGTTCCTCTGTGCATTTCTTGGATAGAAAGAACATCACATTTCTCTTCACAGCCCAAATTTTCTCTTTTGATGAAGAGATGCCCTCTATACTAACAGACATTATTGTCATTTGTGGTCCCAAAAAAGACCATTGGGTTATTTTGCTTATCAGCAAATTTACAGTACAATGCTTCTGAATAGGAGATATTATCCAGCTGCACTTTGTTGCACATGGGTTGCCAGTGTATATTTGCAACACTTTCCAGTCTTTTGGGAGAACCTTTCTATCACCCCCAAAAGCTGCTGTAAAAATTAACAATTGTTCAAATGTCTTTTGAGTCAGGACGTTTGTTTTCTTACAACTCAATTCACACACCATGTTGGACTTTGTCCAAGGCCTTCTCATTTCTCAAATGCTATTATGTGCTTCGGTAACAGAAGCATGCATACCCATGTTCACAGCATGGAATGTTGTCCCAGTAAATATATGCAGAATGTTGCTTCCCCGGTTACAAGTCTGATTGTGATCTAAATTGAGCCTCCTTACTCATTTTTTTAAATTTCTTGTGAATTCTGCTATGTATAATCTTTCAAAAAGCCTAAAGCAAATGATTTAATAAGCTTAGTATTCTGTCATCATTGCAGGTTTTGGCATTTTCCTTTCTGGTTAATGTAATAAAGATCAATCTGAGTCAAATTTCTGGAATGGTTCCTTTCTTATGCTATAAACTTTATTGAAAAAATTAACTAAAACAACTACTGCTTCATCTGCTATTAATTTTCTGCCAAAATATCATCAAGTCCAGGGGCACTGTCATTTTTTCTTACCAATATTGAGTTTCAAATTTCTGTATCTCCAGTGCCAAACTGACAGCAGATGCAATAAAATCAGTCTTCAAACAGCTCTCTGATCTACGTACTCTACACTATAGCCAGTAGAGGTATCTTCTTGTTGGTATTGCTCCACCTAAAATACAGTAAGGAGGGAATTAGCGATGGACCCTGAGAGGATGAAACAAGAGAATGGCCCTTGACATCCTCTGAATGGATATGTACCTGAAGTCCTCTGGTTCAGATCCAGGAAGAGCATTATAGCAAGAACAAACATTCTTGAGGGTATGCAAGTGCAAAACCAAAGTAGAAGATGGAGGAAGGAGCTCACTGGACAAGGAACATCATTAAAGGCAGGCCTGTGGTGGCGATTTGGGACATTGGAACAAGTCCCAGTGTGCCACAGGGTCTGCCCCCCCCCACCCAAGGCAGGCAGAAGTATGACGCCAGGTGGCTACAAAATGGCGCAAGTCAATTTGCAGAATCTTTGAGGCAGCAGGGCGCAGTTTCCGTTGGGTGCGTATCTGTTAGATACGGCCCTTATAAGCACGAGTCCAGGACAACGACAAAACAAACAGCAATAGGCTTTATTCAACAGTCAAAAAGTAGAGATGAGCTTACAAGGTTTCCCATATCCCGAGATGGCTATACAATCCCAGTGAAGTCAGTCCCTCCAGACTCTTACCCGTCTTTGGGCAATATACATGTTACCCTGAAACGCAGCAGTGGAGGGACCCAAGCATAGCGCTACCTGGTTACCCAAATGGTGTGGGAAGTATAGATCTGGTCTAGCCCCACCCTAGTTTACTCGTGGGGCTTATATAGTGTCTCCCGGTGGTGGCTCCTGGATACAATGTAGCGACCCGCCGGACGAACTTAACTGACCAATCATAACCAGGGATATATTTAGTCAACCAATGGAGAACAGGATCCAAAACTGTAACTAATAATAGGTCTTGGCTTAACCTAATGAGTGTGCCCTTTTTGCAGGGGTTTCGTGCCACTTTGGGCTTCTTGCTAGAATGGCAGGAATCCACCATTTTCTCGTTTTAAGAGCGTTCCTGCACTTCTTTGCAATTGTGCCTCAATACACAGCAATATTGCAGTGCACCAACCAGCCCCACCCCCCACCCCACCATGGCTGGTTGGTGCAGTGCGATGCACCAGCCCCGACCCCTGCCATGGCCTCTCACTTTGACGAAGCACCCTCCTCCTTCTCCTCCAAGCAGACGCCTGGTGAAACACCACTGGAGGTAAGGGAGGGAAGGGAAAGCCAAGCGACCAGGGCTTCAGGGAGCGGCACTGAGGAAATGGGCTCCTGAGCTATGTGGGCAGTGATGTCATGCACTACCCCCATAGGATCCGTCCCCTCCCCCCATCCACCGCTCTTTTAGCATAGCCAGCACACCGCCAATTAAATGAGGAGATGGCTGAGGAACTCAATCTCCCCTGCATCACTTGGAGGACCCTGACTAGGCTGAGGGTTGGAATTCCTAAATGCAAGACCAACATGCTCAAGTGGGGGCTGCTGGCGGACAACAATACACTGTGTGAATCTGGAGAGATACAGAATCCGGCTCGTTTTCTAGTCTGCCGATTACTACTGGAAACATTTACCAATGAGGATTTAATTTTGGCAGTCCAAAGTTTGATCAGGACATGAAAGAAGAAGAGCCACCACACAAGTAAGGACTAGAGCTCTATTTAAACCAAGATTCACAGACACTGCCTGCTTTCAGTGTTATGGCGCAGCTTCAAGCATTAATAAACAAATCCATTATTTGACAGTGACTTTGTGCATGCACAGAGGACATCACTCTTTCCAGCTGTGCTTTTATGATCAGCTGAACCCTCGTGCCATTGCTTCTTGGAAACCTGCTGCTACAACTCCCCCCCCCTTTTAGCAACAATAATAATACAGTTGCACTGCTGAGATGAAAGCTGTGAAAGAAATGCATTTCAACGACTTCTGCAAATTTACAAAAATTAATAGGATGGTGTCAAATGGGGAAAAACAGATCAGCATACCAACTTGATCAGTCTAGCAATGGTTAGTGCTGCTTTTTCTCTAAAGTACAGTTCCTAAAGAGGAGATCATGGGGTGGGAATGGAGAAAGAAACAAAGACTAAAAAGGTATAAAGAAAACAAAGGTAAATTATAGCTGGCACTTGCAAATTGTTCATAAGTATCTGGGAACTGCATGCTGACATTTAACTTCACTGTCAGTATTAGGCAATTTGCATGTGTAAAAGTTGTGCATAATGAGTTTACAATGTGAATTGATCTGCTTTCCTTCTTATAAAGAGTGCAAGAAAGCACTCTAACCACCTACATGCCCATAAATCACACACAATAGACAAAATGACTAGGAAAGCAACTGATGTTATTAAGGAGACTTTTGATGAAATGCCAGCAGCCCCAGCCCCCACCCCTTTACTATTCTCATTGTTGTATTGCACTCATTAATAATAGCACTAACTTTAATCCAAAGGTTAAGTACTAATGTAGAGGCCACAACACAACCTGATGAGAGAGTTACCAGTACAGTGCTGGTTTTATGAGATCTTACCACATTCCCTGTGTAATTTTGCATCTCCCATAAACTGTCTTTATTGCCAATTCCATATCTTGCTTGTCTTTTCATTTTCCCACAGAAGTCCCCATTATGCTTTACAGAGCCTTGTTTAATTGAAATATCAACTAAAGTTTTATAAGTGACATTATTTACTGCAATGCTTTAGTAAGTCCATGCATAGAAAAATGCCCTTAAGTATTTTGAGGTTCCCTTAGGGATGAATCCTTTCCTTAGGTACTTAGAAGTAAATCTTAATGAGAGCTTTCCCCTCAAACAATGGCTATAGAACTGCAGCCTTAGTCTCTTCAGTGAGGTAGTCTTGAAACTACTGAGAAGGAAATAGAAATACAGTAAAACACCTACTTACGTGAAACGTCTGTTCCGTAGGCGTTTATGTAAAATGGTTTTTTACTTAACTCGAAGCCAACGCATAGGAAAAATGAATTTTTACATAACTCGAAGCAAACTCATAGCAAAAATGAATTTTTACATAACTCGAAGCAAACCCATAGGAAAAATGATTATTTTACTTAACTCGAAGCAAACCCATAGGAAAATGATATTTATGTAAATCAAAGCAAACCCATAGGAAAAATAGATTTTTTTTAGGTAACTCGAAGTAAACCCATTGGAAATTGTGTTTTGTAAATTGGGACATTTATGTAAATTGGTACATGGTTTTATTGCAAAAATTATTATGTAAATCAAATGTTATGTAACTTGAGGCATATGTAAATCGGGGTTTTACTGTAAGGGTTAAAACATAAAACATTTGAGTGCCTGTTGCCAAGGTTTTCCAGTATTGACAGAGGAGTATTTATTATTATATAAAAACTTAAGCATGGCTCCACAAATATTTTATCACTGCCTTTCATTAGCACCTTCTGTTTGAGTACTTCTTTTACTTCATCAGAGAGAAATAGGTCATAAAACCCTCCAATGATCTAACTTTTACAACCCTATGTTCACATTCTTAATAACATTGTGAAAAGTAGAATTGGGTAATATCTTTACTAGGTCACCAAAATACTTTACATATGGCATATTTTGAAACGTTCGGAATTCTTCATCATGTTGGGCTTTACAAAATTTAGGATCAGAAAGCTTGTCATTTAAAACATTTTGTTGTCTCAATTCTGCATTTTGATTTCAGTTATGGACGACATAGCTACATAAGATGACAGCGGGGCCACCATTTGACTTCAAATGCAATGTCCTACGGTCATTCTAGTTAATCGTGATAGCAGTGAAAGCAAGCAAGCAAATAAATAAAATATAAATGAAGGTGGTGAACTTTTTGAAATAATTCTGCTTTGAGAGTAAGCAAAACAACAACAAAACTTAGAATGTTTGTAACTGTAGAAAAGTATATAATGAGAAATTTGGATTCTACACTTTCATCCACCAAGGGACAACATCTTCTTCAAGCATTCCAAATGCAACATTTCAAAAGATCATTACAGATATATGTTGTTTTCACTGCAGATGTTTTAAAGATTGAAGTCTACAGTGGCTCAAGTGGCTAATATGCTGACTGGAAGGCGGTAGGTCAGCAGTTCGATACCCAAATACTGCAGGACGGAATGAGCTCCCATCTTTGTCCCAGCTCCTGCCAACCTAGCAGTTCGGAAGCAAGAAATTGCAAGTAGATAAATAGGGATCACTTAGGTGGGAAGGTAAACAGCGTTCCATGCACTCCTGTGTCTAGTCATGCCTGCCGCATGACCACAGAAACGTCTGCAGAAGCAGACAGTGCTGGCTCTTCGGCTACGAGATGAGCAATGAACCCTAGAGTTGGATATGAATGGCTTTCGAGCAAGGGTGACCTTTACCTTTACCTTACCTTCCTTGTAAACCTGTTTTAGGTATAAGAGAGAATAGTATTGTGTCCAACTCCAGGAAAAATGCAAAGTTACTGGTTTCTCTTCAGATCATATAAATCTTTCACCTTTTACTAAAGATTGATGACTACTGTGCCATAATTTGTCCTCCAGTTTACAAAAAAAAATTGCATTCCATATTGAAAGAGACTTCGGTTTTTCTGCTTTATCCTCAAGGGCTTTTGACAACCTGCTTTGATTGCATTTGTGAGTTTACATTAAGATTTCAAGGTTGCTACATTCCCCCCTTGTCTTCAGCAGCTTTACTCCTGCCCTTCTTTCCTAATCTAAAAAGTCCCATCAGAAAAACTGTTTTGTAACCTCTTCCCCTGGGGTTTACATGAGGTATGAGAAATTAAAGTACTGTATCTGTGGAGGGCTGGTTGCCACAATGATGATTGTGCAATAAGAAACTCAACAGCCACCTAAAAAAATAGACACAAAACAATTACAACAGATAATAAAAGATGATATTCATTGGTGAAAACTATGTTCAAAAACTGATCTTCATACTAACATGTTACAATTATTCTATGTCTCATTTCCACTTTGTGTTGACTGGGACTTTGTTTCCTTCTTTAGTCTTGCTTGAAAGGTGATCGAATAGGATTATATGATAACAGTACATTTTCCTGAGTGATGATATATTTTGTGTGTATGCAGTGACTCAGGTGGGTAAGACACTTACAGGAAGGTGTCAGGTCAGCAGTTTGATACTTGTCCCAGCTCCTGCCAACCTAGCAGTTTGAAAGCAAGAAATTGCAAGTACCACTTTGGTGGGAAGGTAAACAGTGTTCTGTGCACTCCGGTGTCTAGGCATGCCTGCCACAAGTCCACAGAAACGTCTGCAGATGCAGACAGCTCTGGCTCTTCAGTTATAAACAGATATGAGCACTGAACCCTAGAGTCGGATATGACTGGCTTTCGAGCAAGGGTGACCTTTACCTTTACCTTACCAGTGCATTGTACATTGATTTAGACAAGCACCCTGACACTTTTTAAAAATAAAATTGAGTCACAACTTTTTATCACTAAGTTCAATTTAAAATGAGGTTGTTGGCCCCTGGTTTATTTGCCTTTCCATCCAGCTGAAAAATAAATGCAAAAAACTCTTCTTCTTCTTTTCCTCCTCCACCTGAAAGTCAAAAAAGTCACTGAAAGCCAACAGTGACTTGATGATACATAAATATTATTAATACAAAAATAACTGTTATAAGCATTTTTCTTTCCTTCATCCATAATGCCCCTCATCTTTATACCGCTTCCAAGATTTTGGATGTAACAAAAAGGAACTTGACAGCTTTCAAGGAAGAGTGCTTCTTTCTTTATGCACCCTGATTGTCTTGGCTGAATGCATGGGTGATAACCTCAAGACACATCAGTTGATGGACTGCTGTGAGGAATATGGCAGGTGGCAATCTCCAATTTCAGGTGGGGACCCAGATAAAGCATTTGTTCTCTTCAAAGTCTTTCTCATCTCCATGGAAGGGTTGGTTAAAATATTACATTATTTATAAGATGACACACATACAACAGCATGATTCCATGTGGTAATGCTCTCTTTAACATTGAAATCACTCAGTGCACCAAATATACCATCTCATACAACATTGTAGAGGAGCAACTCATCTGCATAGGATTTATGATATTATTGTCATGCAGAAAATTTTCTGCTTTATTCATTGAACACATGGAGGATCATTCTAACTAATGATGCCCGGGATTTCTATGAGTCCCAGGGATACTTTTCAATAGGCAAAAGACAATTAAGCTTCAATGATGTGCCCTTCCACCCTGCATTTGTTGTTTTTAAGTGCTGTCAAGTCAGAGCTGACCAATAATGACCCTAATAGAGCTGTCAAAGTAAAGGAGGTTTTAAAGGAGTGACTTTACCAGTTCAATACCCCAGTGAGTTTCCATGGCTTCACACTGGGACTCCTCACACTGCATTTAGACTTTTAAAAAATCTCTGTACCAACCTACACTATGTAGATGACTGTGCTGTCAAATATTTTCTAACTTACAAAAGTCTATGACAGGGATTCCCAACTTAAGGCCCATGGGCTGGATCTGGCCCCCAGTGCCATTTCGTGTGCCACCCCTCTAAGGGCATTCAAGAAACAAAATGGCCACCCTATTGAAACTGTTGGGACAAAATAGCCACCCCCATCATGCGGGCAGTGCAAAATGTCCACCCAGCCCTTGAAGCTGACAGAGAGAGCATGACCTGGCCCCTAGCTTGAAAAGGTTGGAAACTCCTGGTCTATGAAGTAGTGATACACCCCCCTCAAAAAAGGTGGTATCATTAACAATCCTGCTTATGTCTTACAAGCACAAGGCTGTGGCTTCCTTTCATGAAGTGATCCACTTCATATTTGTTTTTTCTCTTTTCCTGCTGCCCTCATTTCTTCCCAGCAATATGGTCTTTTGAGTTTGTTTTTCTTTGAAAAATTACACCCCATAAAACCTATATATTACAACAATCACATCAACATTAAAAATAAATAAATCTTAAGGCCCTACTCTCAGCAGAGTTTTACTCCTCTAGAGATGCTTACCGGGCATTCTTTCATTCACTTCTCTGACCATATCTGCTGATTATCTTTTATCTTTGACTGCCCCTTAACATCAACATTCTTCAATAGGAACGTCTATTGAATTCTTCAATAAGAACCAGAAGGTGCTATGTCTGGTGCTCCAAGGTTTAAGAGTATGCAACTAAAGGTAAAGGCCTCCATTGTTCAAAATCCAGTTGTATCTGACTCTGGGGGTGGTGCTCATCTTTGTTTACAGTCAAAGAGTCAGCATTGTCTGTGTCTGCAGACGTTTCCACCGTCATGTGGCAGATATGACTAAATGCTGGAGCACACTGAATGCTGTTACCTTCCCCACCAAAGTGGTACCTATTTATCTACTTGCAATTTCTTGCTTTCAAACTGTTAGCTCGGCAGAAGTTGGAACAGACGACGGGAGCTCACTCTGTCACATAGCACTTGGGTCTTGAACTGCTGACCTGCCAACCTTCCGATCATCCAGCTCAGCATCTTAACCACTACAGTCCCTTCAAGTATGCTAGTGAGGTGTAAAAATGAGTCCCTCTTCTCCATCTAGATGGTTAGGGTAAGGTACCGACATGCATGGAGATGTTTGTCTCTCTCAAAGGCAAAGTTAAAAAGAGAATGACCAGAACAAAAAAGTCAATTTTAGGACAGCAAAGCAGAGTGGGAAAAACAGAGAGCTTTTAAATTGACTATCTAAAGACAAACAATACAAGATTTCAGGCAGAAATCTTTTCTTTCACATGATTAGTATATTAGGGTGTACTGCAGGCTGAGGTTGTCTGAAATAATCAACAGCACGATTCCAGGGTGCCTCCAGAAAAAAGGAATGCAAAACCACTTCTGAGTACCCCCTACCTAGAGAACCCTGAAAAGGATCGTCATAAGTCAAAATTAATTTGACAGCATGTGATAATTATTATTTGGCAATGACTTAATTGTAATCACTCAGGATCCTATTGGTAAAAGGCAAAACTTAGACTTATGGTTCCAAGAAATCCATTCAGCATGATAACATTTTGAATGGTACACAAAAGCCCCTAAAATGGGCTTCTAAGCAGGCAAATGTAGGAAGAGGGGGTACCTTTATTAGACCTACTAAAATCAATTAATCAGCAAATGTTCTTGGTTGGAATACCATTTCTTCAGACTATGCACCAATACATTGTTTATCTGGACTTTCAGAAGGCTTTTGACAAGGTCCCACACCAAAGGCTCTTGAATAAACTTACCAGTCATGGAATAAAGGGACAGGTCTTGTCCTGGATCAGCAACTGGCTAAGGGACAGGAAACAGAGGGTAGCACTAAATGGACACTTCTCCAAGTGGAGGGAAGTAAAGAATGGGGTCCCCCAAGGTTCAGTACTGGGACCCCTGCTTTTCAACCTCTTCATAAATGATCTAGAGGTAGGAGTAAAAAGCAAGGTAGCCAAATTTGCTGACGACACTAAATTATACAGGGTAGTGAAAACTGTGAGAGATTGTGAGGAGCTCCAGAGGGATCTCTTGACACTGGCGGAGTGGGCAAAACAGTGGCAAATGAGTTTCAACATTAGTAAGTGCAGAGTGATGCATGTTGGGGCAAAGAACCCCAATTACATTTATAAACTGATGGGGTCTGAACTCTCTGTGACAAACCAGGAAAGGGACCTTGGTGTCCTGGTGGACAACTCAATGAAGGTGTCAACCCAGTATGCCTCAGCAGTGAAAAAAGCAAACTCAATGCTAGGGATCATTAGGAAGGGTATAGAAAATAAGTCAGCAAGTGTCATTTTGCCTCTTTATAAATCTATGGTGAGGCCCCATCTGGAATACTGTGTACAGTTCTGATCGCCATACCTCCAGAAGGATATTATGGAGCTGGAAAAAGTGCAGAGGAGGGCAACCAGAATGATTAGGGGACTGCAACACCTTCCTTACCATCTGAGGCTGCAACGGTTGGGCCTCTTCACTCTTGAACGACGACGTCTAAGAGGTGACCTGATTGAAGTTTATAAAATCATGAACAGTGTGGACAAAGTAGATAAGGAAAAACTGTTTTCCCTATCGCATAACACTAGAACTAGGGGACACTCCATGAAACTTTTGGGTACTAGTTCTCAAACAAATAAGAGAAAGTACTTTTTCACCCAGAGGATCACTGGTCTATGGAACTCCCTGCCAGAAGAGGTGGTGACAGCTGTCAGTCTTGACAGCTTTAAGAAAGGATTAGACAAGTTCATGGAGGACAAGGGTATCAATGGCTATAATTATGGATACTTAAGGACAACCTCCGGGTTGGAGAGATAGGCAGGATATCTCTCAATATCATTTCCAGGGAATTCTAAGCAGGTGAAGGCATCTGCTTGGGAATACCCTGAAGGAAATGGTGAGCCATTGTGTGAGATAGAATGCTGGACTGGATGGGCTGTGGCCTGTTCCAGCAAGGCTGTTCTTATGTTCTTATCTTGTGAACAGTGAAGATAAATTATAGATGAATAAACCAAAAATCCATGTGCTTCTTTAATAGAAGCTGGTCTTGGTGATCTAAAGCACAGGGTTCGCCCGCCCCTCTGCCCAGCAGCTCAATGGGAGTGCTTCCTCCCTACCCCAGCACAGAGTTCACCCCACCCATCTGTTCGGGCACTCGGCCTCTAAAAGATTCACCAGCACTGATCTATAGGATCCTTTCCAGTTTTAAGATGATGATGTTGACAATGACTTTCTTGAAGAAGTCAGGAGTGCCTTCTGGATGAAACAATCCATGACAGATGTCAGGACAGATACCGGATAGCAGCCTACCATCTTCACAGTAGTTACATCAAATACAATATTGCTGTACTCATTTTAACAAGCAGGATGGGAGCTTGTTGTGTCCTAAAGCCTGTGCCTTTAAACAATGTACCTATCCATGTGTATCCAATGTAACCTTTTCTATGTGTAACATTGTAACCTTCAGTTGCATCACTGTAACCTTAATAGGACGCGAGCTAGTGACCACTAGATGGCAATAGCGAGCGTCCAAGCTCATTGGTCCAAGACTCACCTAGAACAACAGCGCGGGAAGATTCCCGCCACTACCTTCACCTGGACAAGAAGGGCGTGACCTACAATGACGTCACGCGGACAGTAGCCAATGGACTGTCAAGGAGCCACATTCAAATGTATAGCCACTGTATATATTGAGCTGTTCATCCGCCATTACCACATGTTCCCTCTGACCAGCACCATAATAAAGTTGTGTTAAGCCAGCTCTTCGGCTGTCCTGGTGTCCTTGGTCCCATACACTAAATTGGCGACGAAAGTGGGATAATGGCTGCCCACGGGACCAAGACATACGCCGGTTTCGACATCAAGAAACCGCAAGATTGGGAACTCTTCGAAATGGACTTCCAAGGCGTGCTGGTGGAGTTCGAGGTGACGGACGAGGCGAAGAAGAGAGCCATCCTCACCAGAATGCTCGGGCACGACGGCAAGAGGGTATTGATTGACCTCATCGCACCCAAAAAGGCGGCTGAATTCAAGGCAAAGGAGCTCCTGACGGTGCTGCGAGACCATTTCCGGCCCTCGGTAGTGATGTTTCCCGCTCGGAGCGCGTTTTGGAGGCGAGTCCAAGCGCCTGGTGAGTCGGTCGCCGCTTTCGTAGCGGCCCTGCGTCTGGCTGCCGGCCCATGCAAATGGGAGAATTTGGAAGTCACCCTCAGGGACTGCGTGCTATGCGGCCTGAAGGACGCCGAGATTCAGCGCACGCTAATGAATCAGGAGCCGCCCCCCACATTGCAGGAGGTCCTGAAAGTGGCACAGGCCGCAGAAGCCACGAAGTCCGGGGTGCAAGAGCTCCAGGACTGGCGGCTGAAGGCCGACAAAGCAGAGAGTTCGGTGCACGCAGCCCGGCGAATTTCGAAATCGTCCGCCGAAAGCAGCGACGACGAGGACGTCCGGAGGGTCCGGAAGGAGGGCCGGCGTTGCGACGGCTGCGGGGCGGCTCACGACCATGCCAGGTGCCCGTTCAGAAAGGCCGAGTGCCACAACTGCGGGCGACGCGGGCACATAGCCAAAGTCTGCAGACAACGGTGCAAGGACCGGAGAGGCTCGCCCGACCGCCCAGCGAGGGACCGGAGGAGCTCGCCTGACCGCCCAGCGAGGCCAGACCGCTCGACGAGACTAAAGGTTGGCGCCCGGCCCACGAGGAAGCAGGACGGCGTGGGCTGCATCTCCGACGCCAGCGACGACGACACCCTGGTTTTCAGCGTGTCCATGGGACACCCCCGTTACTTTGTTGAGGTACTGGTGCAAGGGGCCCCTGTTAGGATGGAGATTGACTCTGGCTCCTCTTACTCAATCATTTCCCAGAGGGAGTTTTTGAGAATTGCCCCCCGCGTACGGCCCAAGCTCAAAACGTTGAGGTCCACGCTTCGGGACGTGCAAGGGAACAGTATCCCGGTGTTGGGGGTTGGGAATTTCCAGGTTCAGTACAAGCGGCACGCCGCGGAACTCACCCTAGTCGTTCTTAAGGGGGGTAATTGCAGCCTCCTCGGGACTCAATGGTTTCAGCCCCTGGGTCTGTTCATTGGGGGGGGTGCACGCCGTTGGGTCTGACCCGATACAGGAGTTGTGCGACGCGCACCCCGAAGTCTTCAAGAAGGGACTTGGGAAATTCAATGGACCCCCAGTAACGTTCAACCTGGACCCGGAGGTCCGCCCAATCAGACTCAAACCGCGCCGGGTGCCTTTTGCACTCAAGGACAAAATAGAGGCGGAACTGGACAAATTAGTGGGCCAGGGGATTCTTGTTCCTGTTGATTCCGCGGAGTGGGAAACTCCAATTGTCACAGCATTGAAGGCCAATGGGGAGGTTCGCATTTGCGCCGATTATAAGTGCACCATTAATAAGGCAATCCGCCCTAATGCGTACCCGGTGCCGGTGGTCAGCCATTTGCTAGCCAGGTTACATGGGGGAAAGTGTTTCGCTAAGCTCGACCTGGCACAGGCCTATCAGGAACTCATAGTAACCCCTGCCGCAGCTGCTGCACAGACCATAATCACGCATAAGGGGGCGTTCCAGGTGACGCGCCTCCAATTCGGCGTGAACTCGGCACCTGGAATTTTCCAGTCGCTCGTGGAACGCCTCCTCAAAGGGCTGGACGGCGTTTTACCATATTTTGATGACGTATTGATAACGGGGGGGAGTGAGGTTGAGTTGGCTGAAAGGCTAAACAAGGTCCTGGCGGCGTTCGAACAGGCGGGGTTGAGGTTGCGAAAAGACAAATGCGTCTTCTTCATGAAGGAGGTTGAGTTCTTAGGGTTCCGAGTAACACCCGAGGGGATCAAACCGTCCAAATCCAAGGTGGCCGCCATCAAGAAAGCTCCTCGCCCCACATCCAAGCCCGAGTTGCAGTCATTCCTAGGGCTCTTAAATTTCTACCACTCCTTCCTTCCACGGAAGGCTGCGGTGGCTGAGCCGCTTCACAAGTTGCTCAAGAAAGATGCGGCATGGAAGTGGGGCGATGACCAGGAGAGGGCATTCACGGAACCGAAACAACTCCTGGCGTCTGACGCCATTCTGACCCATTTCGACCCCAAACTGATCTGTGATGGTACTGATCTGTGATGCATCCCCGGTGGGGGTGGGGGCAGTGTTATGCCACGTGTTGGAAAACGGGAGGGAGGCCCCAATAGCGTTTTACTCCAGGTCCCTGTCCCAAGTGGAGAGAAACTACGCCCAGACAGACAGGGAGGTGCTGGCGATAGTTGCGGGGACCAAAAAATTTCACGATTTTCTGTATGGCCGCCCTTTCACCATCGTGACTGACCACAAGCCCCTACTAGGCATTTTTACCGCAGATAAGCCCACGCCACAGATCCTGTCCCCGAGAATGCTTAGGTGGGCCATTTTTCTCAACGCCTACCAGCACGCGTTGGTGTACCGGCCCGGGAAAGAGATCAGCCATGCGGACGCCCTATCAAGGTCCCTTCTTCCCCTAACGCAGAGCCAGATGGGCGGAGAGGGGCATGACCGCCAGGTGCTCATGATAGAGGTTTTGGATTCGCCCCCCATAGTGCCCACCGACATTGCCACAGCGACAAGGAAGGACAAGACGTTGGCGGCGGTTTGCTCCTGGGTACAGAAAGGGTGGCCGGCGTCTTCCCCAGCAGAGGAATTCGCCCCATTTTTTAGGAAGAAGCTGGAACTGTCCCTAGAGAGGGGGTGCCTCTTGTGGGGGCAGCGGGTGGTGATCCCTACATCCCTTCGACCGCGGGTGCTTAAACTGCTGCACGTCAGCCACCCCGGAATTGTGCGCTCCAAAGCGCTGGCCCGGAGTTACTTCTGGTGGCCCCAGTTAGACGCCGACATCGAGCACACGGTCGGCACTTGCGAGAGCTGCCAATGCTCCAGACCGGAGGAGGCCCGCCTTCCCCACAGGGAATGGGACGCGGCTAAGGGGCCGTGGTCCCGGGTGCACATAGATTTTGCGGGCCCGTTCCGAGGAACCCTGTTTCTCCTTGTTGTGGACGCTTTCTCCAAGTGGTTGGAGGTCATCCCAGTCACGAGCACCTCCTCGGCCGCGACAATTAAGCATTTGCGGAGGATTTTTTCCACGTTCGGCATACCCGACACTCTAATTAGCGATAACGCTAGTTGCTTCACGTCCGCTGAGTTCAGGGCATTCACAGAGATCAACGCCATCTGGCATATCACCTCCGCCCCTTTCCATCCGGCCACCAATGGCCAAGTGGAGCGCCTCGTACGCACCACGAAGGACGCGCTGCGGCGCATGGGCCCCGGGGACCTCAACCTGCAAGTGTGTCAGTTTCTGCTAGGGTACAGGGTGACCCCGCTAGCGTCAGGCTACTCCCCTGCGGAGCTTTTAATGCACAGGAAGCTGACCACCATACTCACTAGACTAGATCCCACGAGAGTTGAGGACAAGGGGAGGAACATAGGGTTAGAAGCCACCAAGAGTTTCAGCGTGGGTGCCCCGGTACATTGCAGGAACTACACCAGCGCGGGGCCAGCCTGGGTGCCGGGGGCGGTTGTGGAACAGACCGGTCCCGTATCGTACCGCGTGGAGACCAACACAGGTCTACTGTGGCGGCGGCACGCGGACCAGCTCCGGAGCCGGGTCCCAGGGAATCAGGGCGCCGGAAACACGGATACAAATTTAGCGTTAGGGTTCTCCCCCACCCGTTTAGCCCAAGGGGGAGGAGAGGGGGGTCGAGAGTCCCCACCAAGGGGGGAGGAGAAGGAATTTGTCCTCGTAGATATCCCACGGGATCCCCCAACAGAGTTTGATTTTGATTTTCAGAACCGGGGGGGGGGTTTCGGAGTGGTCCCCCACCCATCCAAGCGAGAAGAGGGGTTTTACGTTAGCCCCTGGTGCCCCCGGTTCAACCACAACGGAATCTACCCTTTCCCCTAAAGCTGCAAAACCGCAGCAAGCCTCTAACAAGTCTCCCTCTCCCATTACAGGACAAGGGTCCAGGGAACAAGGAAGCGGGAGCGGCCCCCGGGTGGGCCAACCCACATCGCGGCCCAAACGCGAGTGCAATAAACCATCTTGGCTAAGAGACTTCGTCTCATCCTAGGGGGGAGGGGTGTTGTGTCCTAAAGCCTGTGCCTTTAAACAATGTACCTATCCATGTGTATCCAATATAACCTTTTCTATGTGTAACATTGTAACCTTCAGCTGCATCACTGTAACCTTAATAGGACGCGAGCTAGTGACCACTAGGTGGCAATAGCGAGCGTCCAAGCTCATTGGTCCAAGACTCACCTAGAACAACAGCGCGGGAAGATTCCCGCCACTACCTTCACCTGGACAAGAAGGGCGTGACCTACAATGACGTCACGCGGACAGTAGCCAATGGACTGTCAAGGAGCCACATTCAAATGTATAGCCACTGTATATATTGAGCTGTTCATCCGCCATTACCACATGTTCCCTCTGACCAGCACCGTAATAAAGTTGTGTTAAGCCAGCTCTTCGGCTGTCCTGGTGTCCTTGGTCCCATACACTAAAGAGCTGTAATCCAAGACTTCCGGATATCCCCTGGTAGTAAATGTTTCAGCCCAATGGTCTCCAAAGGTTCCCCTTCAGATCTATGATTTTAGGACTATATGAACTTTTGCTTTTCATGGTGAGTGGTGGTGAAAACAAATATTTTATGGGAAACAACCAGGTGTCAAAAAAACACTGTCACAAAACACTTGAGGAAGTAATTTGAAATAAAGGAAGTAGTCATAACAAATGGAGATCCACTAAGTGCATTTTTTCTCGTTCAGCCATGTCTGGCACAGGAGGAAACATAAGGTGGAAAACTTTAGAACAACACAGCAAGGTTATTTAAAAGGGAGCCAGCCCCTCCATCCTCCCCCCCATCCCCCGGTAACTCAAAACAAAAACCTGCATGGTAGATATGATTTTCTTAATGCAGCAAGACAATCCAGAGAACAGACCAGTAAACATTGTAGTACTTAATCCTCTTTGGAAAGCTGGAGAGCCCAGCAGGCAACAATACCACTGTGGCTTTTTGTGTTGAAGTGTTTTGCACAAAATTGCATCACAAATGCCTGCTTGGGAAAGCTGATTATTGGCATGGCTCCAAACAGTCACAGGAAAAATATTGTACTGGGAAAGATGCAACAAGCCATTGCCAGGCGGTGATAATATAAAAAAAATGATCGCACAGACGTATCTTCAGACTTGGATTCAAGGGGGAGGATGGGGAATCACCCATCATTTTTCTTCTGCATGTTTACTAAGATGTTCCTTTGGCACTTACTCTCAGGTAGACACAGGCAAGAGGGGAACCTATTGGTTCAATAACATATTACAGTTTGAGCACCATGTTTTTCAAGAATGCCTCCCAGGATCCTTGAAACTGCTTTTCAGTGCTGCAGACAGATAAACCTGTCTATTCCTCTTCCATGGCTACTTACTTGTACATTCAGTCTCTTCACTTCAGTGCCCATATCTAACTGTGATTTATTTTTAAAGCATGAAATAGCATGTTAGCTTTTATAGTTAATTTCCCCGAACACAGAGTTTTTTAAATCACAAGTTCCCCTAATACACACCAAATATATTTCTGTATACTGCATGTCCTAAATATTATTTTGTCTTAACAAATTTATTTAACTTACACAACCGCCTTCAATATACACATTTTATACTCAGTTTGAAACCTGAAAACAATATCATAAAATTCAGGTAAATGTCAGAGCTTGGAAAAGCTACATTTTGGACTCCCAGATATTATTTTGTAGTAATGTCTAAAGCTCCCAAATTACCTCAGCCAGCTGTCACAAAACCCTCACTAAGAGGCTGACTGTACCATCAAATACATCAGGATCTGCTCTGCTTATAAAATCAGTGAATTTGATTTTTGTGTGTCCCATCATGTTGCTGAATCAAATCCATCCATGGTTTTTTTTTCTACCAAAGTTTTTTCCCCTGAACTGCTGGAGGTCTTCTACCTTTTCATATCAGAGTGATTTAAAGGGTTTTTCCCTTATGTTGATGCATTAATGATGTGGGTATATTTGTAGGTAGCATTTGGGTAATGGAAGCAGTTGGGTGTGATGCACAAAATCATGTAACATGCTTCAACATTGTCTCCTCTGTCTCAATCTTCCTTCTTATTTAAACGTATTTAAAACTAGCCAGTTACCCAGCCTTACCCAGCCAGGTGGGGGCCAGCCGTCTGTGGTGTTGGCGGGTTAATGGGCATACTGTCTTCCTGGCTGGTGGAGGCCCAGGGTGTGTTGGGGCGTCGGGTTGCCCGGCATTGGCTGTGGCGGGTTTCTGCTGGAGTGGGACCGCTGCGCAGCTGTTGCTCCTCACCACTCGGGCCTGGGGGGCTGTGTGAGTGGGTGTGGCGGCAGGGTCCCTTTGGGGCATTGTGTTTCACAGGTTGACCGTGCTGCAGTGCGGCCCCACTGTTGACCCTGCAGCCACCACCGCCCCTCCTCCTTGCGGCCCTTTGGCCCCTGCCCTTTCCAGTGGCAGGATGGAGTGAGCTTCTGCCTCTGTCCCAGCTCCTGCCAATCTAGCAGTTCAAAAGCAAGAAATTGCAAATGGATAAATAGAGACCACTTTGGTGGGAAGGTAAACAGTGTTCTGTGCACTCTGGTGTCTAGTCATGCCTGCCACATGACCATGGAAATGTCTGCAGTAGCAGACAGCGCTGGCTCTTTGGCTTTGAAACAGAGATGAGCACTTCACCGTAGCATGGGATATGACTGGCTTTTGAGCAAGGTAAAGGTATCCCTTGCTTAAAAGCCAGTCATATCCAACTCTAGTGTTCAGTGGTCATCTCTGCTTTACCGTGGGGCTCCCTGGGCCAGCTGCAGTCTACCTCAAAGCAGCAGTGAGTCCTTAAGGTGTCACAATGTTTTTTTGTTTACTCTCTAATATGCTTGCACAGAATAAAATGGCTACCAATTCAAAAGTTTTATTCTGTGCAAGCAGATCAGGAGGTAAACAAAACAAAAGCACAAAAATGTTGTGGTACCTTAAAGACTCACTGCTGTTCAGGGAGCTTCACGGCCCTCATTCCCCCCCTCCACACCCCCTGGGACTTCCCTTTAACTAGCCTGGCCCAGACCCTGCACCCTACCTACCTACCTACATAGACACACTCTTTCTCTCTCTCACGCACACACATACACACACACTCCACCCCCCCGGGACTTCCCTTTAGGTAGCCTGGCCCAGACACTGCCCCCTACACACACACACACACACACACACACATGCATGCATGCACGCACGCACGCACACACACACGCACACACAGAGAGAGAGGGGGGAAGTAAACAAAACAAAAAGACACAGACTTACCCAGAAGGCGCCATGTCAGGCTGCTCCTTCCTCTTTCTCCTTGCCCCCCCGGGCCCACAAGGGGAGGGGGACTCAGCGCTCATGCGGCAACGGCTTTCCCTTCTTCCTCCTCCAGTGCCTCCCTGCCCACCTCCTCCCAGGAGAGCAGCGACGGCATCGGCTCTTCCTCCTCCTCCTCCAGCTGCTGCTGCTGCCTCCTTAAGAGGCTGCGGGTGTTGCTCAGGCAGCAGTGGAGGTGGTGGCTTGTGTGGATGGGGAAGGGGAGGGAGAGCTCGCATCGCCCAGAAGGAACAGCTCGCCGCACCACCGCCATCGCTCCTTCTAGCAGCAGCACAACTCTCGTGAGAGTTACGCTGCCTGCTGGACATCCTACTGTTGGGGGAAGGGACCTTAGGGAAGAACTTGTGCCACGCCGCCTGGACCAGTGCCGCCTGGACCAGCTCTTCCCTTCCCCTGGCAGCAGGGTGTCCAGGCAGCACGGCACAAGCAGCGCAACTCTCGCGATGCTTAGACTGACATCTTGCAGAACATTCTCTTCCTGCAGGACTAAGTCCGGGCATCGTGAAAGTTGTGCTGCTGCTGCTGCTAGAAGGAGCAGGGGGGGAGCTGCTCTGGGTGGTGTGGCGTGAGCTCCCCTCCCCTCCCCTCAGCTGCACCACCACCCGAGCGGCACCTGCAGCCTGTTAAGGAGGCAACAGCAGCTGCTGGAGGAGGAGAAGGAAGAGCTGATACCGTCATCGTGACGCTGCTCTCCCGGGAAGAGGTGGGTGGGGTGGGGAAGGGAGGGGGCATGGGCAGCCAGTTCTCCTACCGATCTGCAAGGACCGGGGCGGACCGGCTGATGCCCAACACTGGGGGGGGGGGTTCAGAAAGGAAAGATGGGCTTAGGAGGGATTGTACTCACAACCTTTTGCTTGCAGTACAGCAGTTTAACCACAGCGCCACCAGGGCTCCTGAAGACCAAACTGATATCTTAAAAGCACCTTTGTATAATGAGGATTTATAATGTTCAAGCTTGGATATAGCCAAGCCAGAGAAACTCTATGAACAAAACTAAGCAAATTCAGATCTTATAGCAGGCACACATAGAAGTTTGAACTTTCAGTGCTGTGAAAATGCAACAATTTGCTCTAACCATATGTTATGTCAATTTTCTTATTCTTTTCCATGTCTTGGGAGTCAATAACATTTCTGTAAACCATCTATTCATCTGAACTTTGTACTAGTCTAACTTGTTGTTGCAGTTGCTGATCAAGCCTTTGGAATTAAGAAATTATTTTTTTTAAAGAGCCAGCTGGCTTTGAATGCTTTTCCTTCCTTTGATTTCTCTTAATCCCTTTCCCAACGCTTTTCGGGCCTGACTCCTTGTTCTCCCAAAACACAGTTGGAGTCTTTTGAATTAACGTCTACTGTCTTTTTGAATTACCATTACCATTAACATGGTCCTATTTAAAATAAGTGAAAATAGCTTTATCCTGCACCTTGCTGTAATTCTCCTTCTGTCTATTTCATGGCAGCCTTCCAGTTTTTCAGCCTTTTATCTCATGAAAACATTTTTCCCAGACAAAGTGCAGCTTGTTTCATGTGCACACACACACACACACACACGCACGCACGCACGCACGCACGCACGCACGCACGCACGCACGCACGCACGCACGCACACTGCATGTTTTATTAACACCCTGCTTATGAACAGATTTCTACAGTACAGTGAATATGGACACTTCCACATCCCCAAACCTGTCTCTTGTACTGGGCCTTTAGGTTATAGAATATGACACTACAGCTAACTTTCAATATGCGACTGAACAACAACAAAACAGAGGGAACCAATGTTGGAGGACTGAGTTGACGGAGTGGTTAAAATGCTGAACTTGACGACTGGAAGATCGGCAGGTCAGCAATTTGAGACCCAAGTATTGTCCCAGCTCCTGCCAACCTAGCAGTTTGAAAGCAAGAAATTGCAAGTAGATAAATAGGGACCATTTCATTGGGAAGGTAAATAGTGTTCTGTGCACTCCGGTGTCTAGTCATGCCTGCCACACGTCCATGGAAAAGTCTGCAGACGCAGACACTGCTGGCTCTTTGGCTATAAGTGGAGATGAGCACTGAACCTTAGAGTTGAACACAACTGGCTTTCAAACAAGGGAGACCTTTACAATCTGCAAGGCTGAAGATTCCCTCACTCTACTCTGTATTGTTTCTGTGTGGAATACTGGTATAACTCCCCATGGTAGAGGTGTTTATGTGTACTAAATTATAAGTGTACACTAAACATGTGTTTAGATGACATATATGTGCATTCAGATGATTGTAAGGTTATAGCCATAGTGAGTTACAAGAGGGAAAACGAACGAATGAACGAACAAGCAAGCAAGCAAGCAAGCAGGCAGGCAGGCAGGCAGGCAGGCAGGCAGGCAGGCAGGCAACAGAAGTGGCCTGAACTGTGCAGGGAGGGCACAACCTATTTAAATAATTTCTAGATGTGAAATCCAATTTTTCTGATTTAAAAAGTGGGGACAGGAAGTGGGAGCAAAAATAAACAAATAAATGACTAGGAGGATACATGGAGTTCTGTTGCTGCCCTTTGCCCATACCTGGTTTAAAAGTCTTTCTGATTCCAGTGGAAATTTTTGAGAAGCTGCAGGTTGACCTTTTGCCCACCAGCCTCTACCAGACATAACCTCACCTGGGCAGAAGACATGGGATGTTTAGGGACATTTATAACAATGTAAAAAAAAGCCAAAGTCATGTGGCACCTTGAAGACTATTATTGAGATTATTTCAGCATGAGCTTTAATGGATTACGATGCAGTTGTTACCCAAATAATTGTGTGAATTTTAAGGGCATCACAAGGCTTTGTTTTTATTTTATTTTTGTTTTATGTTTTAAATGTAACAATTTAGCATGGCTACCTCTGAGAAGATAATTACTAGGAGTGTTACTACTGGGAATAAAACAGCAATTTAGGATGATTAAAATGCTGTTTTTACAATCAGCAGTATCTGTTTATTTGATGCTCAAAATTTTCCCATAATGTAGTTTTGTTGGCCTTCTGCATCAAATACTGTGATGCTAAGGTTAGTGCTGATATCATTGACCAGGAAATCCCAAGGACAAACCACCACCAAGGACAGACATCTGAGTATGAATTAAAGTGCCCAGTCCCACTGCTCTGGATCTCTCTTGTGAGGATCTTCTACACAGCATGTGTATGGAGGGGTAACCAGCCACACTCTGGCAAGACTAATGCTCTACCCCCACACTGGCCCGAGAGCATGGCTGGAGCACACATTCTGTGGTTCTCAAGCAGACTGGGAGGGAGGAAGCACAGATGTTTCAAGGGAACCATGAGGTGAGGAAGGACCCATCAGCAGGGTTAACAGAGGGCAAGGGTGAAGGTTCAGGGTCCTCCTCAGAGCCTGAACCTTCTGGAGAAGGTTCAGCTGGAAAAGAGGAGTCTTGAAGATTTGTGGAAGACAAAATGGAGTAAATCCTCTGTGCTACTGGGGAACTGATTTGGAGGCAGGCCCATGCCCTTTGGTAAGAGCCTGCCAGCAGATCCCAGTGGCTTGTGGCTGAGACCAAGGAAGAGGGACATCCATAATCTAAATCCCAAAGGACGCTCCAGTTCCAACAGCTCTGTGGTGCCTGGGATACTCTAAAGGTCCAGGTGTTTACCCCCATTGAGCTAAGTCACTAGAGATGCAAGCACCAGTATGAAAGGGGAAAGAGGCACACTGAAGAGCAGGAAGATTGCTAGCACTTTCCACCCATCTATATTGGCCCTCTCTGAAATATTATATGTCAAGTCAGGTCCCTCACTGTTTATTACAAAGACTTCACTGATCTCAGTGATAGGAAATGAGACACATGACTTGTAGAGACAACTCAGTCCTCTCGGGCAGGGAACCCCAACCGTCTGCAGACCGGTACCGGGCTGGGCTGTCCCAAACTAGGCCACAGGGGTGGGTGGTGCTGGGAGCCCCAACAGCAGCCTTCTGACCTCAATGTGCTCTGCCAGGTTTGCCTGGTGAACAGAGTGAGAGCATGGACTTCAGACACAGCAGACAGACATGTGACCAGGCCACTCCCCCATGTTACTTAACTACAGCGGGCATCCACCCCTCCCCCGCCTGTGTGCAGTGTGATACCTCCTTGCCTGAGTTGTGGCTGGCAGGCAGCTAGGCACTCCTCCTTGTTTTTGAGCTACAGCGGAGTCCCCCCACCCCCACCCACATGCCTGTGCACAGTGAGGAATTACACTGCCCATATTCAAGCTGTGGCTGGCAGACAGGAGAGATTTTAAAAAGAGATTATAGCAAATATATACTCTGTAAATATAGATGGAGAATATTTTAGCAATTATATATTATTCACTTTATCGTATTTTATTATGTGCTTGCACTGTCCAATCCCACCACCCCCACTTACTGGTCTATGAAAAAATTGTTTAGCATGAAACTGCTCCATGGTGCAAAAAGGTTTGGGGACCCCTTGCTCTAGGGTGCAGAAGGGCAGTGATGGGGAACTGCTGTGGAAAGCACCTATTCCAATAAAGACCTATCTCACCAGATATGGGTATTATTGTTATTTATTTTCTGTTTGTTCACCACCCAGTGTGGGATAACACCCTAGTCACCCAGAGGGGCAGTATAGAAATCCAGTAAATGAATGAATGAATGAATGAATGAATGAATAAAATGTTGGTGAGAGATCTCAAGACTGCTGGTTTCATTGAGGACAGGGAGAGTGGGCCTCATGGTGTGTTTTAGTGAAATAATGTGAGCCATTGGTTTGAGGTTTTAAAAGAACTTTTTATTCTCAATTAAATATTCCATTCCCACTTTAAAAAAATTGAAGATGCATACTGCCTCTGCTGCATGATTGTAAGTTTATTTGTCTAAGGCAGTTTGACACATTGCTAAATACTAATTACTAATTATTACTAATTATTACTAATAATTATTAATAATTATTACTAATTATTACTAATTATTGCTAATTACTAAATACTGGGGAAAACCACTTTTCTGGACAAATCCCCCAGAAACCTCCCACATAGTATTTCTACTGATCCTAATTATGAAGGGGGGGGGAACCACAATGGATGCCTCATTAGCCATACAAATCCAATTCCTTCCCAAAATATCTCAGTGATCACTGCAGATTAGAGAACATCCATTGGAAATGTATCTTACACTGGTCAGGATTCTGTTGTTTAATTATTTGGATGTAACTTGATGTTACACCTGTGGTAGCTACAGCGATGCCAAAGCAGAAGTACTTCCACCAGCCCATTGCACAATTGTTCAGAAGGGAAACCACATGACCTATTGAGCCATCTGTGTTACCAGGGTATAATGCCTTGAAAAATATGCCTGGGTAACCTTTATGTTTCATAGTGAGAAGTTAGATTCCAGCCGCTATGTAGCATGAGCTCCAAACTTACTGTTAGCATGTGTGTCTTAGCAGTTTGATTTATTTTACTAGTTTGAAATGGCTCTGAATATAATCCTTGTACACAGAGTAGAGAGAAACAGATGTAGACATGCTGCTTTGTATTTATCACATCCTACTTAATGGTAGCCGTGACTGTTTCCTTGACATGTGCAGTGAGCCCTGTAAGTAGTTTGTTTACGTGGCTGTGTTAAGTGACACCATTTTTACATGGAGAAGTTCAAGATGGCTCTCTTGAACAAAAAAGGTATGGGGGGGGAGGTTGCTAAGGAAGAGAAGCTACCTGCCCCAACAAATGACATGAAAGATGTGCTACATAAATTTTCTGCAATTCCTTCCTTTCTACCCTCCTTCTTTCCTTTGAGTCTCCATTGCAGCCATGGGAAAAATGTTAGAAACATCCAGAGTTATGCTGTCAGTATTTTTTTAATCTCAATTCTCAAGAGAATACATTCCTTGAGATGAACCTAAAGCCTTAAGCCAGGCCAGCATATGCTGATATATATGTGATGGCATCAAGCAGCAAAAGAAACCCAAAGGCACAAAGTTCTTCTGAAGAAAGAAAAGAAATGGATCTTCTTTGCAAGTAAAGGGCAATCTCATTCATCCAAGTGGTTTGAGAAAATACTTTGGTATTAAGCAGAATGCTATTTATTTAAACAGGTGAACATTACATTTGAGTAACAATGTGACTGAATATCAAATAACTGATCCTTGGACAATAGAAGAGGCTCCAGTTGCATTCCCCCTCCCCCCAAAATTTAAAATGTGTGAAGATCTTACAAACACTACCTCTACCAGAATTTAGGGGAAATCTATTTTTTTTTAAAAAAAATATGCTATAGTGTTCCAAATCCCTCAGCCAGCATGATCATTCTGCTGGGAAGGCAGACAAGGGGTGTACAGGCTATGCTAAAAGGGCTCTGGACAAGGAGTGCTGAGGGCATCTAACCCTAACAAAATATATATGTTCCCACTCTCCTTCTAATTTCAGCTCCCCTCTGGGGATTCAAACCAGCAACTTCCTGCTTACAAGGCAAAATTGCAACCTCTAAGCCACAGGGGCTACACTGTCAATGAAGCTGCTTTTGTACTCTTATCTTTGGTGGCACAGGAGGAAGAAGGTAGGTAGAGGATCATGGAGCCCCGCTCATTTGCTCAATAATGATCATCGCAGCTTGGCTCAGCTCTTTGGCTTGGTACCCAAGGTGGGGCGCCATTGTACTGGGGGCCTGGGGGTTCCCTGGGCTGAGTCCCGGTAGCCCAATGTGCCAGCCAACCACTGAAGGCAGAGATGTATTTCTGATTCTGGCGTCTTATACAAACTCGGCTGGGGTTTGACTGGAACATGAAAAACCCTTGTTGATTGTTTAAAGTACAAGAACACCAAAGGAGTATACACTTTTTTCATAGTGCTTCACAGGCAGGGTACTTAGAGAGTATTAGTTTATGGCAGAAATGCAAACAGTTACTCCTTTTCAGTGCAATTCCCAGAATCTCTTTATAATTTTTTCATCCAATAATGTCACAGAAACACAATAGGGTGAACAATGAAGACCATCAGCACTCAGTCAGAAAGTCCCCGAGGTGGGTAGGGAAGGAATGGAATTTTGAACATGTAGAAGGGTCCATCAGTCTGGCCAGATTATCCTGCTATGATAGTAGACCATACTGCCAGCGACTCAATGCTGAGTGTCAGGTGGCAGTTAACTAACCTGACAACCCTGAGGACTATGACCTTGGGTACTGAAGTCCACAGGTAAGGGTGATAGTCTCCAAGTGGATTAAATCCCAACTGAATCCATCTTGATGGAGGGCAGCAGGTTCATCAATACTGGCCTGGGGCTGATGAGGACTTTGCATGCCAAAAGGGCTCAGGACCAGAAAGTGACTTATGGATCTGGATCAGTGGTATGAGGGTCATGCTGCAATGCGGAAGCCAGATGAAAGGCCACAACATAATATTCTCAGGACAGTCTTCATGGCTGATTGCCATGATGATTGCCTATATTTAGATTTGGCTACAGAAAAAGAAGAAGAAGAACGGTGTGGAATGCAGTAAGGAGTGCTCTTCCTTTTAGTTGTTTCTTGTGGAGGGGATTACTGTGTGCTGAACTCCTCTCTATCTTGCCAGCATGCCTTCTTGGTATTACAGTACTTTTTGGATTTTTATTTGTTTTTAACTCTCTATCCTTCTGATTTCTTTAGAAATTCCCCCTCCCCATACATGGCTTTCTTCCCTCTCCTTTCCTAGACCAGGTTTGCTGCTTCCAAGGCCTGGCCCTATTGCTGCTGCCTGCTGAACTCAAAGAAGATAAGAGAAGGCATCAAGCAGTAGGGTGCAGAGAAATCGTCTCATATTCTAGTAGTTTTCTTTTGAGGAGACTTCGATTGTATATATTTGCCTTCATCTGCTTGCTTGTTTTCCTTATTTTTGGGAGGAAGCTGTGCATGGTGAGGTGCTTTCCAAACTTTATGAGTGGGTACTTGTTTAATTTACTGTGTATTTATTCTGTTAAATGTGTGTAATTTTTTAAAAAAATATTTCTTTCTCATGCACTCTTGTCTTCTTTTAAAATAAGCTGATTCGCTATTGCCCCCCTTTCTCTCACATACTCATGCACACACCCCAACCCTGAGAACAAAGGCGGCACATACCAAAAGAACTGGATATGAAAGAAAAACGTTTCATTGTACTGATTCAGCTCTAAGACTTTCTGTTGCCTGAAACAGGGAAAAGAGCAATACCCCTCTTACTCAGTTCAAAGAGCAGAATACATAAATCGAGCCATCTTATTGTGGCACATGAAAAAGAAACTTCTGTAACCACATAGCCACAAACCTAGGATTCTTCTTCTTCCATGTCTAGGCCAGACATGAAACTGCCAAAATGAAGCCACCTTTGGGAGAGTTCATTCTGTGGTTCTTTTCACCTGACCTAGTGTGAGAAAGAATAGCTGGCATAAAATGGCCATTGCCCGGAGTTTGCCCGATTGTGGTTCAAAAGTACTGCAATTTTCAAGGAGGCTATTTCTGTGTACCCTGAACCTAGGATAAAAGGATACTAACAAATTATCAACCTCCTAGTCTCACTTATTTGTCATAATCTGCTCTCAGATGTTTTTTGTTTCCCATAGTTGTCTGGAAAGTACTGTAGTGTCCCAGTTCTTATCTGTGTCTGTGTAATGTAACATGGGGTGCAGAACACATCTCCAACTTTGATTTTGAAGGTTATGTGATTTCATAGGACCATCTAGTGTTTAGACACGGTGGCACTTGCATTGTTATTGGTGGAGAAAGCTGGATACAACTGAAATAAAATTGCACGACAGTGTGCCTGCCATTTCAGGTTGATGCAATGTATTAGATATGTAAGTGTCAAAGAAGATATTATTATACACCAAACAGGTAGATGACACTTACAGCTTGGGGGAGAATCCCATTTGTTTCGCCAGGATTTTCATGACTGGAATGGTATTTCAGAATGAGAGAGTATCCTAACTCACCACTGCCACAGTATAGCTGTTCAAAAAAGTATCTATGCTACAAGCCATGCCAGCATGCACAGAATTACACATGCATGAATCTTCTTCCTCTCTACTTAACCTGCAACCATTTCTATCAGATCATGACAAACGAGGCATCCTTGGCTTTTTGGAGTAATGAAAACTCTTTTCTTGTAGTAATGTTGTCAATGCTGTTCTATAAGATAATCCAACAAAGCAGGACTGAAAATCAGTGGGCTCATGCCACAAGGAATTCTGAAATCCAAGTAGAGTTTGTGGTGGGTTTAGACCTGCTGCTTGCTGCTGTTGTGTAAGGAACTGAGTCCAGATCATGTTGTCATGGGTTTGTTTAAGGAATGTGCCTAGTATACAAATTATTTTGGGTAATTACTTAGGCACATAATTTACATTTTTTGCTCCTTTTAATAATCATAAACAAGGTTTCCTATGGTTGAAATGGTCTATCTGAACAATAGCTGCTTATCTCAGAATAATATCTGTTTACAGGATGAAAATAGCACACTGCTTTCTCTCTCTCTCTCTCTCTCTCTCTCTCTCCCTTTTGCTAATCCCGGAGGTGTGCTTGTAACCTGGCCACCGCACACCTGTTGTTGGAATGTTTTGTTTTGTGGAAAGGTCAGAGGAGAATGAAGAACAAACACAAAAGAGGTAGGAGGCACAGAGCTAGCTTTGTGAAGGTATCAGATGCCTGAACACAAATATTGTATGGGCAGGCTCTGTGTTGGCTTTGTTGCTCTTAGCCTGAGATTGTGATATGGCACATTTTTCAAGAGCATGCTGATCTGCATTATGTGCAGCAATTGCTCAGCACCATGTGTGAGGCCTTTGAAAACCAAATTTAGTGTGTTTTAAAATGGGGGTGTGATATACAGCACAGTCTGGTGCATGTTTACTTGGATGTAAATCTCATGATGTTCAAGGGGTCTATTCCCAAATAAGGGTACAGCTGTACAGAGCAGGAGCCTTTTAAGTTTCATTTTCTTTTGAAGCATTCACATGACATAATTATTTCCTACCTGAGCAATTTCCCATTTTCCTTGGGAAGGAGACATAGCTTAGATGGCAGGTACAACGTAGGTTTTAGATGTCAGGGTTCCAGATCTAGTCCCTGGTATCTTCAGTTAAAAAGAGATCAGCTGGAAGACATTTGTCTGAGATCTAAATACTTCTTGCCAGTCAAAACAGATACTTCTAGCCAGAAAGACTTGTAGCACTGTAGTCAAACTATAGTACTGCAGCCAAAAGGCTGTGAGTTCAATCCTGATGGAATCCAGGCTGAATCAGCTTTCCATCCTTCAGTAAAATGAGTACACAGTATGTTTGGGCAAAATGCTAATTATATTGTGAACCACACATAGAGTGCACTAAGCACTATGGAGTGGTATATAAGTATAATTGTTATTGCTATTGCTATTCTAACATAAAAGCCTCTCTGGGGTGTGGAATCTGTTGTTGTTATCATTGCTGTTGTTGTTGCAGGTACTGTTGCGATCACAGTTAATGAGAACAACAATTACTACTGTTATTATTGTTATTTAAAGGTAAAGGTCTCCCTTGCTCGAAAGCCAGTCGTATCCGACTCTAGGGTTCAGTGCTCATCTCTGTTTCTTAGCTGAAGAGCTAGTACTGTCTGCTTTCGCAGACTTTCCCATGGTCATGTGGCAGGCATGACTAGACACCGGAGCGCATGGAATGCTGTTTACCTTCCCACCAAAGTGGTCCCTATTTATCTACTTGTAATTTCTTGCTTTCAAACCGCTAGGTTGGCAGGAGCTGGGACAGAAACGGGAGCTCATTCTGTCATGCAGTACCGGGTATCGAACTGCTGACCTGCCCCCAGTCAGCATGTTAGCCACTTGAGCCACTGTAGTTCTTTACTGAGCTTGAAATACAGTAAATTTGAAATGCTGTCACAAGCCACAGTGGGAAGACTGAGTCCATGTAGCTATTGTGCCCACTCAATAGGTGGGCTCAATAATGCCACCTTTAAGGCACCTTCTGTCTCTTATGTTCCTTGTCTGTAAATTTAACTTAAATGGGACAACTCTTGAATGACCACAGCTTCAAATAGTTTCAAATCGATGATTACCCTTTTAGCTTTTTAGATAGCTGCCATCTATGAGGAAAGACACATAACCAGCCCACTCCATTAACCATGATTCTAGAAGAAGGTGCTGTAAATGATTCACTCAAAGAAATAGAGTTCAGCTTCATTACCATGGAGCTATGAGCGACCTTCAACAGCTCTTTTGTGTTTTACAAAGAAAGAAAATAAACAGCAGGTACCTGAAATAGTTTCAGTAGGCTAGTCATTCTCTAGGGGAAAACACAAGGTATTTTGAGTCAGTCTGGGCTTTTGTTGAACAGGGAAGGACCATTTTTGAACTATGAGAGTGTTGGGGGAATAAGGAAGGTAGAAGGTCACACCTGTTGTTTTTGGACATGTTAGAATATTTATTGATCTATAGCCTCAAGGATTGAATCACAGAGATTCTTGATGGCCAAAACAGAGAAGGGAAGCACTTTCATCTGAATAGTTGTCAGTACTCTTTCTGTCAGCAGCAAAAATTTAGCAAAACACTGTCTAAAAGGGACAAGCAGAGGGGAGATATTTGTTTGATAAATACCAAGATAGTTTGTCTGTGCAATCCATAGCTACTCTGTGGGAAAGGAACAGATGGAAATGTGGATTTGGAACGATTGCAGTGCAGTAAAAGGAAGGGAAACTGGTGACTGTTGGTGGATTAAATGAAATCACAAACTGATGAGAACAGCATTCTTGAAACAGTTGGATATTTGTGTAGAAACCATTTCAAAGATAGGTATGATTACTAGATGCTCTGTGGGGGACACAAATGTGACCAAGAAGAGAAGTCAGATTTGACATGACCTAGAAACTCTGTCTTTTCAGCATCTACAGAATGAAGGGCAACTCATGCGTTCTATGCTGTATTTTCTCATTACATTTCCTTGACGTTCAAAACAGCTTTCATGTCTTGAAAATTGCTAAGGCTCTTATACCAAATGTATATTCCCTCCTCTTACAAGCATTATCTGTCCAGCCATGCATATCTTTCAGTGTAACATGTCTAAGACATCAGCTATTCGGACAAAGTTGTACTTGTATGCCAACTGACCAGTTATGAAAAAAGTATGGATTGAGCCGAGCTCATGTTAATAATAATAACAACAACAAGGCACCATAAGTCAATTCCAATTTATGATGATCCTTGGCTCAAGTTGCTAAGACGCTGACTGGGAAGTGGAAGGTCAGCAGTTCGATTCCCGAATACTGCAGGATGGAAATGAGCCCCCATCTTCATCCCAGCTCCTGCCAACCTAGAAGTTCGAAAGCAAGAAATTGCAAGTAGATAAATAGGGACCACTTCGGTGGGAAAGTAACAGCATTCTGTGTGCTCCGGTGTTTAGTCATGCCTGCCACATGACCACGGAAACGTCTGTAGAAGCAGACAGCACTGACTCTTCGGCTTAGAAACAGAGATGAGCACTGCACCCTAGAGTCGGATACGACTGGCTTTCGAGCAAGGGAAACCTTTACCTTTACCTTTCCAGGTTTATGTAGGTACACATTCTCTTAGCATTCACTTCTTCTGGGCTGCTGTGGGAAGTTACAGCTCGGCCCAAGTCTATACAGGCTGGCTCTTCACCAGCAAAGAATTGGATTCCTGACCTTTGATTCTTCAACTCAATACTCAGCTGAATAAGAATCCAACCAGCTTCAATTAAGTATTCCAAATTTACCTTTGAAACAATGAGGATAGAGAACATCTAAAGTTCTTTTCATTTTCACCTGCTTTGCTAGGAGATAATGTATTATGGTCAGCTGAAGATACAAAATACAAAATCAAATTGCATTCTATGAAGACTGAGTATATGTGTTGATTTTATGATTTCCTTGTGTCATGTGTATATCACGGTGCCTTAGAAAACGTCCATCAAAATAAATAGATGTCTGTGTCATGACATATATAATGCAGTTCTTTATTTTACTTCAGTCTAATGTATAACTCTGGAAAAAGATGAAGCCCTTTTGAAATATCATGCTGGAAGAGAACTCTGCAGATACCTTGGACTCTCACAAAGTTGAACAAGTGGGTTCTAGAGCAAATCAACCCCGAACTGTCTTTGAAGGCAAAGATGTTGAGGATAAGGTTGTCCTCCTTTGGCCATGCATGAGAAGGCAACACTCTCTGGAAAAGACAATAATGCTGAGAAAAGTGGAAGGCAGCAGGAAAAGAAGAAAACTAAACATGAGATGGATGGATTCCATGAAGATTTATGCTTGCAAGAGCTGAGCAGAGCAGTTAAGGACAGGATATTTTGGAGATATCTCATTCATAGGGTTGACACAAGTTGGAGATGACCTGACAGCACATAACAACAGATACAAATACAACTACAGATTCAGATACAAACATTGGACTTAGTTGAGTATTGCTTGGCACCACCACAATATCTCCTAATCCCAATATGGAAACATAAGAACAGTTTTTGTTGAGTTTTCTGCAATTTGCACAAAATATTTTTGCTCAAAACTATTTTTTTGGTTTTCTCTTTCTGACCTAACCACATATACCAAGGAAATACTAGTTGATCAAACAAACATACACATGATGCAGTGCTTAAAAGTCAATTTTAAAAAGGCAGCTATTATCACAATCTGCTATAATTATATGATTTGTGCAACAGCTGTCCTATACATATGCAAATTCTTAGCAAGACCAACTAAAATATTTAATTATCTTGCAGGAGAGTACAAAAGTATGTGACATTTTTCATTCATACACAGGAAAGTATGTGACTTTTTTCATTCATACACATGAAAATAAGACACACAAGGGTTTACATTTCCAAGGTGAGCAACACTATTTTTTAATTTTTTTATTTTAATTTAATTTAATAGTCACACTTATACGTTGCCCACTCTGGTAAACTCGACTCAGGGCGGCATTACAACAATTTTAAAAACATATAAAAATGCATAAAACCCCCAGTTATCCGAACCACCCACCCAACCCACTATAAAAAAGAGAGGGTTCTTAATTGTTATCATGTTGTGAGCCAGCAGGCAGGGACCGTATTCCCATAAGGGCCCCACACCTGCCCTGCCAGCCAGGTCTTCAAACCTTTCCTGATGGGCAGCAATTCTGTTTGAAATCTTAGATCTGTTGGCAGGAGGTTCCAGAGGGATGGTGCGGACACGGAGAAGGCCCTCTTTCGAGTACTAGATAAATGTGCTCCTCTAGTTGATGGCACAACTAGAGAGCCCCTCCGGTCTACTCTGGTTGGACAGGCAGACACTCTTGGGGCGATGCAGTCTCTAAGGTATTCTGGCCCACTACCATGTAGGGCTTTAAAGGTCAAAACCAGCACCTTGAATTGCACCCGAAGGCAAACTGGTAACCGGTGTAGCTCCCAAAGTAGCGGCGAGGTGCGGGCATATTGTCCATACACCATCACCACCCGGGCCGCCACATTCGGTACCAGCTGCAGCCTCTGAATGGTCGTCAAGGGCAGCCCCATGTAGAGCGCATTACAGTAGTCTAGTCAGGAGGTGACCAGAGCGTGAGTGACCACGAGCAAGGAGTCCCGGTCCAGAAGCGGGTGCAACTGGTGAATCACCCGAAGTTGGAAGAAAGCCCTACTAGGAGCAGCCACAAGTCCAGAAGGACTATCCAGGTTGTGCACCGGATCTGTCTGGGGCAAAACAGCCCCATCCAGAACCAAAGATGGTAGCTCCTGGGATAGTGCGGGGGGGGGGGCTATCCATAGCCACTCTGTCTTGCTGGGATTCAGCTGAAGCCCGTCGGCCCCCATCCAGACCCCAACAGCCTCCAGGCATCTGGATAGGATTTTGATGGCATCACTGGGGTCCCCACGGGCCAAGATGTACAACTGAGTGTCATCCGCATACTGATGGTACCGCACCCTGTGGGAATGAATGATCTCACCCAGCGGCTTCATATAGATGTTAAATAAGAGAGGAGAGAGCACCTGAACCCTGAGGCACCCCATATTTGAGGAGCCTAGGTCTGGACCTCTCACTCTCCAACCACACCAACTGGGTACGGCCCTCCAGAAAAGAGGAAAACCAGGACAACACAGTGCCCTGGATCCCCAGTCCTTTGAGCCGTTCCAGAAGGATACCATGGTCAACGGTATTGAAAGCCGCTGAGAGGTCAAGAAGAACAAGGACGGATGGCTTTTTGACTGGACAATGGATTTTGCAATCAAACATATCTAGATGAAGAAGATTGTAACAATCTGATATTGTCAATTTTTAAGAAGTAAATGCCGACTGGTGGGTGGGAGGTAAGCAGTTTGATCCCTGAGTACTGCAGGACAGAATGAGCTACCATATTTGTCCCAGCTCCTGCCAACCTAGCAGTCCGAAAGCAAGAAATTGCAAGTAGATAAATGTAGGAATCTGATCCATGTAAAGATAATCATTCAGCCTCATTAGCAGCAGTTTATAGCCCCAGATCTTTTAAGAGAGAGAGTTAAAAGGTCTAACGGAGTCCAGCTTCATTAGACGGAGTAAGAGGGAAACAGAGATAGAGAGAAAGCAAAACATACACACGCTGCACTGTTGGCTGACAAAGGAATAATAATGGCTTCTCTTTATTCAAGCAGAGTATATCAGAAACGAAACTTAACAGAAACAAAACTTAAGGCACAGAGCCAATCAGAAAGTCAGAACCCAAATAAGGAGAAGAAAGGAGAAATCTTCTCATATTCTACGCATGCCCAAAATCAAGCGTTGTCTCTCATGCAGACAAAGAGGCCTTTGTTTACACAATGTGAAGGCAGACAGGAGACAGAAACCAGATGCCTTCCCACATGTCCTCCTTTTTCATTTAAATTTGAGAGAGGGACGGCTAATCATACCCCTGCATGTCATCATACTCCATAACTACTCTTCCATATACATCATCACTGTCCTCCTGGACATCGTACCCCTCCTAACTCCTGGTACCTTGTTCCGGAGGATGATACCTCATTGAGTACAATTGCCGTCGTGCAAAACCTGATGTCTCCCTTCTACGCAGTGGACATGCGTTACACATAGAAATAAGGTTAGGAATACAATTAATGCAAAAACACAAAGATATAAGGCAAATAATAATAATGAACCCATAAAAGAAAACTTGTCTAAGGACAGATAAATCAGGCAACCAAGAAGTCATCCAATCAAAGAGATTAACATCAGTGCGTACATTGTTAGTAATGCTCTCCTGTAAATTCTGAAGTTCTTTCTCAATAGTATTATTCAGATCCTGGAATTTTACCCGACATCCCTGGTTCCCGACCAGTTTACAAAATCCTCCGGATTTTGCTAACAGGTAATCTATGGCCAGTCTGTCCTGCATTTGGTCTTGATGAAGCTCAGTGATTTCCATTTGAAGATCCCGTATGACCCTCCCTGTGGCATTGATTGATTTCTCCAGCCTACAGGTGAGTCCCAAAATGGACCTTCTATTCTCCTGGGAAATGACACCTGGGTATGATCCCAAGGTGAGTGCTCCAGTGATAGCACTCCCTATAGCTCTCCCCCAGGAGCTACCATTAGAAAGCTGAACATCGATTATCACTTCATCATTGCAACCAGAACCCATCGGGCCGGCAACAGCTCTCCGGCGCCGTGCATCTGCCTGAAGCGGCATTTGCACTTGTACGGGTAAGGTAAAATAACCCAATGCTGCACATTGATATTGTCCTGGATGGAAATTCGTGGCAACTCCATTAAAAAAGAACCACATGTTAGGATCGTTGATTTGCCATCCATTGCAAATTGAACCACTATCTATAGCAGAATAATCAGGAGTAAACATAGGAAACACATCATATATATCTTCAATAGTAGTGTTAAACAAGGTATAATTAAGCTTATAAGAACTGTTATAACTACCCCATAACCAAAAATAATCATCACATCCTGTATAATTGCCTACATTCCGCAAAACCCTTTGTGCTTGAGTCCAGTGCTTCCATTTACTATTCCAGACTCCAGAACTATGACAGCAGAAACAAAGTCCTTTAGTGTATTTCTTGAATGTCATGCTTCGCCAGCGGGTGTTGTTAAATTGTTCTGGGGGGTTAGAGAAGAGTGTAGACTTATCAACATGTTGCAAATGTCCAATAACCAACTCAGGCGTGTTGAACAATGCCGGAAGAAAGGCCATTTGAGACACTGCCAGTGGATGCTCATAGTATAACGTTGCATTCTTACCATGAACCTCAAACATATAGTTAGCATGACGAAGCCAAAAGTTGGGGTTGCCCCCATGAGTCATTGGTTTTACAGCTGGAAGCACAGTAAGAAAGAAAAGAATAAATGTCAGCAACTTTAGTCTACTGGTGAACCACCATCCTGGAGCTGAGTAACCTTCTTCTCTCTCCATGGGTGGATCGCTCGAGCAGGAATCCACACAGGTCCTGAGGTCGTAGAAACCGCTGCGTATCCTCGTCCCCAGGTGATTAGAGGTACAGGACCTTTCCACTCAGGATCGGGTTGCTGCCGATAAACGACCAATGGCTTAGGAAGACACTCCTCAGTCCTGAAATGCAATTCGACTGGAGAGTGTGACCTGTTATGGGGAGCAAGAAGAAAATTAAGAGTATACAGTACTTTAGCAACAGCTGTAGGTATTTCAGCCACAGGAACCCCTCTATCTCCCACTTGCTTGTGTAACAAATTTTTGAATGTCAGGTGGGCTCTTTCAACAATCGCCTGTCCAGTTGAGTTATAGGGTATTCCATGGGTTAGCTTAATGTCCCACTGACGGCAAAAGTCCTGAAAGGCAGAAGAAACATATGATGACCCATTGTCTGTCTTAAGGCTTTTAGGTTTACCCATTACCGCAAACGAACGAATGCAATGCTGTATAACATGTCTGGATGTTTCACCCCGTAAGGGTGTAGCCTATATAAATCCAGAGAAGGTATCAACAGTCACATGTAACTTAGAAAGCGGAGCCAAAGCAGGTACTTGCGTGACATCCATCTGCCATAGCTGATTGGCTTCTGTTCCTCGAGGATTAACAGCATCAAATGGCAGGAATATAGGAGACTTCGTACAGGAAGCACAGGATGACACAATGTCTCTAGCCTGTGACATAGGAATGGAAAATCGTTTATGCAAAACCTTAGCAGATTGATGAAACATTGCATGACTGTCAATGGGGTTGTCAAAGAGAGAAAAAACCTCAGCAGAGTCCTGGAGAGCAGAATCTGCTCGTGCATTGCCCTCCGTCAAATAACCTGGGATCCTTGTGTGAGAGCGTATGTGGGCAATGAAGAATGGGACCGTATGGTTGGAAAGAAAACCTTGAAGCTGTTGGAATAAGGCAAAAAGATCCCTATCCATCGATGGAGACAAATAAGCTTGAGCTAAAGTAAAAACAAGGCGGTAAACATATTGAGTATCCACAATCAGGTTAAAAGGCACATCAGAAAACGTAGAGAAAGCAAGTATGACCGCTGCCAGTTCCGACCGCTGGGCCGATGCTTGAGGTCCTGTAAAAACAACCTCCCATTCCCCAGTAGGACCCTGCCATGTAAGTACTCCACGGGAGGGGGAGCCATCCGAGAAAAGAGTAACGGCATGCAAGATAGGTTGCATGCAAAGCGGGGATGACAGGGAGTAAGAAGTGAGATTCAGCAAGGTAAACCGCTTATCCTTGGGGGGGTTAAATTTAACTTGTCCCACAAAGTCCGCCATGGCCACCTGAAATGCCTCAGAATGCTGTAGCAAGGCGGTTAGCTGATCCTGCGAAAAAGGAAAACAAACAAAGTCAACGTCATAGCCAGTCAAATGCTTTGCCCTAGTACGGCATTTAAGGAAAAGATCAGCAATCGCATCAGGTAGGCGATAACAGTTTTTCGAGGGAGTGTGCGCCAAGTGCAGCCATTCCACGATGGCCACCTTCTGAGCGTTGACAGGCGCAAACAAAACCGCAGTGGGCAGCCTCGGCGTGGGAAGAAGAGCGCATGCCAGCGCAACGGTGCCTGAGGGCACCCGATCCACAGCGATGGTATGCAGCTTTTCGTTGAGGCGTTGAAGAGCTGTACGCATCTCCGTTGTGCAGGGAATGATGTCCGCTGGAGAAGTGTGTCCAGAAAGAGCAGCAAAGAGTGGTGACAGTTCCTCCGTGCTCAGGGCCAAGAAAGGACGAGCCCAATTTATGTTCCCTAGCAATTGTTGCAATTGTACAAGAGTAAACTGCTCTGGAATAGCTATTGTGGGTAATAGCGGAATTGAAGTGGTAGCTGAGAGTCTATGTCCCAGATATTGGAATGGATACATCTGCTGTACCTTTTCAGGAGCTATGATCAAGCCCGCTTGTTGCAAAATGTCTGCTAGGTCCTGCAGGTGTTTCTCCGTGACTTGTGGACCATGCAATAAAATGTCATCGGTGTAATGATAGACTTTAACCTCTGGATGACGTTGCCTGAAAGGTTCCAAAGCCATGTTCACAAAATGTTGGCATAGAGTCAGCGAGTTGGGGCGGACGGCCCATCCAGTTGGCCAATCTTTTTTTGCCACCACTGAAATATCTGCTCCTGTATCAATCAGTCCAGACACTGAACGTCCACCCATAATCAGCGAGCGGGTCGGTCTATCCTCGGTGATTTGTATCACCGCCATAGCTGCTGTTACAGTCCCCTCCTGGGATGGAGTTGCAGTGGTCCCTAGTGGGAGCAGATGAAGGCGTCCTACAGGTTGTCCTTTAGGCAGGGTGAGATGTTGCGTGGCTGATGCAGGGATGACAATTTCTTGGTGACCCAATGTAACTGACCCTGTTGCAATGTGTACAGAAGCGGGTAAGGCGTCTGGGCAAGGAAGAACAATGCCCACCATGCCCTGGGGAATAACATCATCAACCAGTGTGGGAAGAGCCTCCACATACCCTGGCATAGTAAAAGTACAGTCCTTGGATAACCTCAATAATAGCCCTTCTTTTAGAGGATGGTTTTTTCTATATCGTGAAATCATTTCTTGGGCAAGTTCCATATCTTCTTTCATCTCTCCCAAAACCTCCGCTATTGCTTCCTCACTGACCTCTGCTAGCCCTATTATTTTGCCTGGGCCCGAGCCTGGCCCGCACTCCCATTTCCCTGCTGCTGTGGAGAAAAGTCAGAGTCTTTGTGCTGAGCAGCTGAGGAGTTGGCATTAGGATTTGAGCGGCACTGATTGGCCCAATGGTACCCTTTCTGACAAATGGGACATTTCCTTGAAGGGCGTGCTGCCTGCTTTTGAGAGAAGCGACATTGTGCTTTAAAATATCCTTCTTTTCCACAGCCAAAACAACGTTTGTTTTGAGCCTGAGTTGTGGGCAATTGAACTGCAGCTGCCAGAAGTTGAGCCTTGTAACTGTGAGTCCCCACATTTTGACAAACTTTCATCATGTCTGCTATCGATGTGCCTGGCCGAGCATAAACAGCTGTCAGAGCCCCCTTACAATCCTCATTGGCATTTTCAAAAGCCAGTTGTTTCATGAGCATTTCCCGTGCCGGGACATTTTCCACCTGGCGGCTGAGGGCAGTCATGAGTCTGTTAATGAACTCAGTGTAATCCTCTTTAGGGCCCTGCCTTATTGCTGCAAACCCAGCAACTGAGCTATCTCCTTTGGAAGGAATCTTACTCCAGGCACGCATGACTATCTGTGCAATATCTCCCAACTGGGCATCAGTGAGTGCCAACTGCTGTGTGGGGTTGGCAAAATTTCCCTCCCCACATAACATATCCATTGTGAGTGCAGGGCGTGTGCGATTTACCTCCCAAGCCACATCCCTCCACTCTTGCAAGCAGAGCATGGCTTCTGCAGGAGGCAGGAGTGCTTTAATCATCTGTTTCCAATCAACTGGTAGCAATTTTTGAGAAGCAATGGCTTCCAACAAAGCTTTTGTAAAAGGTGCATTAGCCCCATAGTCACGTATGCTGACTTTTAGTTCCTTCAGATATTTGTAATGGAGGGTTTCATATCTATCTGGGATTGCCGCTGCATTGCCAACAGCCGGAGCCCCCCTGATCACTGGGTATATCTCAGGAGATTCCACATCCAGCACAGCTGCAGTTAAAGCAGCAGAGAACAGTGTTTTTGTAGGGCTAAAAGTGCTTGATTGCTGCAAGGCAGGATATAATGTCCCATCTTCTTTTCCACCCCCATCCCCATCAGGGGGCTTATGCTGTTGTCTCTCATATGATGGAGGGGCAGTTGGACCCTTGGCTGGAGGCAAAAGCTGTGGAAGGGGGCCATCAAGCCTTTGTGAGAACAGAATATTTTTTGGAGTAAGTCTTTGAAGGCAGTTTCTGACTTCCTCCCACGTAAATTGTTCTGAAACAAAAATTCTCTCATGCTTTTGCAAGTCTTTCCCCACCTGATTCCACTGTTTTAAGTCCAAACAGTCATATTTAAACCAATGACAGTTTTTTTCTATAGCTTGAACTAGCTTTTGTATTTCCTTTTCATCAGCCTTTCGTCCATTCATATGCAAAAGATCTGAGATATCTTTACAAAGTTCCTTCCCTGGCAAAGTTAATACGCACCCCATAATTATTTTTTTTCTTTTTTCCACTCACCTAGTTGTAATTCTCAAGCGCTAGATTTATGACCTTTCCTCTGGTCGAAGCGAGTGAAGACCTTGTCCCTGGTCGCCAATTATGAGGTGTTAATTGCTGATTGCTGCTTCAAAGCATTCCTTTGAATTTCATTCAACCTGCCTCACACGGTGCGCCACTTGTAGGAATCTGATCCATGTAAAGATAATCATTCAGCCTCATTAGCAGCAGTTTATAGCCCCAGATCTTTTAAGAGAGAGAGTTAAAAGGTCTAACGGAGTCCAGCTTCATTAGACGGAGTAAGAGGGAAACAGAGATAGAGAGAAAGCAAAACACACACACGCTGCACTGTTGGCTGACAAAGGAATAATCATGGCTTCTCTTTATTCAAGCAGAGTATATCAGAAACGAAACTTAACAGAAACAAAACTTAAGGCACAGAGCCAATCAGAAAGTCAGAACCCAAATAAGGAGAAGAAAGGAGAAATCTTCTCATATTCTATGCATGCCCAAAATCAAGCGTTGTCTCTCATGCAGACAAAGAGGCCTTTGTTTACACAATGTGAAGGCAGACAGGAGACAGAAACCAGATGCCTTCCCACAGATAAATAAGGACCACTTCAGTGGGAAGGTAAACAGTGCTCCATGCACTCCAGTGTCTAATCATGCTTGCCACATGACCATGGAAAAGTCTGCGGAAGCAGACAGTTGGATGCAACTGGTTTTCGACCAAGGGAAACCTTTACCTTTACCTAAAACACAAAAACTACTTTGTAACATGATTATAAGCAGCACTGGGGGTTTGAGCAAAACTGGTGTAAGCCAATTGCTGCCTAAGGCTATGAGAAGCCTTATATTTATACATTGAAGGGTGTGACATATTTCATCCACCCACCCTTATCTGAGCCATTTAGCTCCTGCTTATCTAGGTGTACCAATTGAAGGACTGTTGGGCACTTTCTGGCCAGGATGGGTTATCTTTCCCTTCCTTTCTCCAACTTCCTGGTTAAGCAGCACATTTCTATGTGGAGGTCTATAAATAAAACTTCATACAGTACTTTTAAAGAATAAATGATTCCATGCCACTTTTTATTAATTTACACACTCTTCCTCCAAATTGAGCTACTTAAACACAATTTCTTCTAAAACAGAATTAAAAAGGCTATGTGATTAGGGTTGGGTTATCTGCATTTTCATGAGGTGATCTGTTCATAGAACTTTGGGGGTGTCACTGATCCTTAGGATGCTATAAGTTGGAGGTGAATTGAAGGGACATAATGGCACATAACAATGACGTAACTATCAGTTCACTAACCTATCATTTAAAAGCCACACTTTTGAATCATTTGAGTTTCTTCATCAGATGAAGAATTATAGAATTTGGGCTGGAAGAGAAGGACAAATGAAAAAGTTTTAAAAAATCATCTGCTATGAGTTTTACCTTAACCACAGATTCTATAGCTCCAACATCTAGCCTGGAGGATTGTCGTACTTTTCTATCCCCTCATCCAAAACTTTGCAATGACCAGCCTCATTAGGAATCCTAGAGGTCACCAAAGCTTGATGTTTGTTATTGTTTGAGTGGCATGATAAAGGTATCACCCAAATTTTCTTTTTGTAAGTTAGAAGTTATTTCTATATGCAATTATTATGGATGTTTAATCTATTCACTGTTGCTTTTTGTTTGAATGACTGTTTCTTCTGATTTTGCTGGTCTCATTTCTTTCAGAAATTATCAGATAATGATTAAGTTCTGCAAAATCATTAAGATGTAAATCACAAGATGCTTTCTTCTTCAGCTGTTGACACAGAGATAAAGCCTGCTTGAAAGCCAGTTTGCACATTGGAGATATTTTCTAATTGAAATAGATCAAATAGCATATTATATTGATATGTCCTCCTATGCCTCATACATTTTTCAGGTTCTTCTTTTAAACAGGATGTTTAAAAATATGTGGGATTACATCTACCCCACTTTAGCTACCCTTGCTGGGCACAAAGAAAACATCAATGCATGCTGTGTTAGAGGTGGCACATGGCAGCTTCTGCAGTTGTCCCAACTCACAATGGTATTGCTGCCATCAGCAGAACTTTAGATTTTGGCTTCCCTGTATCTCTAATGATTGTAGGGAAAAATTCTACTTAACTCTGAAGTAGCTGGAATGAATAATATCATAAATTTAACTCAGAACTGTAGCTTCAGGTTAATAATCCCTGTGTGATTACTTTCTTTTTGTTTCTGGAAAGAAAAGTACTGTATAGAAACAGAATGATTGTTTTTACTTGATATTGTTTTTACTTGTGTGTTGTTACTTGTAGATTTTTGCTTTTCTATCACACATCATCGTTGTGAGTAAGGGAGGGCAAAATATTACTTCTATTGCCATTTTAATGTCAACCGACATACCCACTTCACAGTTCCCAAACCAATACTGTATGCAAAGCAAGATGCAGTTATCTTTTAATATTTATTCTCTTTTAAATTTAATTAATTATCAGCCCTGCCTGCAGTCGGTGCAATTCACACTTCCCCTACATGTCAGGTGCATTTTACCTCACTTGGAGTTGGGCTGTTGTAACTGCAGCATAGGGACCTTATCAGTCAGTGTGGGGTAATAGTTATAGCACTGGAGTGGAACTGCTTCTAGTCCCCACTGAGCTAAGAAACTCCCTGAAGGGCCTCAGAGTCATTTTCTCCTAAATTGACCTATCTCACAGGGTGGGGAAAAGCCATGCACACCACCTTAAGGTCCTTAAAGGAAGAGAGGAGGAGGAGGAGGAGGAGAAAGCTGTCTTATTCTGTACACAGACTAGGACTCAGAAGTCCTGGTTTTGAATCCCCATACATCCATGGAAGCTTACTGGAAGTATAGAACTGGTAAAACCACTCTTTAAATATCTCACTTTCCTTGAAAGCCGCCTTAGAACCAACATCAGTTGGCTATGACTTAAAGACATAGAACAACAACAAATCTCAACTCACAGCAAAAGTAGATCATATGAAATAAATAATCCATTTGAAAGGAATAACAAGGTTAGGGGATAGATTGCCTACTGATGTTGCTAGACTGCAACTTCCATCACCCTCACTTGCTTAGACTGTTGGAAGTCACAGTCCAATAATACCTGAAGGAACAAATGCTCCCCATCCCTACTTATTGTTATGTGCAATAACTTTTCTTTGAATACTGTATATGGCAATGCTAACAGGGTTTGGGGAGTATTTGTTCAAGGAATGGTTTACCATTCGCAAAAATCCAACCCCTGGTAAATTCCCATGGCCAAGCAGCGATTTGAACCCAGGTATCTTAATGTGGTAAAAATGATTACTCCCTGCCTCTTCAGCCACTGACTAAAGAGTGTTTCTTCCTTGCCCCTATAATAGAAGCACTGTGATTTGTCTATAAATTGTCTTTGACTGGGTTTGCTGACAACCTTGACTTTTCAGTAAAAAGGATCTGTATTTCTGTTGGCTTGTTTTCCACCCTAGAACAATAGTCGGAGGAAATCCTTTCAATGTTGTCTCCTCTTAAAAGACGTCCTTGTCATGTACCTTGCAGTGACATGAGACAGCTACAAAGAAACAACATAATCCTTGCAAACCTGGAAAGTGTCCTTGAGGGACTATGGAAACCTTCCAAAGAGACAGGAACATCAGAAATCTGGTCCAGAAAGTGGTAATCTCCAAAATTTAATTGTTACAACAGTATGGCTTTACAATTTGCAACATTGTTTGAGGTGTTTTCCCTGGAATTATCTGGACAAGTATTTGTGATAGATGTAGCAATTTCTAGCATTCTTTAAACTGAAGGGGAAAGATGATGCCAACTTGGGTATAGCTGAATGATGAGGAAGCTTAATTTACAGTAAGAATTTTTGGCAGTTAATTCTTCAGGCTGGATAAGATACTTTTTTTAGGATTTAACTTGTTGGCAGGACTAATAAGGCCTGTATATTTCATTCCATTGGAATGTATCCCAAGGAACCAGGATATTATAAAACAAAAAACTACATCTCAAAGTTTTGAGTAGAAGATTCCAAATGTTCCCTAAGAAACACATCCAGCTATTTCTATAGCTGTGGTGACTAATTTTTTTTGCCTGCAACATTGAAGCAGAAAGGAAAGTCTTTTTTTAATACTCTGATGAAGGTGGCATTTTTTTTTACTACACCTGAAGCAAAACATGGTGAGATCCTAGAAGAGAGCCAACTGAGACGTTAAAAGAGAGCTCATTATTAGAAGTAACCATTCTCAAGTGCCAAAAGACATTTGATTCTCAGCAGATGTCTCAAATCTCAAGACAGCTATATTCTTTCAGTCTTCCTTTTGTATAAGGCTCAAAGAAAGTAGCTCTGGTGAGAAAATCTTCAATGTTACAAGGGCCTAATTCATGTCCATAGAAACTCATTTTTAGTCCAGCAATTCTTCTTTTTAAACAGAAATCTTACAATCACAGCCTGCTCCTCAGGATTTCACCACCCATTGGGTGGAATCAAAGAGTCTATAAGGCAGGGGTGGCCAACCTTTTTACGTCGCAGGCCTGACCACTCCCTCAGACAGCTGAGTGAGCTGGACCACAACCAGTGGAAGTGGGTGCATTTATGGCTGTCGTAAATGCATCAAGTTTCATGTTTACAACAGTGTGGGCATATTTGTGCCTGTCCAGGCATGTGTTAATGGCTGATGTAAATGTGTCTGTTTCCACTTCTGGGTGCAGCGGAGGCAGCAAAGGGCTGGATTGGATGGCATCAGGGGCCATGGCCAGCCCACGGGCCATAGGTTGAGAACCCTCACTATAAGGGGTACACAAAATCATTTGGATATGGATATCTGAAAAGAAAAAACAAAATTGGACAATCAGTTATTCAAATCAGATTTTGAAATTGGTCTGTATAGATTTCAAATTTTTGCAATGAAAATGAATTATATTTTTTGTTTCATACAAAACCCTCCTTTTCTCCAGCAAGTTCAAGGAAGCATATGTGGCTCTTTCTTTCACTTTATCTTCACAACAGCCCTGTGAAGTAGGTAAGTTTGAGGACATGTGGTTGGCCAATGGTAAACCATTCCTCTAATTTGCTGAGTGGTGATTTGAACTCAGGTCTTCTGAATTTTAGTCCAGTGTTCCAATTACTACACCATGCTCTAGAACAAGGTTTTCCTTTTAAAATGTAGATTAATTGAAGCTATTACTTGATTACTTGATTAATTAAAAAGTCATATATATTAGTTATAATCATATATCTAAGGTACAGTATGTAAATACCATCTACTTAGAGTTACTTAAGATTCTTTGTCTTACAGATAGCAACTGATTTGTGCCATCAACTAATGCTCCAAGTCCATTGTGAAGGCCAACTACCCATCAGTTAGTTTCCTTCATTCCTTCCTTTCTTTCCTTCTGGGAATCTGAGTAATTTACTGAACAAAAACTCTTGTTTAAAAGGAAAGTGATACTCCTGGTTAGTAGTTTCCCTGGCCTTGGGGGCAGAGTAAATCACTGCCTTGGGTGTCACATTTGCTTCTTATCCAGTCTGAAGAACAAACAGGAGGGAGGAGGGGGATTAAAGTAATGCAATAATAAAAGCTAACACAGGGTTTCCCAACCCATGGACCAGCCCCGACCCCTGATGCCATCCCATCCGTCCTGTTGCCACCTCCACCCACCCAGAAGTAGAAGTGGACACATTTATATCAGCTATAAAATGTGCGTGCACAAACGTGCCCACAACTGTTGTTAATGCAGAAGTGGGCACATTTATGACAGCCAGAATTGTGCCTACTTCCACAGGGTGTGATCTGGCCTGCTCAGCTGTCCTGGGGCATGGTCAGGCCCACAGTGTAAAAAGGTTGGCCACCCCGACCTAGCAGAAGGCATCAAAAAGGTAACATATAAAATGAATGGTGGCAGAGAGGGGAGTACTTTGCTCCTATTCCTAATGCTTATATGACCTACCCTTCTTATATCTAGCTAGTGAGGTTTAATACTTTCATGGAACATTGACACATTCAGTTGATCAAACTCTAAGGTGTAATGCAAAATGTGATCTGCAGCTGGCTAAAAGTGTGTGTGTGTGTGGGGGGGGGGAGAATTTAATGCACACCCATCTTACTGAAAATGAAAGCAACATAAGAAACAATATGTAACAGACTAAATACTCTTATCTCACCCTGCCCAGATATAGAATGGTCTTATTACAAAAAAGGAAATTTATGTGCTAGTTTGAGCTTTTCTAGGGGATCCATGATGGGGGTTCCAGGAGAGCTTGGGCTTTTCATTGGTATTTGACCAATCTATTTCCTTTTGCTTTGAGCTTTCTTGTTCCATTCAAGTATTACTTTAGTTTTCCAAGTGAGAATTGCTTACACCAAGTGTTGTTTCCCTGAACACCAAATTTTCAGCTTAAAAAAATCCCAGTCAAACCAATGTTCAGCAATTTGAAGGCCCTGATTCGATTTGAGTGTGACTGGGTTTTCTTCTGATCCATTCAAAAACAGAGACATACTCCTATTTCAATTGTGGGATTGTGGAATGGCAACTGGTTAAGTGTTTCCTCCTTTGTCTCACAGTTTCTCCTTTGTGTGTCCAGTTCTACAGTATTTGCAAAATCAGCTGTACAAATAGTTGCATAATTATTCACAGAATAGTCCACAGAGGGGGAAACTGGCTTTGCATGCATATTTTTGGTCAACAGGAATTTTCCATTGATAGCCATAATGATAATAATGAGAGTTAAATATTAATATTGAGCATTAGCTGCTAAGTCAGTTAGTTACCGGGCTGAAAATGTGGATAAGAATATCCCATTGCATGTCGTACTTTCTACATGATTTCTCTTTCTTGGAAACATATGGTGAATGTATTGTAGAATTAATTTATCTCAGGCTTGGGTGTTGTCAGAGGTATTATTTCTAGAATGGAGACTAATTTAAGACATCTTGGCTGGTCGACAAAATAAGTACAGTAATGCCTTACAATCAAGATTCACACCCATCCCTGTTTTTCAAGATTCCTCCAATGTCTTATGTTACAGATACCTTCTCATGGGACAGGAAAAAAGTTCAGCAATTTCAACAACAATATATAACATTATGAGGTTGTCAAGTCAGTATTTAATGACTCCATTTATTAAAGAATATCAAAGTGCTTGAGACAGATTTCCCCCTTCTTGAAAGACTTCTTTGAAGGTGTTAAAAGATTGTTGGTCACGCAAAGCTTTAAATAGCAGCCAAGTATTAAATTTTGTCTCCTGAACAGGTAGTATTACTAACAACAGAGTGAATTCTATGTAAACATTAGCAGATTGCAAAAACAAAAATCATATTGTATACAACTCCTTTTATCAATATCTGAAATCAAAGTATAAAGAGAAAATCATGTTTATCAGCTTGAAATGAGACAGATGACAAAAAGGTTGGTAAATTGTTCCTCATGTTTGAACTGATCCAAATGTATCGAAATCTGCCACAGTAATCTTTCAACTTTTGCCAAATCATGTCTCCTTTGATAAGCATAAAGCCTATATTCCTCCCTGCAAATTTGCTTCCACCAATAATTTAATTTGAAATGTGAGATACTTCTTCTTTTTCTGTGTCTAGGCCAGACTTGAAAATGACAAACTGAAGGCACCTTTTGGTGAGTTCATTCTGCAGTTACTTTCACTTGACCTAGTGTGAGAAAGATTAGCCAGAAACACAAGGTTGCCGTTACCAGGGTACCCCCGATTGGGGTTCAAAAATACCACAATCTTCAATGAGGCTCTTTCTGTATACCCCATGTGAGATACTATAACAATGTGAGAAAGTACTCACATCTGCCAGAATCCTACTGTTAGATCTAACTGGAGAAGACCTTCTGAATCAATTATTGAATGGTCAGTCAGCAATTATGTAAATCCCACTACAGTAATTTAATAGGGTTACTCAATTTGGGAATATCAAGAATTTTTTTCCATTGATCTTCATTTTTATGTTGATTGTCAATACAGATTTTTGTTTCAAACTATGCATAGAATCATTGAACTGTAGAGCTGGAATTTGAAATACAATTATTGAAAACTCATCAAAAAAATCGCAGATTTTTTTTTTAAAAAAAAAACCATGTTGAGCCTAACATCACTGCTCCTCTTTGTCCACACAGCTTCAGGTGCTAACCCCAAGACTGGCTAGGAAGTTCGGGACAAGGAGAAAGGCATTCTCTGGGGTGGCACCAATTATGTAGAATGCCATCCCACTTGAGCTATGCCAAGCCTCTTTGCTCCAGTCCTTTACAAAGCAACTGAAGACATTGCTTTTCAAGGAGGCCTTTGCAAATGTCTTGCCGATCCATGGCTTTTAGATTGGGACTGGTGCATATTCTTTCCAATTTGGCTGTTTGGTCAGATCGCTTGACCGTGGTACTTTAGCCCATTATAATGGTTGGTTTTGGTTGTAAGTTATTATTTTAAGTTTTATGGGTTGTAGATTTTATGAGGTGAAATTGTTTTTAATAAGTTTTGTTTGTTGTATGAGGGATTTTACGGTGTTAGCCACCTTGAGTAGGGATGTATTGTTCCCTAGAGGTGTGGGAGACAAGTATAAAATTCAATTCAATTCAATTCAATTCTAATTTAGTTGATAAAACTGCCCCCCCAAACTATACACTGGACAGAATCCTTGTTGCTTATTGTAGTAAGTCACAACTTGTTCTATTAAATCAATGGGGATTTCATGAGTCAACTTTTTTGTAAGTTCTATTTGATCCATTAGGCCTACTCTATTTGCAACTTATTACTCTGAGCAACAGGATTTTAGGCAAAGAATAATAGAAAAGTATAACTGGAATGGATTTGAAGGATCTTCTAGTCCAGGATTCCCCAAACTTGGCTCTCCAGATGTTCTTGGACTTCAATTCCTAGAAGCCCTGATCAGCAGGTGTACTAACTTGGGCTTCTGGTAATTGAAGTCCAAGAACACCTGGAGAGCCAAGTTTGAGGAACCTGTTCTAGTCCAACCCTCTGTCAAAGCAGGACATTCACAGCTAAAGCATCCCTAACCGAGGTACATCTGATGTCGGACAAAGGAAAATCCAGCAGCTGCTGGAGTAGTATGTTCCATTGTTGAACCACCATTATTGTTAGGAAGTTCTCCCCTGTAATTTGTTGGGAACTTATTTCTTGTAATTTGAATTTATTGGTTTGAGTCCTAGTCTCTGTAAAAACAGGAAACAAGTTTGCTTCTTCTTCTTCCATGTGACTGCACTGTAAATATTTGAAGATGGCATTTGTATGATCACTTAATCTTCTCTTTTCCAGGATAAACATATTCAGTTTCCTCTACTTTCTCCACAGGCCTTCTAGAACATATCTTATTTTGATCACTGTCCACTAGACACATTTTATCTTTTTAACTTGGATGCTCAAAATTGGATGCTCTTGAACTTGGATGCTCAAAATTGGACACAGTACTCCAGGTGAGGTGTGACCAATGAAGCTCTTACTTTCATTCATCTGGACACCTATAGTTCTTTTAAGTTAACATAGAACTAATTGATCAGTCAGGCCCTCCTGGGTCCAGAAGACAGGGCAAATCATAGTCTCGCTGCTTATTAGGCTCTATAAAGGACACCTCCCAAAGAATTATGACTCCCATAAAGCACTGCAGCTGGAAGGAGGAAATTAGAGGAAATGAAGTCAGTATCAGAGATAAATAACCTTAAAGCCCTTATTTCAGAGGGTAAAATCATGATGTCTGAAGATTTCTATTTGAGGGCTGTAATTCCCAAAATTCTAGCAGGGGAACTTTTGGAGAATTCTGAGAGTTGAACTCCAAAAACATGAAAGACTGCATCCATAGGAATATATCATGGAGGCCAATTCCTCCTTAAATCCGCTGTTGGTTACCCTCCCTTCCAGTAGCTGTTGCACTGCTAAAATTAGTTGGTAAATCAGGAAAATATATTTAATTCTAGGAAATGCCCATTTAAAAAGATTTTTTAAAGGTTTGCCACCCTATTCCTCACCCTGGTCTGAAGGCTAGTACAGTATTTGCTTTGCTTAGTCATACCTGTATGCAGTGCACTCTTGGTCCAATGTCCATCACTGTGACATGCCCTGAAAACTCAGGTGACTGATCAGAAAATACCTTTAGTGTGTTGAAGAGCTGTAAGGAAACTGAGCTCATCTTCTTATTGGTCCCCAAATAATTCTCTCACCCCAGTGTTCCCACTCCAGCCTGGGATTACCTCCAATTAGTTCATTAAAAGCATAACACTTCACTATTATTTTGTGGCTTCCATTAGAAACTACCTGTCTCTTTTACTAATAATCAAGCCAACAGGCCTTTGGGAAGTTGTATATCAACAGTTAGTACCTTGACAGCAGAATGATCAGAGGCTGCCTGATGCTTCTTTTTCTGCACTAAATAAGTGACTATCCAAAGCATGCCAACCAAAATACAATCAAACCTCGAGATAAGAACCGCTCGACTCAAGAAAAACTTGAGATACATCTGGAAATCTCAGGGAAAAATCAGGTTTGAGATAAAAAAAATTAATAGGATTTTTTTGAGATAAGAAATTCAATGCATTCCTATGGGAAATTCAAGCTAAGAGGTTTTTGAGATACAGCCAACCTGGAGGAACAAATTCAATTCATATGTTGTAATGGAATGGGTCATAAGTTATTCAACATGGAGTCTCTTTGGTTTTTAGACTGTCTTAAAATGTAGTTTTGCTTCTTTGCAAAGGCCTCATAATTCTTTCTGCTGCGCTTATCAAGCAGGTCGGCTTAGAAGAAGCTTCTCAAAGCTTCAGGCCTATGTTTTGTCTTCTTCCCCAGGTCTGGACTGTCCATTTATGTCAACACCCAGAGCCTGGGAACACCAGACATTTGTTATGGGAACCAGTGGTTGTTTATACAAACCCAGGGCTCTAATTCGCTGTATGCTAATTAGGAAGGCCAAGCTCATGCCTTTCCTATAGGCACATGGGTTTGGGGAGTTAGTTGGAGTGCAAGTTCTAGTTAGAGTTTGAGTTGGGGATTTCTGGGTGCTCCTCCCGAGCCCTTCCCAACATGATTACCTACAGTATGCTGTAATTCTGTATCCTGAACCAACGAGTGAACTATTATTTCTTCAAAATGCTTTTAGAACAATAAACCTTTTTTCTTTATCAACAATGTCTGTTCTTTGGAAGGGGGGAGGTTAAGGCAAGAGTTAAGCCATAAGACACACACTACCACATTTAATACAATACTCTCCATAAAACTTGCTGGGCTCTGTCAATACAGGTAAGCCCCAGATTGCTGCAGGATTTGCAGGAAGGCATATAGGCCTCCTGGGCCCGGGATTCTTTGGGGAAGTTCCATAGGGCAGGCTGGTAAAAGTTGCTTGCCAGGAACGGGAGAGCCCCAAGGGCAAGGGCCAGGTCAAAGTCTATCTGTCACATATGTAGAGGTTTTAAAAGGTAAAGGTTTCCCTTGCTTGAAAGCCAGTCGTATCCAACTCTAGGGTTCAGTGCTCATCTCTGTTTCAAAAGCTGAAGAGCCAGTGTTGTCTGCTTCTGAAGACGTTTCTGTGGTCATATGACAGGCATGACTAGACTCTAGAGCACACGGAACGCTGTTTACCTTCCCACCAAAGTGGTCCCTATTTATCTACTTGCAATTTCAAACAGAAAAAAATGCCTATATTTTGTTTCTTAAAAATCCATTTATTCGCATGAAGGAATATTAGATCTCTAATTTACATAAAACCTCACTTATATGTTTGCAGAACCTGCTGGCAACTATCATGGGAAGTCTGACTTTGTCTAAATCAAGGATCCTCAACCTGTGGCCTGTGGGCAGAGTGTGGCTGACAACACCATTTCATGTGTCCCCCACTGCCGCCACCACACCTGGAAGTGCCTTGTGGTGCAGCGGCTGAAGAACTAGAGTCCAAAATGTATCTTTTCAGAAGCCAAATCAGGGATTCTCAACCTGCGACCTGAATGCAGCCCGCAACACAGTTCCATGTGGCCCCCCACCGCCTCCACCACACCAGGAAGTGCCATGTGGTGAGGAAGGACAAAATAGCCATCCAGCCCCCAAAACTCTCTGAGGGAGTGTGACCCAGCCCCTGGCTTTAAATGATTGAGAACTCCTGGTCTAATTAAAGACAAGAAACAGGAAGGAAGTCTACACCACTATTCTTCTTAGACTAGAAAAATCAGAAGGTAGACATGCATGAATTTTTGCAGGAGCAGGAGCAGGAGGCTACTGGATAGTTGTTCTATGCCATTAAATTGCTTCAGATTTATGGCAACCATATTAATTAATTACCTCTAAAAAGTCCTACTGTCAAGAGTTCTTGTAAAGTCAAAGCTGTGGCTTTCCTTATTGAGCCAATCTGTCTTTATCTTTTCTTGTTGCCTACAACCTTTCAACCACCATTATCTTTTCCAGCATCTCACCTTCTCATGATGCACCCAAATTACAATGACCCCAGATTAGTCATTTTTGCTTCCAGGGAACAAAAATTGATTTGATTTAGAGCCTACTTATATATGTTTTTGGTGGTCTGTGGTATCCGCAAAGCTGTCCATCAACAGCATATTTCAAATGAATTAACTTTTCCCCTAAGAAATTATTTTTCCTTAGTGGTAGAATACAAAAGCATTAGCATAATTTGTGCCCATATCCGTACAACACTAGTGGAAATCCTACTGTGTGGTTATGCAAATGGCATAATTTTGAGAAGTGGGGTGCCATAAATTAAGACTTCTGCACAGGCATTACCTGTTGCATACTTATTCATGTTACTCAGCATCCAACTGATAGTGACAATAGAAATAGCTTAACTTCCAGCAAACCATGTCTAAAAGTTATTCTGTTAGTGTGACAACACAACAGGATTTTTGCCAATGTTCCCTTGTATGTGTGAAAAGAATATATAAACTTAGCATCGGGGGGAGTAAGTGATCCTTGTCCCCAACAGATGCCAATAGAGGTGGAAAATATTTCTGGACTAGTTAGGTTTCCCTTGTTCGAAAGCCAGTCACATCTGACTCTAAGGTTCAGTGCTCATCTCTGTTTCAAAGCCGAAAAGCCAGCACTGTCTGCTTCTGCAGACATTTCCGTAATCATGTGGCAGGCATGACTAGACACCGGAGCGCACAAAACGCTGTTTCCTTCCCACCGAAGTGGCCCCTATTTATCTACTTGCAATTTCTTGCTTTCGAACTGCTAGGTTGGCAGGAGCAGGGACAAAGATGGGAGCTCATTCCATCCTGCAGTACATGGGACTCGAACTGCTGACCTTCCGCCTCCCAGGCTTAACCACTAGTTACACGCCTATTATCTCACTACCAGTGTGCACAGACACACACCAACCTGGTGAAGATAACTTGCAACCACTTATCCCAGCAGTTACACTTAACTTGTTTATACTTAACCCTTATTCCAACAGTTAAATTCACCAGAAGGCTGACCTGGAAAGAAATGATCCTGTGAGCACTATAACCTGGGGAAAGAGAGCTGGGTTAAATAGACCTATATTCTAGTATGAGTCTTAACTCATAAGAATTCATCATTCATAAGAATCTCGTGTTCAGTTTCCTGTAATGTTGAAATAGAAACAGGGTGAAAAAAATATGAAATATGAAATCCTGAAATGATTAGGAAAAGTACTGAACAAAGTACTTAGCTATACAATGGTATAATGTTTCTTTTTGTTTCTTATTTTTCTACAGTGTTCTGCTTGCCCATGGAATCAGTGAAAATACTGACTGGAGCAGCTAAGTATAGTAAATGAGACAACAGCTCTGTCCTTAGGAAAATTGACTGTAGGTAGACATTCAGTTCAATTGAACAAGATCTGAAAAAGTTTGTGCTTGTGATGGGAAAGAAATAACACAATGCATCATCAATACAGTATATGGGATTTATTCAGCATCTTTCCTGGTATGTCCATCTGGCTATCCAAAAAGCAGTTCAAAAGAGAATAGCATGCAATTCATAACTGCATTCTTTCAAAATTGATCACTTAATGGCTGTCTTTACTGGCAAGAGCCTCTTTGCTTTCACTTGATACAGACATTCAAGATATTATTCCCCAGTTACTCACTGAACAAAGATTCCTCCCCCAGCTTTGTCTACTTTCTCTTAAAACGGAAACAAACGTACAGTTTTTTGAAGCTTGGGGAATTGTGTTAGAAACTATTTTTAAGGGAATAACATTCTGTCAAGATAAATATGTATACATAGTCATTGACAAGACCAACATCTGAGCAATTAGATAACATTTACTGACGTTGGGAAGAGGGGATTGTATCCAACTGTGAGGATGTTCACAGCACGATCGCTGTGTCTATTGGCAAACCATGGTCATAAATCGTGGGTGATCGTTCTCCTGCCTCATCTGTTTATGCCGAAACTTAGATGCCTGGAGCCTAGGCCTGGGCCCCCAGCTTGGGCCTCTGATACCATGACTCAAGGCTGTCAAGCCCTCCCTACTATACCCAGGGATGGCACGTAGTTACCTAACCAACACACAGCTGCTTAACCAATCAGTAAGGTGTGCACGAGACAGGCACGCTGATATTTAGCCAATTATGTAACCTTATGTTATCGCAGGAAACCAATAAGGATATATTGCATACTCTTCTCTGGAATGTCTTTGTCCTGTTATTCCTAATAAACTCCGTCCGGGCTATCTATGCCCTATGCCTCTTCATGAATCAAGCCTCCATTGTCTCCTTGATCCCCAAACACTTCATCTGGCGACCCGCGACGTGATTACTGGATCCCAACTCCCCGACTCACTGGCTGGAATAGCCCCCTGGTGCACCTCAGCCTTCAGGCTCCCTCAGCTTTCGAGCTCCCGATTGTGAGTATGGGGGGGGGGCTTTCTTTAGGGCAAAAGACCCATGCAAAGGAATTGCAGAAAATCATCAAGGAGAGCGGATGTCCAGACATCACGCTTAATAGTCTTGAAGACTTCATTAAGGAAGTCGAATGCCAATGTCCTTGGTACCCAGAAATTGGATCACTCAAACGGGATGATTGGCAACGAATTGGAACAATTTTATTGGAAGAACCTAGGGCAGCGGTTCACCATTTATTGATTTGGCAAAGAATTAACGAGGCAGTCAGGAAATTAGTACCAGCAGAGGCATCCCTGACCAATCCTCTGACTCATCCACCCGAGGACCCACCACCTCCTTATCCAAAAGTGCTGCCCGCTATTTTACCACCTACGGCACCATTGGTGCCACCCATCCTGAGCCTGGTTCCCCAGGCGCCGCCTGCCTACCCTGGCGGTGTGATGGGAAATGTTCGCTCCGCTATACATCGAGCCAAGAGCGATGGGGTTTTGTCCCTGGAGGAGGCGGAAGAGTGGCAAGGAGAGAGTCCTTCTGCTTTTCCCATTACGGTTGAGGTGGGGGTGGGGGCGGATGGGAATCCAGAGGAACGTATCCATTGGCAAGCTCTGTCATATTCAATAATTAGAGAACTTAATAAAGCTGTTAGAGAGGCTGGTGTCCGATCAAATTTTGTGCAAGGGTTGCTTGAGGGAATTGGGAATGGATACACGATGCTGCCCCAAGACTGGAAGGATTTGTTTCGAATGATTTTGACTGCTTCACAGTATGTTGTTTGGGATAGTGAATTCCGAGCGGCTGCAGTGGCGGCTGGTACGCCACAAAACACCCCTGAGCAGATTTACGGAGCAGGTGCATTTGCTACCCTCCAACAGCAGATGCAACTCCCTCGGGAGTCTTTCCACCGCACCTTTATGTGCGTCATGAGAGCTTTTAAAAGGGTCCCCGTCTCTGGGAAACCCACACGCTCCTTTACTTCCACACGGCAGCAGCCCGCTGAACCCTACTCACAGTTCATTGATAGATTGAAGGAAGCCATACAAAGACAGATAGACAACCCTGATGCCCAGGGAGAACTCCTGAAACGGCTGGCTTTTGAGCAGGCCAATGCTGATTGCAAGAAGATTTTGCAAAATGTCATTCACCGCCCTGAGTATAGTTTAGCTGACATGATTCAAGCCTGTATGGAGGTGGGCACTCAAACACATGCAATGGCCCTTCTGGCTGGAGTGCTTCGTGCCGGAAACAAGCCCACTGGCAATTGTTTCAACTGTCAGAAACCGGGCCACTTCAAGAAAGACTGTCACGCCCCCGGAGGGGGAAAGGATGTCAGGTGCCCCAGCAAGAAGTGTCCCCGGTGTGGCAAAGGCTACCATTGGGCTAGCCAGTGCAGAGTCAACCCCTCACCACAGGGAAACTAGATACCGGGCCCTCCCCGGGCCCTGGAAAAATAAAGGGGACACGGGTCGATCAGCGCAAGGCTGCTACTGCTGGCAGTGCTGGTCTCGATCTCGTTAACACACAGAACATGACAACTGCATTGCCTGGGGAGCTTATCCTGATGCCTGCCGACCTTACTGGCCCCTTGCCAAAAGGGACCGTTGGTTTGGTACTGCCACGTTCATCAGCGGGCAAACATGGCATCATGATAGTTCCTGGCGTGATAGACGCAGACTACACAGGCATCATTTATGTACAATTTTGGAGTCACCTCCCATTGCAACTGCACAAGGGGGACTCCTGGGCACAATTGATCATCGTTTCTTATGAGACCCCAGGGGAAGCGGAGCCCACCCTTCGCAGAGGGGGGTTTGGTTCCACCTGTGCCGGGGCCGATGGAGACACCTATCATCCACAGGTTGCCACCCTTCGAGAGCAGATAGGACAACAGAAGCCGACCCGTAAGTATTGGGTAAACGGTAAGTTGTTGGAGGGATTGTTGGATACGGGGGCGGATATCTCTGTGATAGCCGCTGGGCACTGGGATCCCTTGTGGCCAACCGAAACCGCTCCCTCAGTTTGGGGCATCGGTGGTAGCCAGGCCTCCCGGAAAAGTGCTCAGTGGTTATCTGTCAGTCTCCAACCTGGCGGGCCTGAGATTGCTCGCATCAAGCCCTGTGTTTTACAAATTGATCTCAACTTGTGGGGGAGATATTTGCTGGCACAAGTTGGCACCACCCTCATAACTCATGAATAGCCATCAACATTGTGCTCTTCCACTCACGTGGAAGACCGATCAGTCCGTGTGGGTGGAGCAATGGCCACTTCCGCAGGAGAAGTTGACTGCGCTTAAGCAGCTCGTTCAGGAACAACTGGACACGGGTCACATTGAACCGACTAGTAGTCCGTTCAATACCCCGGTATTTGTCATCAAAAAGAAGTCCGGGAAGTGGCGGTTGCTCCATGACCTGCGGGAGATTAATAAGATAATCGAGCCGATGGGCTCGCTCCAGTGTGGAACCCCGAACCCAAATTTGATACCCCATGATTATGAGATGGCTGTCATTGACCTCAAGGATTGTTTTTATACAATTCCCCTTCAGGAAAAGGACCGGAAGTATTTTGCTTTCACGGTCCCGGTGTTGAATAACTCCCAGCCCACAGTCCGGTACCATTGGAAGGTATTGCCAATGGAAATGCTCAGTAGCCCCACCATGTGTCAGTTTTATGTAAATGCAGCTCTCATGCCGTACAGAAAGGCTTACCCTAATTTGATCATATATCATTACATGGATGACATCTTGGTGGCCGGGACCTCCCTCCCAGAGGGGGTGGCTCCCTCGCCTTCAGGAGATCCTGAGCCTTTATGGCCTAATAATCGCCCAGGAAAAGGTTCAGTTAGCCGAACCTTTCTCCTATCTTGGGCACCGCATGATGGCTGCGTACTCTATGCCAGCATTGCCGCGGATTGAAATTCCGCCTACTGTCAGTTATGTCACCCTGCAGCAGATACTTGGAGCTGTCAATTGGCTCTGCCCTTATTTTAAGCTTACCACCGCTGCGCTCAGCCCCCTCTTTGACGCTCTTAAAGCGGGGAAGAATCCAGGAGATCTGATCACCCTTACCACCCCGCAATGGGAGGTCCTTTCCATGATTAACTCTGCCATGGCCAAGGTCTGAGTTGATAGGGCTGAGCCAAATTGCCCCCCCCCAAGCTCCTTTGCTTGGGAGATGTGAAACAATTATATGCTGTCATACATCAGGAGCCTTCAGATGGGAAAATTCGTATTTTAGAGTGGTTGTATCTTTCACACACCACAAAAAATACCATTACACCCTTTTTGAGCATGCTGGCACAGGTCGTCTCTAGAGGTCGCCGCCGCTGTCTCGCCCTGTTTGCCCTGGATCCCATGGAGATTGTGGTTCCCGTTCCCCTCGCAGTTTGGGAAGCGGGACTGCGCTCTTCTACCGAGCTGCAACTTGCTATGGCAGATTTTACAGGCCAGGTAGTGTACCACTCTCCTAAGGATCCTCGGCTCCAGGTTGCTCAGCATATACCTTTGAAGCTTTTCCACCTCCTCTCCCCCACGCCCCTTTTGCCGGCTCTCACTGTCTTCACTGATGGTAGCCCGAGCCGTGGGGTGGTTGCCTGGCAGGAGCAGGGGACATGGAAAAGTCAATTTACGCTGCCGCAGCACTCGCCACAGCGCGCAGAGCTTGCGGCGGTTGTCCTTGCCTTTAGTCTGTTTCAGGATCAGCCTGTTAACTTGATCTCTGATAGCCTGTATGTCACCAATGTCGTGTCCAACATTGTGGGAAGTTATGTGTCACCTTCAGTAGATAGCAACTTGCTGTCACTGTTCCTGTCTCTACAAATGCTGCTCCAATGGAGAACAGTACCCTTTTTCATTGCACACATTCGTAGTCATCAGCCATTCCCCGGCCCCTTGACCAAAGGGAATGACCGTGCAGATGGCACATTACGTGCCATGTATTGTTCTCCCATTGAAAGCCATGCTTTGCATCATCAGAATGCCAAAGCTCTTGCTAAAGAGTTTCACATTCCCCTTGCAGATGCAAGGGCCATAATTCAGCAGTGTCCACAATGTTCACAACAGCCCCAGAATCCTGCTGCAGGAGTAAATCCTTGCGGTCTGGGTGCTAACCAGCTTTGGCAGATGGATGTTACCCATTTTGCGCCTTTTGCACCATGGAAATATTTACATGTTTGTGTTGACACCTACTCTGGCTATATCTGGGTCACGCCCCAGAAGGGAGAAAAGGTCAAACACGTTTGCAACCACCTTGTCCGCTGCTTCGCAGTCATGGGAAAAACTGACCGTTTGAAGACTGATAACGGCCCCGCCTATTGTTCTACTGCCCTAGCGGAGTTTTGTACCCGCTGGCAGATTGTCCACACATTCGGCATTCCTTATAATTCTCAGGGACAGGCCGTGGTCGAACAGGCCAATAGGACACTGAAGGATGCACTGGATCGCCAAAAAAGGAAAGGGGGAACTGTCCCCCTCTCACTTCCGGAAAAGGAGGAGTGGCATGCTAGTGTACTGTTTACTCTAAACCACCTTAACTTGTCTCAATTTAATTCTCAATTTTTATCCAGGGCTCAGCATCACTACCGCCAGCTTGAGGTTCTGCCTGCCCCCCAGGTCCAGTACAGACGCCTGCCGGACCCGGAGTGGAAAGGGCCTGTTCCCCTCATAACCTGGGGAAGGGGCTACGCCGCCGTGTCTACGCCAGAAGGTCCTCTTTGGGTCCCTGCCCGGTTTGTTCGACCGTGGAAACATGGCATGGCATCAGGGTCTCAGCAACCCCATTCCAAACTTCAACCTTCACCTTCACGAGCTCCCGGAGGGGAGACGGAACCGAGGGGGAAGGCGAAGGGGGCAAAACCCGCCGATAACCTGGGGCCAGGTGAAAGCATTGTCGGATGAAGCCCAGTCCGTGCTGGACGAGATCCGGGTGGAAAAGACTCCTGAGAACTTTGTTGTTGCTATCATAGCTTGTCTAAATGCTAATTCTATAATGATTCTTTGTTGCTACATGCTTCTCTTTCCAGGGGCGCTTGCCATCCAAGGTGAGCTGTCCCAACGCTTTGAGTATAACCTGTGGTATGAGCTTGCCCGCATTTCTAATCAAACTGAGTTTTGCCTTAAGCAAAGCGTTGACTCCTATCACCTGTTAAGCACCTGTCTCATTCCCATTTGCTACACTCCCCAAAACATCAGTAGGTCAGTGTTGGGTTACGATATGGCCGACTTTAATGACAAGGTCAAAAACAAATATGCTCTTAGCCCCCTTTGGGGAAAGGCAACCAAAAGGCTGCCCCTTGATGCCCTGTCTCTCTATACTCCTATTGTAGCTGTTAGTAATGCTAGTAGATGTGCCAGGGTTGTGAACTGTACTCAACATAAGCCAAAGCCTCGCTGTTTCCAGCCCGGTCGTGGTCTTAATTGCACCGGGAGAGAAACAGAGGACCTTCATTTTAACTTTCAGCACATTCTGTTGCCTTCTGGGTGGTTCTGGACCTGTGGGTCACGAACTTGGAACTATATTCCTGCTAACCTCTCTAAAACCACTTGTTGCCTTAGTCGTATGATTGTTGCTTTGCCCAACCGCACTACGCTGGTCCGTCAGCGTCCCGCCCGCAAACGCATCACCCGGGGTACTGCCGCTGAGCAATTACCCTCTGATTGCAATAGCACTGTTAAGGTGCTTTCCCAGGCCGAGTACACATCCTTGGCCATCAGTCTTATTGGCGTGCCTGGCCTGGCAGCCGGGAATGCAAGGCAGCTTGGAAAGCTTGCTTGTGCATTTGTAAAAGCCGTTAATCACACTTCCCAAGCTATTAGCCTCCTGAACAGGGAGCAATTTCAGCTTCGCAACGCCATTTTAGATAACCGCGCCGCGATCGATTATTTGCTGATGTTGCATCATCAGGGTTGTAAGTCTGTGCATAATATGTGTTGCTTTAAATTATCCGATAATTCTAACAAGGTACAAAACCAATTGGATTCTCTAACCAAAATTGTTTCTGATATTAAGCAAAATCCTCCGCCTTCGTGGTGGAGCACTCTTTGGTCCTGGCTTCCCAACAGAGCTTGGGTACGGACCATTCTGCAGTATGGTTTAATTATTCTTGCCATTCTGATAACTGCCTGTTGCTTTATTCAATGCATACCTTCATTGCTAGCCACCTGCCTGCAAGGATTTCACTTCCTGCCTCGTGCACGCAAGGACCAAATTTATTATGCTTATAAGCTTCTTAAAAACAGAAAGGGGGAGATATGTTCACAGCACGATCGCTGTGTCTATTGGCAAACCATGGTCATAAATCGTGGGTGAGCGTTCTCCTGCCTCATCTGTTTATGCCGAAACTTAGAGGCCCCCAGTTTGGGCCTCTGACCATTACTCAAGGCCTTCTGGCCCTCCATACTATACCCAGGGATGGCACGCAGTCACTTAGCCAGCATGCAGCCGTCTGACCAATCAGCAAGGTGTGCATGAGGCAGGCACGCTGATACTTAGCCAATTATGTAACCTTATGTTATCGCAGGTAACCAATAAAGATATATTGCATACTCTTCTCTGGAATGTCTTTGTCCTGTTATTCCTAATAAACTCCGTCCGGGCTATCTATGCCCTATGCCTCTTCATGAATCAAGCCTCCGTTGTCTCCTTGATCCCCAAACACTTCATCCAACGTCTGGCAAGTATTGACAAAAATTTAGTACTTAACTAATGACATAAAATGTGTGCAGATACAACATACCACTTTGCAAAAACCATAGGAAATGTGTTCCCCCTACAACAACAACTTGGTTTATGAGGAAATGAGATTTAAAAGTTAAATTGATGTATATGACATGATCCTTTTCAGTGTGCAAACTGAAATGTTTTTCTTTACAATGTAAAGGTGACTATAAATAACATATAGTTTAGTGATCATCCTCCTGCTTTGAGTACAGACCAGTGATGGTGAAACTTGGCAGTCCAGATGTTCTTGAACTTCATTTCCCAGAACCACTGATCAGCTTCTGGTAATTGAAGTCCAAGAACTCCTGGACTGCCAAGGTTTGGCATCACTGGTATAGACCTATGAAGACTACATGGGGATTTGAACCACTGTTTGGTCTGCTCTAGACAGACCATTTAGCTTCTTTTCCTAGTTGACCACACAATGTGTCAATGTGAACCAAACTTTTCAGATTACCTGCCAATGGCTACTTTTTTATGCGTAGTAGGATCGTTCTGTTTTGGTTCAGCCCCAGCATATTGCAAGCACTGAGACTGAATCAAAGTGGATGGATTCCTGTTTTCAATTTCCCATCTGCTTTCAGTTTCCAAATATTATACCATTCTTTAAAGGAAATTGGGAAATTAAAAACTTCCTCTGCTCCTCTATAGAGGGAAAGAAGAAGGAAACAAAGACTTTTTTTCCTTTTAAAGCCTAGTTAGAGTAAAGGTTGCCCTTGCTCGAAAGCCAGTTGTATCCGACTATAGGGTTTAGTGCTCATTTCAGTACAATGCAATGCAATGCAATGCAATACAATACAATACAATACAATACAATACAATGTAACGTAACACAACACAATATAATATAATGATAGTTGTGTTAGTTGTAGTAAAAAAAACTATATGGAGTGACACTCTGTCAGCAAGTGTCCTGGTTTTTTTGTTTTTGTTTTTGTCTTTTTCTTTCTTTTTTGTCATGATTATAGAAACAGGACAATGGATGCTTTGACTACTTGGATGTCAAATCTATAGCCAGTCAGGTGGTCAGCCAGGCTACTACTAACTCAACCACCATCACCACTTCACTTAATTTTTAATAGAATAAACATTTCAGAAGCCCCATTGAAACTATGCTTGCCTAAGTGGAAAAAACCTCCAATATGGCACAGTTAAAGACTGCATTTCTTTCATGCATTTTGTTGCATGCCCATATCTCAAGACGTTTTTACAAGAAATGTTCCATTATTTCATAGAGAGTGTTCTGTTTTGATCCCAGAGAGATAAAGAGGATGAATGGTAGTGCAAAGTTAGTACCAGTCAGGTAAGCATAATTTTCAAAACAAATTTTCCATGTTCCAGAGATCATTTTTGAGCTCTCCCCATCCTTACTATCATATGGCTGTGCATAAGAAGGCTCAGAATATTAGTCTTCAGATATGTTGATTTTTACAAGTTTGGTAAAGTCTAAACCCAGAAATAAAAGTACAGATGTTTCTTCTAGGACACACATTTAATGACAAGATAACCGTTATGTGTGCGTGCATTTTCTGGACTTGCCTATAACAATATTGTATCAAAGAGCAAACCTTGAAAGCATTTTTGCTCCTCTTATTAAAATATCAAATTGTCCCTAATTATGAAAGGATGCAAGATCATGAAGACAATGTCCCTCTTTGATGCTTATTTTATAAAACTTTTTTTCATGTCAGGGAACTTTGAAGAATGCAATTATAGGACAACACCTCAACACAAGCTTCAGTTGAAGGTTTAATTAAGCTGCTGCTCTGACAGAAGTTAACACACACCTACCTGTTTATGTCAATATGGAGTTTAATTTTGGAATTTCTCTACCAGAGAATGGAGACAGTCATATCATGATATGTCTCCAGGCAGATTGAAATGTAGTGATGCAGTTGGTGATGCTTGACTTTAGATGTAAGAGTTTCAGAGTCACCCCATACATTTTAGATCAGGAAAGAACTGAAAACCTGGCTGGCGGGGCAAGTGTGGGGGGGTTGGTGGAGAAATAACCTCTGCCTGCTGGCTGGTTAAATAAGAGCCATCCTTCCTTCTTTAACATGTGTGGGTGGGTTTTTGATGGGGTTTTAAGGAAGTTAGTTTTAAATGGGGTCTATTTATTAAGGGGGGGGTTGTAGTGTAAGCCGTCCAGAGACCTTGTAATTGGGGTGGTTTTAGAAATTCAAACAAACAAACAAATAAATAAATAAATACTACGTCACTTACTTTAAGTTAAGTACAAATCTTTTTTCTACTCCAGTACCATGCTTTACATTTAGTTTGTGAAGCTAGCACATCTGAAAAATAAAGGTTTCATATTTTAAATCCATGTAAATCATGACATCAGGGATAAAAGCACAGTTTGCCTCTTAGACTTCTTGTGAAGTAACCATAATTTTGTTATAGAAAGCAATAATTAATGGTTATCATGGCATCAATGCTGCAATATTTATTTATTAATTTAATGCAGTTACCCTGGAAGGTTACAATAGAGTTCAAAACCTCTTACCACCATCCCATCCCAACCCAACCAACAATACAATTTTTTAAACGATTCAATTGCAAAAAAAAAAAAAGAGAATGACAGATAGCAATAATAAAAAACATGTGGTGACAATAGAAATAAATACTAGCAGCGGGGACCTGCTTTGCTGGGTAGTGGATCCTTACCTGTGCTCTGGGTGGCAGCCGCCTGCTCCGGCCTTGCCTCAAACAGTGGTGCCGTGGCAGGTGCTGCAGCCACCTGTGGCGGCCTTGCCGCTGTGGTTCCCTGCACCTGTGGCAGCCTCGGCTCAGGCACCAGTGTGTATTGCTGACCAGAGCACCCTGTTTGGAGTGCTCCGTTTGGCAGGTATCCTCCGGATTATCCTCCACTGGCTGGCTGGCATTTCAGCCAGAGGATGACCCTTCTCTGGGAGGCTAGGGTGGATCGGAGCACCCTGTTTGGCCCCTGCCTCTTGGAGAAGGCCTGGCTGCCTCGCTTTCTCCGGGAGGCCAGGACAATTGGAGCACTCCGCTTGACCACTGCCTCCCGGAGAAGGCCCAGCCGCCTCGCTTTCTCTGGCAGGCATGGGCTGACCGGAGTGCCCCGTTCGGCCCCTGCATCCCAGAGTAGGCCCTGCCACCTCACTTTCTCTGGGAGGCCAGGGTGGATCAGAGCGCTCCGTTCGACCCCTACCTCCTGGAGAATGCCCAGCTGCCTCACTTTCTCTGGCAGGCATGGGCTGACTGGAGCACCCCATTCGGCCCCTGCCTCCTGGAGAAGGCCTGGCCGCCTCACTTTCACCGGGAAGCCAGGGCCAATCGGAGTGCTCTGCCACCTCGCTTTCTCCAGGGAGGCGGTAATATGCATGCGCCAGAAGCTGTGCATGCTCAGAAGCCTGCCCAGAGTTCCAGGTGCTGCCCCCGCCTAGAACTCTGGGCAGGTTATGGCATGTGCACAGATTCTGGCCCATGTGTATTACTGCCTCCCCAGCCATTGCATGCTGCCGGGAGCCTTTGTGGCCTTTTTTGGGGTAAAAGACCCAAAAATGGTCTGCCGGTCCCCCGTGCCGGACACACCTGGGGTTTGAGATAGGTGGGGCCGACGTTGTCAGGGCTGGGGGATGCAGGTCTTGCGCTGCGTGTTGGTAACATACAGCGCAACACCTCGATTTTAGTTATATAGATTAATAACAAATATAGGTTGGCACAACTTGACCAGAGGAGAAGGATGTTACTCAAGGTTTCTTTACAAAGTTTTGCTTTTGCTAACTTTTGAGAGGTTTGGCGGAAGTGTGCCTGGTCAACTTCAGGTTGAAGTGAGATCCATGAAGATGGAGCTACCTCCAAGAAATTTTGGGTCCTAGTTAACATTTTCTGACCACCCCTAATATCAAGGCTTGAAAGGAACAAGTTGCACAGGTAATGGTTCTTTTGGAGAGCCATTCTGACAAGTACTGTATGATTGAAATGAGGAAGGACTGAAGGAAATGCACTTTGTGCATGTATAAATTCACACTAAGATTATTAATTTATATAAAAATGGACTTTTAGTGTATGGGACCAAAGACGACCGGACAACCGTAGGGTTGGTTTAACACAGGTTTATTGCATGAGGTTCCAGTTAAGCATGAGGTAATGGCGGTGATACATCTCAATATATACAGTAGCTCTCTACATTTGAATCTTGTAGCACGTTAGCTGATTGGTTGCTACCGGCGTGGCCTCGCCCAGGCACGCCTCCTTTCCTGCTGCTGAATGCAGGTCTTTCTTCAGCTGCTGAATGCGGGGAAGGTTTTCCCGCGGCTGTCCGTGATTGAGCAATGTGAACCATGTGAGAGTGAACGCTCGCAGCTGCCCTCTATAGGCTGTCTGCTCGCGTTCCTTTACAGCTGATATCGTTTGTATCTGGAGTGGTTACAATCTTGCCTTTACAGTATAATGAACATGCATACATACATAACATCCCTCCCCCCTAGGATGGGACGAAGTCCCGCAACCATTGTGGCTTGCCGCACGTTCGCTTGGGGCGTGCTTGCGCCTGCCCTAATTCTGGAGAGCCTGTGATCCCTGACTCCGCGGGTGCTTGTCCTGCAACGGGAAACGGGGATTCGTTAGTGGCTCTGTGGGGCGTCTGTGCCTGCCTTGCGCTCGGGGATGGGAATGGAATGAATAGTTGGGAGGTAAACCCCTGCCTATTGCTCTCGGACCCCGGGGACCCACCTAATGTGAACCGCGGAACCGATGAGGTCGCCCTTGTGGAACGGCTACCTTCTGATCCCTGCTCGGGGGACCTTAAGACTGTGGTGGGCGGACTCGCTGATGCCTCCGGTCTTGGGGGTGTCGGTCTCCGGGACATTGGCGCTATGTTGCATTCTAACTCACAGGGGCTACTGGGACTGGAAGTACCAGGGGCTGAACTGAAACCCCTCTTTTCGCTAGGACGGGTGGGGGACCACTCCGCTAACTCCCCCTGGTACTGTAAATCAACGTCTAAACTTCTATGGGCATCTGAATTACGGGGAGACTTCCGCGGCTTCCGCGGGGTATGAGTGCGGTTGGGGCTCCTCCTCTCTGACGGGGACTCCCGCAAAAGATTTCTGTGGATCGATTGCCTTTCCTCCCCCCTTGGTGGGGACCCATGCTCCCCTTTTCCTCCCCCTTGGGCTAAACGGGTGGGGGAGTACCCTAACGCTGATTCGAAACTGTCCTCGTCCGCATCCTGCTCTCCGGGGACCCTACGCCTGAGTTGGTCCACGTGTCGCCTCCACAGGAAACCTGTACTGGTCTCTACGCGGTATGAGACGGGGCCGGTTTGATCTACTACGGTGCCCGGCATCCAGGCTGGCCCCGCGCTGGCGTAATTCCTGCAGTGTACTGGGGCGCCTATGCTGAAACTCTTTGTGGGTTCCACCCCTATGTTCCGCCCTTTGTCCTCTACTCTCGTGGGGTCTAGCTTGGATATCCCCGTGGCCAGCTTCCTGCGCATCAACAGCTCTGCGGGGGAGTACCCTGACGCTAAAGGGGTGACCCTGTATCTCAGCAGGAATTGGCACAATTTCAGGTCGAGGTCTCCGGGACCCATGCGCAGTAGCGCGTCTTTCGTGGTGCGCACGAGGCGCTCTACTTGGCCATTGGTGGCCGGGTGAAAGGGGGCGGAGGTGACGTGCCGAATGGTGTTGCGCTCCATGAATGCCCTGAACTCGGCGGACGTGAAACAGCTAGCGTTGTCGCTGACGAGGGTGTCGGGTAAACCGAACGTGGAAAAGACCCTCCTTAACTGTTTAATGGTTGTGGTCGAGGAGGTGCTCGAGACTGGAATGACCTCCAACCACTTAGAGAACGCGTCCACCACGAGGAGGAAAAACGTTCCCCTGAACGGGCCAGCAAAGTCTACGTGTATTCGGGACCAGGGCCCCCTTGCAGCGTCCCATTCCCTAGGGGGCGAGCGAGCCTCTTCTGGCCTTGAGCTTTGGCACGCCTCGCAAGTGCCGACCATGTGTTCGATGTCGGCGTCTAACTGGGGCCACCAAAAGTAACTGCGGGCTAGTGCCTTAGAGCGTACGATCCCCGGGTGGCTGACGTGCAGCAGTTTAAGCACCCTCGGCCGGAGAGGCGTGGGGATCACTACCCGCTGTCCCCACAAGAGGCAACCCCTCTCTAGGGACAACTCTAATCTCTTTTTGAAAAATGTGTCGAACTCCGCTGCTGGGGACGACACGGGCCACCCTTTCTGCACCCAGGAGCAAACTGTGGCCAGTGTTTTGTCCTTGCCTGTCGCTTTGGCGATGTCGGCCGGTACTACTGGAGGGGAGTCTAGGACCTCTATCATTAAGACCTGGTGGTCCCTCTCTACTCCGCCCACGTGGCAGCAATCCCGGGGAATGGGGGACCTCGACAGAGCGTCTGCATGGCTTATCTCCCTCCCGGGCCGGTATACCAACGCGTGCTGATACGCGTTGAGAAAAATGGCCCATCTGAGCATTCTCGGGGACAGGATCTGGGGTGTGGGCTTGTCTGCGGTGAAGATGCCCAGCAAAGGCTTGTGGTCAGTCACTATGGTGAAGGGGCGGCCGTACACGAAATCATGAAATTTCTTGGTCCCCGCAATGATTGCTAGCGCCTCCCTGTCTGTCTGCGCATAATTCCTCTCCGCTTGGGACAGGGATCTAGAGTAGAAAGCTATCGGGGCCTCCCTACCGTTCTCTAGCACGTGGCAAAGCACCGCCCCCACCCCCACCGGGGATGCATCGCATATCAGGACCACCGGGCGTTTGGGATTGAAGTGGGTCAGAACAGCATCTGATGCCAGGAGTCGCTTCAGGTCATTGAAAGCCTTTTCCTGGTCGTCGCCCCACTTCCATGCCTCGTCCTTTTTTAACAATTTGTGTAGCGGTTCTGCCACGGCTGCCTTCCGCGGGAGGAAGGAGTGGTAGAAGTTGAGCAGTCCGAGGAACGACTGCAATTCGGGCTTGGAGGTGGGGCGAGGGGCCTTTTTGATGGCGGCTACCTTGGATTGGGCTGGCCTAATTCCCTCGGGAGTAACACGGAACCCTAGGAACTCAACCTCTGTAGCGAAGAAGACGCATTTGTCTTTCCGCAACCTCAACCCCGCCTTTTCGAATATTGTCAGGACCTTTCCCAACCTTGTTGCTAATTCGGCCCGGCTCCCCCCTGTAATTAATACGTCATCAAAATAGGGTAACACCCCCTCCAACCCCTTCAGGAGGCGTTCCACCAATGACTGGAAAATCCCGGGCGCCGAATTCACGCCGAATTGGAGGCGCGAAACCTGGAACGCCCCTTTGTGGGTGACTATGGTTTGTGCAGCAGCTGCGGCGGGGGTCACTGGGAGTTGCTGGTAGGCTTGGGCCAGGTCGAGTTTGGCGAAACACCTCCCCCCGTGTAACCTGGCCAACAAGTGGCTGACTACCGGCACCGGATACGCATTAGGGCGGATCGCCTTATTGATGGTGCACTTGTAATCAGCGCATATTCGGACTTCCCCGTTGGCCTTGAGCGCTGTTACAATTGGAGTTTCCCACTCCGCAGAATCAACAGGAACAAGAATCCCCTGGCCCACTAATTTGTCCAATTCCGCCTCTATTTTGTCCTTTAGTGCGAAAGGCACTCTGCGCGGTTTAAGTCTGATTGGACGTACTCCAGGGTCCAGGTCGAAAGTCACTGGGGGGCCCTTGAATTTTCCGAGCCCCTTTTTAAAAACCTCGGGGTGCGTGTCGCACACGCTCTGTATTGGATCAGTCCCGGCGGCGTGTGCTCCCACGGCGTGCACCCCCCCAATGAACAACCCCAGGGGCTGGAACCATTGAGTCCCGAGGAGGCTGCATTTACCCCCCTTGAGGACGACTAAGGGAAGCGTTGCGGTGTACTTTTTGAACTGGACCTGGAACTTCCCAACCCCCAACACTGGGATGCGGTTCCCCTGCACGTCCTTCAGCGTGGCCCTCAACGCCTTGAGCTTGGGCCGCACGCGGGGGGCGATTTTCATGAACTCCCCCTGGGAAATAATGGAGTATGAAGAACCCGAGTCCACCTCCATTCTAACAGGGGCCCCTTGTATTACTACCTCAACGAAGTAACGGGGGTGCTCCGTGGAAACGCTGCAAACCGGCGCGTCGTCCTCGCTGTCGTCGGAGACTCGCCCTACTCCGTCCCGCGTCCTCGTGGTCCGGGTGCCGTCCTTCGGCCTCGTGGTGCGGTCCTGCCTCGTGGTGCGGTCCTGCCTCGCCGAGCGGTCTGGAGAACTCCGGGTGGCCTCGCGTCGTTTCCGGCAGACCTTGGCGATGTGCCCGCGCCGGCCGCAGTTGTGGCACTCGGCCTTGCGGAATGGGCATTTGGTGCGGGCGTGGGCGGCGCCGCAGCCATCGCAGCGCCGGCCCTCTCTCTGGACCCTCCGGACGTCCTCGTCGTCGCTGCTCTCTGCAGACGAGTTCGAAGTCCGCCGGGCCGCGCGCACCGAACTCTCTGCCTTGGCGGTCTTCGGGCGCCAGTCCTGAAGTTCGTGCACCCCGGCCGACGTGGCCTCAGCGGCCTGTGCCGCGTCGAGGACTTGTTGCCACGTGGGAGGCGGCTCCCTTTTCATCAGCGCGCGCTGAGTCTCTGTGTCCCTCAGACCGCAGAGCAGGCAGTCCCGGAGGGTGACGTCGGGGAGTTCCCACTTGCATGGGCCGGCGGCCAACCGCAGGGCCGCGGCGAACTCATCGACCGATTCTCCGGGTGCCTGGACTCGCCTCCAGAACGCGCTCCGAGCGGGGAACATCGCTATTGCCGGCCGGAGATGGGCGCGCAGCGCCGCCAGGAGCTCTGTGGCCTTGAGGTCGCCCACCTTCCTCGGCGCGATCAGGTCCACCAAGGTTCTCTTGGTTTCTTGTCCGAGCATGCGGACAAAGATGGCCCTCTTTTTGGCCTCGTCTGAGACTTCGAGCTCCACCAGCGCAGCGTTGAAGTCTATCTCAAACAGCTCCAAGTCTCCCGGCTTCCTGATCTCGTAGCCGGCGCATGTCTTGGTCCCGTGGGCAGCCATATCCCACCTTCGTCGCCAATTTAGTGTATGGGACCAAAGACGACCGGACAACCGTAGGGTTGGTTTAACACAGGTTTATTGCATGAGGTTCCAGTTAAGCATGAGGTAATGGCGGTGATACATCTCAATATATACAGTAGCTCTCTACATTTGAATCTTGTAGCACGGTAGCTGATTGGTTGCTACCGGCGTGGCCTCGCCCAGGCACGCCTCCTTTCCTGCTGCTGAATGCAGGTCTTTCTTCAGCTGCTGAATGCGGGGAAGGTTTTCCCGCGGCTGTCCGTGATTGAGCAATGTGAACCATGTGAGAGTGAACGCTCGCAGCTGCCCTCTATAGGCTGTCTGCTCGCGTTCCTTTACAGCTGATATCGTTTGTATCTGGAGTGGTTACAATCTTGCCTTTACAGTATAATGAACATGCATACATACATAACAGGACTATTTCCTGATACTGAAAATAATTATTAGTGCTTAAATATGGATATTATCAGGTACTATGTTCATTCCATGGATGAAAGTTTTCAATTATCCATTTAAAACCAGCAGAGATCCTTATGCATGTTTCATTGTGAGTTGAATGAGTACCATCCCCATGACACCTTAGAAAGAAAAATGTCAAACAGCTTTGCTTTCAAACCAGAGACAGGAAAGGAACAGATAAACACATCCTTATCTATATTTATCTGGTCTTTGTGTAAAGACACATTTAGGAGGAGTTATTTTATAAGCAGTTTTGAACAAGAGGCCTGATGAACCTTCTGGCTGAGCAAGGATGTTACCCAACATTTCCACATTTATAGATCCTCCTTCACTCAAGAGTTATGCAGGGGCAGTAAATTAACCTAGGCTCCTTGTGTAAATCTGGCTCAAGAGAAGGTATCTATGAGGTTGCTGATTTGTAGTTTAGATGTTTATGACCAACCTCTTAGGGTTTTGTACATTGTACCCAGTTTTGTTCCTTAATAGTGGTGTAGCAGACTCAGGGACACTGCAGTGGCTCAAGTGGTTAAGACGCTAACTGGAAGGCAGCAGGTCAGCAGTTCGATACCCAAGTACTGCACGATGGAGTGAGCTCCCATCTCTGTCCCAGCTCGTGCCAACCTAGCAGTTCAAAAGCAAGAAATTGCAAGTAGATAAATAGGTACCAATTTGGTGGGAAGGTCAACAGCATTCCGTGTGTCTTGTTATGCCTGCCACCTGTCCACAGAAACATCTGCAGATGCACACAGTGCTGGCTCTTCAGCTACAAACAGAGATGAGCACTGAACCCTAGAGTCAGATATGCATGGCTTTCTATCAAGGGTGACCTTTACTAGCTCATCCTCCTCTGAATCAAATACATGGCTGATAATCAACACTGGGTGATAATAAGATATTGCTAATTTTAAGTCAAAATGTGTGTTGACCACTCCTTACTCCAACCAACTCTTTTTGGGACTTGAAGGATCTCTATAGGTTGGATTGGGATTTCAGTCACCTTTTTAGCAGACCCATTGAAATCAAGGGAGCTTGAATTAGTCAGGCTGTGCTCTAAACATGACTGAGTCTTGCTAAACCTATGCCCTTTGGATCTAAGTAATAAATGTAGAGTAGTTGAGATCAAGGATGTATTTCCTTCCTATTTCCAGTTTAGATTGTAAAAATCATCCTAATCAGAACCGTGAAGAAGAGAAATACATCCACCCCAAGAACAACAATATGAGAACTCAGGCAGCAGTATTGATTTAATAAGGGCACAATCAGCTTCTTTCATTGGTGGCTTGTTAAAAAGTTCAAGTTGGTTAATGAAAAAGATTCTATCTCCAGTTCCCAAGATCTTTTCAGCCTAACCAGCAGCTCTGTTACTCTGTTACAGAAATCTCAGAATGGTGGTGGTGGTGGGACTGCTGGATAGACACTTAGTTAAGGGTGATGGTCAATAAATGGCTAATTAATTTACTTAAATATCTGGAAACTTTTATCAACAATTCAAGGCCCGTATTTTACAACAAACATGGTTTTACTAACTGCTGGAAATAACAGGTGAAAAAATATCCTGTTGTTGTTTTTGTTGTTGTTGTCATCATTGCTGTTGTTGTTGTTGTTGCCGCTGCTGCTGATGATGATGAGAAGGAGTAAAAATGTATGATTATTCTGTACAGCAACCACGGCAAATTGAAAACAGATTGGATTTGCCATTACAAAAGGAATAAAAGTAGTTTTAGACTGGCCATCTAAAAAAAAATCCCTCTGCAAGTTGATTTCAGAGGGCAGTGCTTGCTAGTATGTAAACAATGTTTTTAAGATTAAATAGTAAAACTTTTTAGAAAGAAAAGCAAAGCCTAATCAAAATTCTAGATGACAAAATAGGGATAATAGTTAGGTTTTACACAATTTTTCCTCAAAAAGTGCTGCTGGTATTGCAGTGATTTTCCACAGTTTATGGACAGAAGACTCACTTAAGAATAGATATTTTTATTTTCTATTTCCCAAGTGTGACTCTATCAGGTAATGCAGAGGACTATACAACAGGGGGTTAAACTATATGAAGTGGCATCTTCATAATTAGCAGGCTAGAAAGTAATATTCTGCAAATTAGCTTGGGCTAATTAATAAATAACATGTCTAAATTCAATCCCTATTGCGGGAGTTCTTCCTGCAAAGGAAGAAATCAACTCCACATTGGCTTGATTGTTGCAATGGTTGAACAGCATCCATATAAATGGAATGTTGCTATCCCCATTGCCCTTATGACTCTGAGCAGTCAAATGTGACTTGGGCTACCCTCTTGCAGCTGATCATTGTAATTCCGGAATAGCTGCCTTTTTGAGTAAATTGCCTGTCACTACCTAACTTCTCAATGAGAAGCCTGTAATAAGCTTTTTTAAAAGCCCAATCTCCTGCAATACAGCTCAAAAAGTTCCTGTTTTAAGGGATCATAATACCTGACAACTTACATTGATTGTGTGTTGTATTTTACTCATTCTGGGAGTGTAATTGTCAATAGTAAAGGTAAAGGTTTCCCTTGCTTGAAAGCCAGTTATGTATTCAAGTAACATTGCAAGTTGCTACAGCAACGCTTTGCAAGACAATATGGCGATTTCCCGCCATTGAAATCAAGAGCAAAATTTGGCATGTATTCTCCCCTTCTGGGCGTGCTCCTTATGTTAATTAGAGTTCTATGATTGGGTGCAACTTTGGATCCTGTTCCTGATTGGTTAAAACTCATGTATCACATTATGATTGGTTAATTAAGGTTACTACATTGTATCATAGAGTAACTGCCGGTGAAACACTATATAAGCGCTACGGGTAAACAAGGGTGGGGCCGGGCCGGATCTATGCTTCCCTCTTCTGCTGCAGGTTAGACCTTGCCAGGCTAGCCTTGGGTCTTCTCTATACACTCACACGCAAGTGTAGCTCAGTTATTGCCACAACGGTAGATTCCAGAGAGACCGATTATGTGGGACGTGTGTAGCTATCTGTTGTCTGGATATCCTTGTAATAGTGGCCTGCAAGACTTTACAATAAACCATTGTTTGTTGTTCTGTTCATTGTTTGCTGGACTATTCTTTACAAGGTCTATACACGACAAGGGTTCAGTGCTCATCTCTGTTTCAAAGCCGAAGAGCCAGCGCTGTCTGCTTCTGCAGACGTTTCCATGGTCATGTGGCAGGCATGACTAGACACTAGAGTGCACAGAATGCTGTTATCTTCCCACCGAAGTGGTCCCTAATTATCTACTTGCAATTTCTTGCTTTCGAACTGCTAGGTTGGCAAGAGCTGGGACAAAGACGGGAGCTCATTCCATCCTGCAGTATTCAGGAATTGAACTGCTGACCTTCTGCCCCCCAGTCAGCCTCTTAGCCACTTGAGCCACTGTAGTCAATAGGGCTAGGGAAACACAGATCTACCCTATCTGTAGCCCCATTTGATTCCCCTGATGGCCACATCTCTTTTCACACAACATTAGTTTTTATAGTTTCCCAGGTTTGTACAGGCTTTTCCTATTTTAAAAGGCTGAAGTGTCTTTCCTAAGGAAAATTTGGTTGCCTGACTGTGGAGCCAGTGTCTCCCAGAAGAAGAGCCAGTCACTGTATCCTTGAGCAAACAGCACAGTCCCTGAACCCACCCCCCCCACCCCACCCCACCCCACACACACACAAAAAGTGAAAGAATTGATGACTTCTTTCTGCACATTTAAAACCTAGAAGACTCTGAAAATAGTCACTATGAGTTGGAATTGACTTGGTGGCAAGTAAAGATGGGACACGGTGGCTTAGTGGTTAAGATACTGAGCTTGATGGCTGGAAGGTAGACAAGTCAATAGTTAGAGATCTGAGTATTGCATGACAGAGCAAACTCCCATCATCTGTCCCAGCTCCTGCCAAACCTAGCAGTTTTAAAGTAAGAAATCGCAAGTAGATAAATAGGTACAGCATTGGTGGGGAAGGTAACAGTGTTCTGTGCACTCCAGGGTCTAGTAATGTTCGCCACATGACCACAGAAATGTCTGGCTATAAATGGATAGTTTCAAGCAAAGGAGACCTTTCTCTTTCCCTAATTATTATTATATAAGTTTTTTAAGGTGGTAGAAGAATTAACATGGCATATGCTGATATTTTGGGTCCTGCCCATAATTGGAATATGAGGGTTGATAATTGAGGATTCCGCGTGCCCGGTTGGGCATCGGTGGCCTCTGGCAGAGGTTAAACCAGTGAGCAGACTCCTGGCCTCTGGCCTTTGTCGGCGAGCAAGGGGGGAGATTAATGGTAGGGATTAATCCGGCCGCTTATTGCCTGACCGGCGATTCTGCGAGGAGCTCATCTCGCTGACCCCAGTTACCCATTTGAGTAATGACTCACCTGCTACCCAAGGTTATGCCCGGTGCAAATAAGGGCTATGTTTGCCCCTGCCTAATCCCTGAACAATGGGACTCCTAAATCCATGTTTGCCCCAGTTAATTAACTTCCCTTTGAAGAATTCCCCATTAACCTGTGTACGTGAGTGAGGTAACTTTCCTGTCAGATGACAGCTTGCCACCGTTGCGCTTTTTTCCCTATAAATGATGTTGCCTTTTTCCAATAAACTACTGATCTGATCTCGCTCCTGTTGCCTCGTGTTGTCATTGATCAGTCTCCTCCGGGCTCTAACGCCGCCCTAGCGGCCAGACATCGCTACAGCTGGTGACCCCGGCGTGATTTACTCGTGAGTAAGAGACCCCGGAGAGGTCTACTCGTGAGTAGCGATCCACGCGGTCCGGTTCTGCGCTTGAACCGCGACCCGCCAGCCCGGAGGATAGCGCGGCGCTCTGGTCGGCAGCCAGCCGGACAGAGGACGGCCCGCCGCGAGGCATTCCAGAGAGACATTCCGACCGCTTCCTCCCCGCTTTCGAGAGGTTTGCCATAGAGGGAAACGCGTTCCGCACAGGGCAGGCTGTGAGCCCCTGACATCGCAGAGGCCGATAGAAGGGCCCGTGGCAGAAGGTCCACGCTCCGAGGTCTACCCCAGACACTCGTCGCCCGAACCTGTTGCCTGCAAAGACGCGTCGAACTTCGTCCCGAGAAGGAAACTTCGGAGGACCATCGCAGGTAATATGGGGACTTGTTCTCATAGACCAAGTCCGTCCGCTAGCCAAAGAACTCGGGAGCAAGAGTTCATAATCCTGGCCAGGGTTTTTAATTTCCGATTTCACAGCAGGGAGCTAGCGAGACTTTTGGCGTACCTCAGGGAACACTGCCTACTTTACCCAGAAGTAGGTACGTTAACCCTGAAGCTCTGGGATCAGATAGGAGACTGCATTCAGCAAACCCCGAAAGCTCCAGGAAGGATAGTCCGCACATGGAGGAAGTGTAGGAGACTCTTAGAGCAGATCGAGCCAGTCCGGGTAGAAGCGGAAGAACCCCCGTTAGAGAAGACATCAGGCATGCCAGTCGAGCCGACTGCGCCCGCCGCACTCTATCCGACATTCAAGTATCAGCAGAGTAGCGCAGGGAGCCTTCCCGCGGTGACAGCTGCAGACGTCACCGAGGGAACGCAAGGAATGAGAGGTGCTGGCGCTTCTCTGACAGCCCCAGGTTCCCTAGTCGTGAAGAGTGCCCTTCAGCGCACAGCTGAGATAGAACTCAAGAAGGGGGAATTGCCAGTTGAACAGCTAGCTGAGCTCAGACAGATTTGTCCCATCCGCTTAGAGATGGACGCGCTCACGGGCGCCCAGCAGATAGTACACTCCCCAGTCCCGTACAAGCTCCTCATGGCTTTACGGAAGGCCATTTCAGAGACAGGGCTCCAAAGTCGTTTTACGAGGGGCACGCTTCAGCAAGTGTGCGAAACCACCATGTGGATTCCTCACGATTGGAAAGCCGTCATGAGGATGATGCTTACCCCCAGCCAGTACATGATTTGGGACAGCGAGTTCCGCCTAGAGGCGCAAGCTCGGGCCGCCAGGATGGGAGGCGCGGTAATCCCTGACCAGTTGTACGGTTCAGGTGCCTTTGAGTCCATCAACGCTCAAATCAACTTGCCTCTCGCCACCCTAGAGATGTCAGCCGAGGCTGCCTATAGGGCGTACTTCAAGGTCCCAGCGTCTGGCAAAACGGCCAAAAATTACACCGCTATTAAGCAGGGAGCCCAAGAGCCCTACATGGACTTCATCAATCGCCTGGAAGAAGCAATTAGCAGGCAGATTGACAATGAGCAAGCCCAGGAAGAGCTCATGATTAAGCTAGCCAAAGACAACGCCAACTTGGACTGCCGCAAAATCTTGCAGTCCCTGGGCAATCGCCCTGACATAACCTTAACGGACATGATTCGAGCATGCTCCGACGTTGGCACAGACTCCTACAAGATGGGTCTGCTAGCGGCAGCGGTGCAGGGGGGAAGAAGATCCAATGGCAAGAACAAAGGGGCATGTCACACTTGTGGCAAGGTCGGTCACTTCGCTAGGGAGTGCCGATCCAAGGGAGGCGGACAAAAGTCCGGCCGTCCCAAGGCTCCGAACACCCCCTGCCCGAAGTGCAAGAAAGGCTACCATTGGGCCAGGTTTTGTCCGAGTTCGGGAAACCGGAATCCGGGCACGTCTCTGGCCCCAGTCCAAACAGAGGCTTCCTTCACCCAGATCCAGAACTCCCCAGACCTAGACTAGATTCTAGGCACATCCCAGGCACTGCGAGGGCACAGGCCAGCCCCAAGGGCAGCACGGGGCTAGACTTGACTTGCCAGGCGGACGTTACATGCGACCTGCCGGGCACAGTCTATCTAGTCGACACCCAGTACATGGGACCCCTGCCCAGAGGCTTTATAGGTTTAGTTTTGCCCCGTAGTGTAGCTGGAGCACGCGGAATTTTCATAATTCCAGGAGTCATTGACTCGAATTTTTCAGGCATTCTCCAGGTCCAGCTTTGGGCGCACCTGCCCCAAACCATCCACAAGGGAGACACATTAGCGCAACTGATCATGGTTCCTTGTCACTCGCCAGCAGGCAGCCAGGGAAGGCTCAGGGACAGCTCAGAGTCCGGTTCAGCAGACCGCTCGAGCGCGAGGGAGGCAGTGCAAGGATACCAGGTCTTAGCGACAGTGGAGACCAACATTGAGTGGAAACAGCGCCCCGTTATCGAGGTATTTTTGAACAAAAGGGTGTTCTCAGGGTTACTCGATACCAGAGCGGATGTGAGCGTGATAAGCAGGAGCCAGTGGCCAAGAGAGTGGGCCATTGAGCCGGTCTCCGATGTGTGGGGGGTAGGAGGCGTCCAGGAAGCGTTCAGGAGCCGAGAGTGGGTAGAAGTCACAATCCCAAGGGCTGACGGCACAGCGGTAATTCGGCCGCACATTCTTGACGTGCACATCAACCTTTGGGGGCGAGACATTCTCCAGCAGTACGGTGCTACGCTTACCTTCGGGTAATGGCGTTGCCACTTAAATGGCTCACCGACACTCCGGTATGGGTAGAACAATGGCCGGTAGTGGGAGAGAAATTAGTTGCCCTCAAGCAGCTAGTTAAGGAACAGCTAGACGCAGGACACATAGAACAGTCCACAAGCCCCTGGAATTCGCCAATTTTTGTGATTAAGAAGAAGTCGGGGAAGTGGCGACTCCTCCACGATCTCAGGGAGATCAATAAATGCATTCAGCCAATGGGTCCGCTCCAATGCGGCATCCCGAATCCCAATATGATTCCCGAGGGGTGGGAGATCCTAGTTGTAGATCTCAAGGATTGCTTTTATACAATCCCCCTAGACCCCAGGGACCGGGAAAGGTTCGCCTTTACAGTGCCGGTCGTGAACCACGGTGAGCCCACGCAGCGTTACGCGTGGAAATTTTTGCCACAGGGCATGCTCAATTCGCCCACCCTGTGTCAAATTTATGTTCACGGCGCACTGGCAAAGTTCCGAAGCCTTTACCCTAAAGCTATTGTTTGTCACTTCATGGACGACATCTTAGTAGCGTTGCCGCAGCTCGGCAGCGAAATGTTTTCTGACCTCCAGGCCAGCCTGGGGGACAAAGGCTTACTTATCGCCCCTGAGAAAGTGCAGAGAACCGAGCCCTTTTCATACTTGGGCCATCGGCTTCTCCGCTCTTTTGCAGCGCCAGTTCTGCCTCAGATAAATTTACAAGACTCAGTCACCCTTGTAGAATTGCAGCAAGTTTTGGGGAACATCAATTGGGCCAGACCGTATTTTCGTTTAGATACGGATCTCCTAAAACCGCTCTTCTCGCTGCTAACCTTAGGGAAGCAGCCGGCAGACCGGATAAAAATCTCTCGAGACGCGCGCTTGGCGCTCGAGAAGGTGAACCAAGTTCTCAGCCAGAGGTGGGTGGATAGGATCGCCCCGGGGCCATACGCCCCGATCCTGAATTTGTACATCGTACGGTCGGGATCCATGTTCACTGGGGCGCTAGGAGTAGACTCAGAGAAGGGAGCGAAAATTGTGGAGTGGGTATACTTGCCTAACACCTCTTCTCGGAACATTGTTCCGCCCCAAGAGCTAGTCTCCGCGGTGATCTACCGCGGCAGGCTGAGAGCAAGGGACATTTCTGGGCACGATTTAGCTAAGATCATAGTCCCGTTCACCAAGGAACAGATCCATCAGTTGATGCAGCTAGGTGACTCACTTCCGATAGCTTTGGAAGGATTCACCGGAAGCTTGGCATACCATTTGCCCAAAGACCCTAGACTTGTCTCACTTCAGACAGGAACAGTCAGCTTGTTCGAATTGCTTTCGCTGGTCCCGCTTCAGGGGGCCAAGACAGTCTTTACCGATGGGGGACGCACATATGGTGTCCTGACCTGGCAGGAGGGCGAAGCTTGGCGCACGCTGCTAACTCTTCCACAGAAGTCCGCGCAGCGGGCAGAGTTGGCAGCCGTGAACCTCGCCTTGCGCACCTTCGCCAAGGAACGTTTAAACATCATTACTGACAGCCTGTATGTAAGGAATCTGCTTCACAGTCTACCGGGAGCTTACATTACTCCCACGATAGACAAGAACCTGCTCAGTCTGTTTCTCACTGCTCAATTTCATTTGCGGAACCGCACAGAGCCGCTCTATATCGCCCACATTCGAAGTCACCAAGACCTACCGGGTCCGATTTCCGCGGGCAATAGCAGAGCGGATGCGGCCGCAAAGGAAATTCAGCAACGTTTAGTTTTGGGAGTCTTCACTACTCCAATTCAAAGTCATGCCTTTTTTCACCAAAATGCCAAGGCACTCGCCAGACAGTTCAATCTGCCGCTTTCTCAAGCCCAAGGTATAGTCCGCTCTTGCCAGCATTGCGCAGGGGCGCCGGGGGGGCCCTCGTGAGGGGTCACCCACGAGGGACAGAGGCTAATCAGGTATGGCAGATGGACGTCACGCATGTGCCGCAGTTCGGCAGATGGCAATACATGCACGTCTGCATTGACACTTTTTCTCAGTTCGTTTGGGCAACGGCGCAGAAAGGGGAGGCGGCTTCCCACGTGGAGCAGCACCTCCTTTCCTGCATTGCGGCGATGGGCAAGCCGCGGCACGTGAAGACGGACAACGCGCCGGCCTACAGTTCCAGGCAGTTGGCCGCCTTCATGGCTACTTGGGACATCAAGCACACATTTGGAATTCCCTACAATCCGCAAGGGCAAGCGATTGTAGAGCGGGTCAATCGGACGCTAAAGTCCTATATTGAAAAACAAACAGAAAGGGGGGAGCCACCAGCCCTCCCCAAGTCACAGGGAGAAGCACAGATGTGTCTCAACAAGGTATTGTTCACTTACAATCACCTTAATGTTTTCTCGGATTGCACGCCGCAGGAGAAGCATTTCCGCCGTTCGGAAGCTCTCCCGCGACCTATGGTCCGGTACCGAGTGCCACCAGACCCTTCTTGGAGGGGCCCGGTGCCGCTCATAACCTGGGGAAGAGGGTATGCTGCAGTTATGTCTCCTACAGGTGTCGTTTGGATTCCAGCCCGGTGTGTCAAGCCCTACTTGGAACCACATGGCGTGGACCCAGACCGACCCGAGTCCGATCCCGGAGATGGAGGACCTCACTCTGATCGAGGAGACCCACCGGGGGACGCGGCGGCTGCGGACCCCGGCACAGAGGATCACCTGGGGGATGGTCAAGACCCTTTGCTGTGAGGCCCGGGACGCCCTCCAACGCGAGGGGAAGGAGCCGACGCCGGAGAGCTTCGTTGCAGCTGTCTTTGCCCAGATTCACATCAATTCGGTGATCTACACCATCCTCCTGGCCCTCCTCCTGCTTTTGGGGGGAGGCGTTCAGGCCGCTTCACTCCAGGCCAACGGCTTGCCGCCTGGTGAAGATCTTTCCGCACGAATGCGGTACAACTTGTGGGAAAGGTTGGCGGGCCTCGTCAACCAGTCCGATTTTTGTCTACAGCAGGACATTGGTTCTGCATCTATCCTCAGCACCTGTCTCATCCCCGTGTGCCACACTCTGGACGCGCGCACCAAGGATGGCGACTGGCTGCTGAAGGCGTTCTTTGGCCCACACACTCCTACCACCTTCTCAGCATATGCACGCTGGGGGGGATTGCGACTTGTGTCAACCTTGCCGGCTGACGCCGCCACTCTTCATACCCCTCGAGTGGCGGTCAGCCCGGACGCTGCTTGCACCCGAATGACCGGCTGCACCCCAGGCGGTCGGACTCGGCGCCGCTGCCTTGACCCCGGCAGCGGCAACTGGACTTGTAATAAACCAGAGACACTCATTTCGCTGTACGCTCACGTCACCCTACCTTCAGGGTGGTTTTTCACCTGCAACCAGTTCACATGGAACTATATTCCTGCGAATTTGTCGGACTCAATGTGTTGTCTCAGTCGTTTGACACTGTTGCTTCCTACTAAGGATATGATTGCCCCAAGCACAAATGTTTCTAATGTTTCACATGTTTCCCCACTCATACGGCACACACGCACAACCCAGTTAGATAGCTCTTGTGACAGCAGCTTCAGAGTAATGAGTCCCGCTGAGTATGTATCCCTAGCAGTCAGCCTTGTCAGCGTGCCAGGCTTGGCCGTCGGCAACGCACGGAGGATTGGCCGCTTGGCTTACGGTTTGGCAAAGGCCATTAACCATACCTCCACAGCGATAGCGCTCCTCAATCAGGAACAGGCAGAACTTCGCCAGGCCGTTCTCGACAATCGAGCGGCTATCGACTACCTCCTCTTGCTGCACCACCTGGGTTGCGAATCTTTTCATGGAATGTGCTGCTTCAATCTTACTGACAACTCCCGTAGGATCCAAAGCCAGATCACGAACCTCCACACCATAGTCCAGGGTATTACTGAGGGTTCCGCATGGGGGGCTTGGTGGGGTTCCCTGTGGAATTGGATGTGGTCGTGGATCCCCTGGGGGTGGCTGCAAACGGTGCTTAAGGTAGTGGTGGGGATAGCCATACTAGGCATTACGCTTTGTTGCTTTGCTCAGTGCATTCCCTCGCTGATCTCTAAGTGCCGCCCCAAGGAGAAACTCCGTGACGTCATTCACGCCCAACAGCTGATGCCGCTTTTGCGCGGGATCGCCGGCCAGGCTCTTAAATTAAACAGAAAGGGGAGATGAGGATTCCGCGTGCCCGGTTGGGCATCGGTGGCCTCTGGCAGAGGTTAAACCAGTGAGCAGACTCCTGGCCTCTGGCCTTTGTCGGCGAGCAAGGGGGGAGATTAATGGTAGGGATTAATCCGGCCGCTTATTGCCTGACCGGCGATTCTGCGAGGAGCTCATCTCGCTGACCCCAGTTACCCATTTGAGTAATGACTCACCTGCTACCCAAGGTTATGCCCGGTGCAAATAAGGGCTATGTTTGCCCCTGCCTAATCCCTGAACAATGGGACTCCTAAGTCCATGTTTGCCCCAGTTAATTAACTTCCCTTTGAAGAATTCCCCATTAACCTGTGTACGTGAGTGAGGTAACTTTCCTGTCAGATGACAGCTTGCCACCGTTGCGCTTTTTTCCCTATAAATGATGTTGCCTTTTTCCAATAAACTACTGATCTGATCTCGCTCCTGTTGCCTCGTGTTGTCATTGATCAGTCTCCTCCGGGCTCTAACGCCGCCCTAGCGGCCAGACATCGCTACAGATAATTTCTTCAAAACTGAATTCATCCTTTTCGGTGAATCATGCTTCTCACTTTTGCTGTAAAGAATAATATGAACATCCAGGCCCAAAGCCTCCCCCCCACCGCCCATGAATTTAGCAAAGGGTGTTCTTAATTTTCCCCCTGCCTCTGCAATTATACTATTTCTACACACATTAGAAATATCTAGAGGACAGCATCTTCTGGCTCTTAATCATCCCCCTCCCATGATAGTTTCTAAAACTGGAAACTCTATACACCTCTATGATTCTGCATAAGAAATACAGTCATAATAAAAAAATTACCATGTTCATCAACTAGATAATTTTAAATGACAGAGCTATGTTCCGAATTAAAAGGGCTACTGCTGCCCCCTCTAAATTATATATTGCATCAGTAATGACTGCAAGGTCAAAACAAAACTGCATTAGAGCAGGAGTGTTTTCCTATCATCAGTATTTGAATGGGGAACTTGTCATTTGTATGCCTTTAATGTTCAAGTGCTGCTCTTTTCAATAGTGCTCAATAAACTAAACCAACAGACTGGCTGGCTGAAACCCCTTTCATGCATTATTACTTGCATGAAGGAGCCATGCAAATATCAAGGGGTAATAGCTTTGTCTAGCTCCATCTTTGGTACCCCACATAAGGGACTATGGTGGCTCAAGTGGTTAAGACTGGAAGGTTGGAGTATGATTCCCGGGCACTGCATGACTGTTGTGTATCCAGGCAGAATTGCAAGTTGATCAAGCAATGCCTTGCAAAGACAAAATGGTGATTTCCCGCCATCAGAATTAGGAGCTAGAATTGGTGTGCAATCTCCCATTTCAGGGTGCGCCCATTATGATAATTAGAGTTCTGTGATTGGTTACAACTTTGGATCCTGTTCCTGATTGGTTAATACTTGTATAGCATGTTATGATTGGTTAGTTATGATTGTTAGGTGGTTTACTACATTGTAGCAATGGAGCCACCACCGGGGAGACTCTATATAAGCCCCACGGGTAAAGAAGGGTGGGGCCGGGCTGGATCTATGCTTCCCATTACCGCTGCAGGTTAAGCCACGGAGGGTAACCTGGGGTCATCTCTATACACACATCCACAGGGTGTAGCTCAGTGCATTGCCTTCTCCAGGGAAATTCAGAGAGACCAATTACATGGGACTTGTGTAGCCATCTTATGTCCAGAAAGCCCTGTAAGAGTAACCAGAAGGACTTTACAATAAACCCTTGTTGTTGTTCTGCTCATCGTTGCCTAGACTATTCTTTACAAAGGGCTGGACAGGACAATTGGCAACAAGGATGGGATTGGAGAAAAATGAGATGGCTGATCAGATCCCATTGTGTTTGCAACCATTTGACACGTGCAAGCCACAACTATGGCCTTACTATGAAGTGCAGCTGGAAAGCTACTTCACTGTAACAAAACTCGACCCGTCCTTGTGGAAGGCAACCTTCTTGGCCCACTGCGGGTTAGAGACTCTTGATGTTGTCTCCACGTTGTTGCCACCTGACGTGTTGCAGCAGGTCTCTTTTATGGTGCTGCTGAACACTCTGCGTGAACACTTCCAACACAAAATGGCTCTCGAAGGTAAAGAACCGCCGGGTCCAGCCACGACCATGGCCGTTTCATTGCAAGTCACCAGCCAAGTCCTGCAGGGACTCACCAGCTCTCTCCAGGAAACACAGGCGCCAATGCCAGGGTCTGTTCTGCCATTCATGGGTTGTGGGAGATGACACCTCCGCACCAAATGTCCCAACAAGAGCGCACAGTGCTACCGGTGTGGTAAGAAGGGCCACATCTCCAAGGTGTGCAAGCAACGTGCTGAGGGTTCGTCGAAACTAAGGTTCTGCATCGCCAAGGTTTTCACCACCCATGGAGTCAACGACGAGGGGTGAGACCTAAAAGACGGGTTCTTCGTGGACGTCCACATCGAAGGAGTTCTCTTTCGTCTCAAAGTGGATTCTGGATCCTTCCTCCGTTGTGACTGTGGGCGAGTATCAAAGCATTCCACCTCCTCTGAGGCCGAAACTGAAGGGCCTACCGGGCAGCTGGTGGATTTGCATTGGTACAATGTTCCAATGTGAGGCATTGGCAATTTTGAGGTCCCCCATAATAACATCTATGCGAGTCTTCCCCTCATGGTTACAAAGGTGGGTAAGACAAACATTCTAGGGTCCCAGTGATTTGGTTCCCTAGGCATTTACTTTATGGGAATTCACTTGGGGGGGGGAGTGAGCCGGTCCTTCACATAGAGGATGAGCCCCAAGTGTTGCTGCCTCCCGGGGAGAGTCTGTCCAAAGGGTCCCCAGGGAGCGACACCTCCTCCAAAGAGTTTGGTTCCACGTTTTTCCATTACGCACATGTTGCGCACAAAGACAGTGACTTTGCTAAAAAAAACCTGACTGTCCGGAACTGTCTGAGTCTTAGGAACTTTTGCCCGTTGCAGCATTGGACTCTGCAAATCCTGACTTTTGGGACGATTTATGAATTACCTCACTCAAACTGTCTCTGAACTTTTACGCTGTTTTCTACAATGACCCCTTGTTATCTGATATCATTGTGTGGGTGGAAACTGGATGGCCGCCACCTCCATACAATGTGGAAGCAAATGTCTTTTGCCATGACCTTTCAGTCTTGGGTGGGTGTTTGTACAGGCTCTGCAAAATGGTTGTTCCAGGGAGGTTGTGGGACAAGTTACGGCAGTACATGTTAATGGGGTCCACTGATATCGCCCGCTCACAAGCAGTTGTGCATAGCTATTTTTGGTGGCCAGGGATCAAACACACCATGGAGGCCTGGGTTCTTAAACATGGGGCCGCTAGCGCACACAAAGAAGGGTAGTTTTCTGGTTCCCCTGGGGCAGATAAGGGCTCACTGTCCCCCGGGGTTGGAGGGGGGCCACAGGAGTGTTCATATCTGCTGAGAATCAACTGTGAAGAAAAGGAGCACCTGGATGCAGGCTCGCAATCCCGGGAAGGAAAGGAGAGGTTGCTGGGGCAAAAGGAGTTTTCCTCAGGCTGCTTAGGTGTTCATATATCAAGCCCTTCACTGCAGGCAGAACTGAGAGTCAACCCAGAAGCAAACCATTCCGGGGAAACCACAGCTGTGACAGATAATCAGTCTGGTTCCAAGGTAGAAGGTTCAGGGTTGTTTCTTGAGAGTTGGGCCAGAAACAAGGAGCAGGGGGCTTTAAAGCAACAGAGTTTGGGTCAACAACAAGCAAATCATCACTTGGATGCCAGAAGTTACACTTAGGAATGGAGTGGTTTGCAATAGGGCATGCACATGCTAAGACCCCACTCTTACAAGGTTTTTTGTCCGCACCACGGCAAGACACTAGTAGTATAAACAGGATGCCAGACACAAGCCTGGCGCGTGTTGAGTAGCTGAGTGACCTTAATGTTTCAGAGTTAGTTAGTTCATTGGATGAGGATTCAAGATTGTAGTTTCAACATGGGGATCCGTACAAGAAATCTAAGGGGGGAGGAATGTTGTGTATTCAGGCAGAATTGCAAGTTGCTCAAGCAATGCCTTGCAAAGACAAAATGGCGATTTCCTGCCATCAGAATTAGGAGCTAGATTTGGCGCGCAATCTTCCCTTTTGGGGGGGGTGCCCATTATGATAATTAGAGTTCTGTGATTGGTTGCAACTTTGGATCCTGTTCCTGATTGGTTAAAACTTGTATAGCATGTTATGATTGGTTAGTTATGATTGTCCAACGGGTTACTACATTGTAGCAATGGAGTACCGCCGGGAAGACTCTATATAAGCCCCACGGGTAAACAAGGGTGGGGCCGGGCCGGATTTATGCTTTCCATTACCGCTGCAGGTTAAGCCACGGAGGGTAACCTGGGGTCATCTCTATACACACATCCACAGGGAGTCGCTCAGTGCATTGCCTTCTCCAGGGAAATTCAGAGAGACCAATTACATGGGACTTGTGTAGCCATCTTATGTCCAGAAAGCCCTGTAAGAGTAACCAGAAGGACTGTACAATAAACCCTTGTTGTTGTTCTGTTCATCGTTGCCTGGACTATTCTTTACAAAGGGCCGGACACGACAATGACAGAGTGAATTTCTTCTCTGTCCCAGCTCCTGCCCATGTAACAGTTTGAAAGCAAGAAATTGCAAGTACTGTACAGACTTCGGTGGAAAGGTAAACAGCATTCCATGCATTTCGGGTCTAGTTATGCCGACGCAGACGCAGACAGTCCTGGCTCTTTGGCTATAAACAGAGATGAGCACTGAACCCTAGAGTCAGATATGACTGGCTTTTGAACAAGGGTGACCTTTACCTTGACTATATATACATAATGCTAACACTGGCAGGAACATAGGAAGTTGCCTTAGATTAAGTCAGACTACAGCTCCATCTAGTCCCAAACTGGCCATTCTGATCATCAGTGACTCTCCAGAGTTTCAGGTAGAATTTCTTCCCAATCCTATCTAGAAATACTGGGACTAGCTAGAGCTTTTTGCATGCGAAGCAAGAGCTCTATCACAAAGCTATGCCCATTCCACAGTTATACACTTGGTACTTCCTGTTGATCCTCTATAATCAGGATAAAGGCTAGAGTTATGACCTTGCAATCATTTTCTGATGTTTCTTTTCAACCAACTGACACATGAAAGGATGGTGGGATTCAGTCTCCACACAACTAACTTCACTTGAATTTATAAAGGCTTTCAGACATCGAGAATGTCTGAGCCAGCTGGTGCTAGGGGAGAATATATTGATTTCCCGGTTGTTTAGGCTAAGAGTTGTATGAGGGTCTTGGGGCAATTTTTAACAGCCACAGAAGACTGCAGGCAATGCACTACGTTCTTCCCCAAATGAAACCAGAATTGATGAGAAGGTGACTGTCAACTAAGGGGGTGACTTCATTTCCACTTTGTGGGGGAAGAGGCCATTTTTTCTAAAACAAAGTAGGTAGGAGTCTGCATGTTCCTGTAGGTATAAAAGTGATAAAAGAATTTGGGCAGGAGACCACATGATATCCATCCATGAACTGGGGCCTATAGGTTCAGTAGATGCTCTTAACATACATAGAAAGAACCAAGAACAGAGCACTCCTTAAAGACATGACATGAACAACAGCAAATAATAAAACAACTATGCAATCACCTCACTATGCATATGGAAGAGGATTCCCAAGCCTTGCTATCTGAAAATATTCTTGCTAATTTCCATTAACCCAACAATTGCCTCCATGAGGGTCCCAGCCACAGTAGTTGGTAAAGATGGGAATTGTAGTCTAGATGACTTAGTTAACAACAAGTTGGGGAGACCTATTTTAAGGCTGATAGAATCAGTCCACACTGACTTTGAGAGAGAATTTTGTTTCCTTAGCTTAACACTGATCAAAACTTGGTTCTCTAAGGTATTTTCATTTCTAGGGGGGGGGGAGACAAAGAGGGGGGAACCGTACATATTGTAGACAATAAACAAAATTCACAATTTCATTTCAAAGAGCAAGGTCAGCAAATGGCTTTTTAAGTAAGCTGCTATAAGATTTGTGTATTTGTGAACCTGTGTGGCTAGGGCAGCACTCTGCTTGTACATTTGGCTTGAGGGGGGTACATGTTTGGGGGAAAAAATAAATGTAGATTACTTGTTTTGCCCTTTATTCTCATGAGCAATAAAGCCAGTCTCAGCATTTTGACCCTGCACTGCAAATCTGATACAGGGATCCACAGTTATTCTCAGAAAATGAGATTAAGGTTTGCCCATTTTCTATTCAGAGCTGATACTGGCCTTTCTTCTATTTGCTAATGGTCATTATTGCTCCTTAACACCTTGGGGAATCAGAGTGAGTAAAGCGGCAAGTCCTCCAAAATGTGTTTTTAATAAACCTCGGCTTGCCAGAAACCTGGCACATAAATTTAAGCAACTTTATACTGTAGACCAAGCAGCTTCAAATGTCTAGCTGTGGCTCATTGTGCTTTACACAATTGGGGAAAAACTGAGTGTTGATCCAAAGTCGGCATCCACTGTGAATGCTTTAAGCTTTTGGCTCGTCCTTCCCATGATGAAGTACCAGCTTCCATTTCCCAAGTTACATGTAATCCTGTTAATGAACAGGAAGGCATTTTGTCTGCTGTGCGTCCCCTCTAACCCTCTGGATTTGACTTTCAAGTGGAAAAAGGCTCACTGAGTCAAGTGTGGTGTAAAAGGTTCTCCACAGTTAAGTTGCTGCTAGCGAGCAGAAGGAATTCCCCTGTGAAATGGAATTTGCCGCCACTAATTGCCACAATTTTGATTCCGGCTGCCTCCTTCATTGCAAAGCGATAGGCCATTATTTGCCCGGTTGTTTGGCCGCTACAGTGGAAGGCTTAAAGAATCTGATTCTTTTAATAATTCATTCTGTTGAAAAGCAGTTTAATTAAAATAGCTCCATTGTGTTAATAGAATTTATAGCTAAACATGACATATTGTGGTTCCCACTAGCCCCTTTTGTAGCAAACCTGTCAGCAGCTCCATTACTGCCCTTGTATTTAAAAGGGTTTCATCCTAGATCATAAAAATTAGCTGCAGGTGTGCAACAGCTCCTCTGAGTCACAGTTATTTTCTTCTTGTTGTTTTGCAAAGGAGTATGTTTAGCTGATACCCATTGACCTTTCAAGGCATTAGCAGAAGTAAAATAGCTAATGCTTCATAGTTTCAAATGCGTCTTTTATAAAGAAAAAAGTCCCACATTTCTTATATTCAGATATGTTCCAGGGTAAGCCTGGTGATTCATTTTGAAGGTCAAGGAACAGGGACTTGAAGGGAACTTAATTGGGAACAGAGACATCTTAATAACTTTGAAACTTTGAAACATAAGTAGGTACAATGCTATAAAAAGACAACTGACCCAATGGATTATCTCAGATTGATTGTGGAAGGAACTTGTTCTATAGAACTGATTACTGCAAATTCATTCCTTTCTAAGTTAACTGATGTACAATGATATGACGTGACTTAGCAGGGACAAACTGACCTTGCAGTGTAACAGAAACTTTGAGTTACTTTCAAAAGTCTGGTTTAACCTAAATGGCGAAGAACAGTTGCACAGTTGCAGTAGAGGTTTATACTGCTACCTCATGTTCTGTTGTGAACTTTGATATAATGTTGAGGGAGAAGAATGTATTTTGTACCACAGTCTGGTGGCTTATAGCATGGAGATGCTGTTTTAATAGTATTGTGCCATCAATGCACACCATGGAAATCATCCAACAGTGCGACCAATGCAGTGTCGGTACCATATTCGGGCCTGAATCCTGACTGAAAGGGGTCCAAATAATCCGCTTCATCCAGAACCCCCTGTAACTGCTGCACCACTGCCTTTTCCAAATCCTTCCCTAAAAAGGGAGGTTGGATACCGGCTGATAGTTGGCCATTATTGTTGGGTCGAGCATTGGCTCGATTCATCTTAAGGAGGGGGTGCACCAAAGCATGTTTTAATGGTGCAGGAAACACCCCCTCCCAAAAAGATGCACTGACTATTGCTCCAACCCAACTGCCTGTCACTGCCTTGGACACCTTGACCAACCAGGCAGGACATGAATCTAATGGGCAAGCAGTGGTGTGAACAGAACCTGTCCACTTCCTCAGGGACAACTGGGTCAAACCAATCCCAGATAACCTGGCAAGACTGCAAACCGGTCAACTCCAGACCTGTAGTGTCCACACCAGGGTCAAACTTTGAGTGGATCCAAGCAATTTTCTCCACAAGATAATCAGCAAAGTCTTCAGCTGACCCATGCCAACCTGGGCCAGGCTCCCATCTACCGAGGAGGGACCTAGTCACTGGAACAGAGTCACTGGGTAATTATTTGTGGAGGCAATAAGGGTGATGAAATATTGCTGTTTCTACGAGCCCCTTTAGGGTGATGGTCCCTTTAAGTGGAGGAAATGCCACTGGAAACCATCATATTGGGCCCAACGGCAAAATGAACAGAGGAGGAACTCTGATTCCCAACTGTCATGGAGGTGGAAGAGGCCATGCCAAATGGACTGGCTGTGAAGGCACACCTTGTCCATATCCTCAAGGTTGCGGCCAGTGATGCACTGCATCAGGTTCTGTCAGGTTCTGCAGAACTGGTAGTGGAAATTTCCCCAGGCCATGCCCATTTGGTTGGCCATGCCCACCTCCATAGCCCATAATACAGGATGTTTGGCCACACCCACAGATTTGGCCCTGCCCACAGATTTGGCCAGCCCACAGAGTAGTTAGTAAAAAAAATCGCACTGGTTGCGGCATTCTATTGCAGTCCCAGAGTTGAATCCTGCACATCTCATTTCATGTGTGCCTCAGGAGATGGCTCTGAGATCATAGTGTGTGGGTCGCTTCATGGCAAGCTGGGATCCACCTTAAACAAATCCATGCCTATGACATTTTTCCTGCTTCAGGGGAAAATGCATTGTCGGATATGAGTTGCAGTCGACGAATGGTATGGCAAGCTCTGTGCACTAAAGGAAGTTCAAGACCCACCCTTTGTTTGACTGAATCCCCAGGCAGATCCAAAATAATATAGAAACATAAAATGAGAATATCATTTGCATACTATTAAAATATGTAGGCAAATCAAAGAAAGGCCAGCTGTCTCAAAAGACAGAAATGATGATACAGAATGGATCTGTCCTTATTGATGGAGGAAGCACACACAAGAGGACAGGTGATCTTGGAGCACAGATGGGTAATATGCAGCCCTCGCTCTTGCATTTGTGACCATTTTTGCAAAATTCAGTGTCATGATAAATACACACATGCACAGTCCCATTTTTGCAGTAAAGCAAAGTGTATAGAGAATGCACACGTTCTTTTAAAGGAGAATCAGGGCTTATCCAGATGGAGGGTTAGGCTGCCTTAGACATGAGGGGAAATGTGAATAGATCTGCTAATCACACCTAGAAAATTGGGTTTTATTTGGGGAATTTGCTTTAGTCGACCACTCTGAAGTAATCAAAGAGTAAGGAGAAATGTGGCAATCGGCTTTGATTGCAGTTTGTTAATGTAGCTTTGTGGTGGCTATCCAAGTTTACAAAAGGCACAGCTGCAGCGGAGCTACTTTAACAAGCTGCAAACAGGGGTTCATTGCCACTTTCCTCCTCATTCCCTGGGACATATTGCTCTCCCCCTCACTTTGATCCCCTTGGTGCCCTAGCAGGGGTGTGCAGGGCACCATGGGAAGGTGCTGGACAGGGACTGGTGGGGGCATCTATTGGGGAGATTGGAGGGGAATTCCATACATTGCTATTGGCACCCCAGGGTGCCAGAGACGAGGGTGGGGTGGGGCAAAGCCTGATTACCCGATACCAGCATGCACCTGTGACCTAGTGCAATGACACCAAGTCATTAAAGAAGCAAGAGAATAAAAAATGACATTTTTCTACTCAAGAAAATCAATTCTAAAAACATACTGAACATCTTATATAGTATGATTTACAGAGATGACCGTAGAATCATAATTTCATCAAATACTTTTTTTAGACTCAGGAGAAATGGGTCTCTCTTGTTTTTGTTTTTGTTCCAAATCTCCTACACTTCTTTAAAATGGTTTATAAGGATACATGAGTGGGTTTATTTAATTATTTCCTCAACTCTGGCCATCTGTTTAGAGCTAAATCATAGACGGAATGTGTTTTGACTCCTTTTGTTCTTCTTCCCAGCTCCAATTCATAATAATAGTTGTAATGATTAGAACATTTTGTCTACATATATATGTGACCTCCTCAGCAACATGGTGTCCAGAAGTGGAGTTTAGAATATAAGGCTGCCATTTTAACTGAAGAACTACAATCACACTTTGTTAAAAGCAGAAGTATGGCTGCAAATATGTAAAAATGGATGCCAGACACCAGTTTTCATAATTTTAGATGACAATGTAGCATTGTAAAATAATTGTTTTCCTGCAGCTGTCAGTTTGATATTTTGTTTTACAGCAGTGTGTTGCCTTGCTATTTTTCTTTCTTTCTCTCTCTTTTTGAAGTTAGTTTCATTTATATCAGGTGCTAACCAGTGGTGGGCTCCAAAAAAAAAATTACTACCACACTGTGGGTGTGGCCTATTCTGTGGGCATGGGCATGTGACTGGGTGGGCGATCTAGTCATGCTTGTCCAGTGGTGGGATTCAAATTGTTTTACTACCAATTCTGTGGGAGTGGTATGGTGGGTATAGCCAGGGGGAAAGTCCTGCATTGCACCCCAATTAGGACTACTTTATTTCAAAACTTGGATGGGCAGGGCCAGCCATAATTTCTGCTACCGGTTCTGGCAAACTGGTCTGTTGCAAACCTGCTGAAGCCCACCGCATGCTAACAAAAGCCAGGCAGCAACCTGTTCCGTCTGGCCGAGTGGTCAGATAAGGTTGTTTTTTTTCTCAACTATTTGTTTGATCTGTAAGTACAATATATATGAAACAGGGTTAGATTCAGATGAAGGAGGAATGAAAATCATCCCATCACTTTCTAGTTATAAAGCACTCAAAAGGCGTTTGCTAGCCTCTCATTCTAGTGGCACTTTGGGAGTATCCACCTGGCCCCAAACTGTACAGATCACAGTGCATGTAATTCCATCAGCCACACTAGTATCCAGATAATCTCAGGTGGCCTCTTTCTTAGGAGGCACAGTAAAAATTTGATCTCTTGGCAATTGCCATTAATATGCAGTTATTTTTCTCTGGATATGGGGTTTATAAATTCTCCCTCCTCCACTCGGAACTGGAGACCTGTTATCTAGTCTGCAGTTTTCTTCTCTCTTTCATATCCTGATCAAACCCTGGATTGCCAAAATGAAGCCACCTTCTTGGCTTTGTCATTGGCCAAATTTAAGTCCTCATCGGTGCAGGCTTATTGCAGTAATCAGCAGACCAACAAATGAGCAGGATTCTGTATCTCTCCACATTCACACAACATGTTGTCCACCAGCATCCCCCACTTGAGCATGTTGGTCTTACATTTAGGCACTCCAAACCTCAGCCTATTCAGAGTTCTCCAAGTGACATAGAAGAGGTTGTGTTCCTTAGCTAGGTTTCTTTTGCTCGAAAGCCAGTCGTATCCGACTCTAGGGTTCAGTGCTCATTTCTGTTTCAAAGCCAAAGAGCCAGCACTGTCTGCTTCTGCAGACATTTCCATGGTCATGTGGCAGGCATGACTAGACACTGGAGCGCACGGAGCGCTGTTACCTTCCCCCCGAAGTGGTACCTATTTATCTACTTGCAATTTCTTGCTTTCAAACTGCTAGGTTGGTCAGAGCTGGGACAAAGATGAGAGCTCATTCCATCCTGCAGCATTCGGGAATCGAACTGTTGACCTTCCGCCTCCCAGCCAGCGTCTTCGCCACATGAGCCACTGCAGCTCCTTTAATTATGTTCCTTGCTCAGTGAGTTCCTTCCTCCATCTTCTAATTTGATTTTGCTCTCATGTACCCTTAAGAATGTTTATTCTTGCCATAAAGCTCTTCCTGGATCTGAGCTGGCAGACTTGAAGCTCATATCCATTCAGGGGATGTTGAGGGCAGTGAGAGGGCTCCAAAAAAATTTGCTACCACACTGTGGGAATGGTATGTGGGTATGGCCAAGGGGAAAGCCCTGCATTGCACCCCAATTAAGACTACTTTATTTAAACACTTGGATGGGCGGGGCCAGCCAGAATTTTTGCTACCAGTTCTGGTGAACTGGTGGAAACCTACTGATGCCCACCACTGGTTGAGGGTCATTCTTTTGCTTAGTTCTCTTGTTGTCTGCAGCTACTTCTCTCCTTATTATAGGTGGAGTGATACCAACAAGAGGGTATATTTTCTCAATTGTTGTAGGTTTGAGGCATCCTGTCACTATAAGTATGGCTTCATTCACAGTGATGTCAACTTGTTTTGTGTGTGTCGATGAGCTCCATACTGGAGCAGCATACTCTGCTGCAGAGATGCTCAGGGTCAAAGCTGATGTGCACAGCATGGATGGTTGAGCTCTCCATGTATAGTTTGTGAGTTTCCTGATGTTGTTGTTCCTCATACTAACTTTGGCTTTGGTATTCAGGCAGTCTACTGTGCAACTATAATTGACTCTATTCTTATAGAAACACACACACTCCATAATACAACAGCCAACTATCATTCCAATGTAAAAATCTTTCACTACTGTAAACTTCACTCAAAAAATAGATGGGACAAATTGCCCAACACTTTTTTGCACAGTTATGCCTGCAGAAGGCAGACATCATTGTTTGCAGCAGCTTCTCCCTAGACCTGTGGTTCTGAAGGATTTCAGTTTGCCTTCATTGGGGGCTGCGTCCGAGGTAGCATGGGAGTTCATGACTTCCATGACAGCTGTGGGCCTTACTTAGGTAATTCAGGGCCCAACCAGGAGCAGTGGCCACACACCAGATCTAGTTTTCTTGTCAGAGCGGTGGCAAAGTGATCTGAAATTACAGCGACTAGACATAACACCTGTGCCATGGTCAGATCACTATCTGGTGACTCTGGACTTCCTGGGAGCAATGTTTCATCATAGGGAGGCAGGGCCAGTTAAATTGGCCCACTCCTGGCGACTGATGAATCCTGAAGGATTTCAAAGAGAACTGGGGTGTTTCACTCTGGATCGGCTACACGATTCACCCGAGGCTCTCATCGACCTCTGACATGGGGATACGATGGCGGCCTTGGATATGATCCCACCACTATGGCCTCTCTGCGCACATGGGCCCCGCTCATCTCCGTGGTTTATGGAGGATTTGAGGGAGAGTAAATGGGTAAAGATATGCCAAGAGCACCACTGGGTGAAGACTCAGAGTGATTCTGATTGGACACTGGCTAGAGCCGCTACCAGAGCCTACCTGGCTCTGATGACTTATGACCAATTTCAAGTCATTTTGCAAGTTTTAGCCACAACTCTTTTTTTATTTTTCTAAAATTTTGTATTGGGAAGAGGTTTTCTTGAAGAGGGATCATAAACTCAGCTTTATTTCCAGTTTAGGAAGAAGGTTTTATTTTTACAACTCTTGTGGTAAAGAAGGAATATAAAAGCAACATAAGGCACTTTCAGGGAATTAATCAAAGCCCAGGTTTGCTCACTGTGAGGTGGTTGCAGGCTTCCTTCCCTTCATGGCTCCATTATGCTAACAACTTCCTGGCTTACCTAGCATAATCAGCTTTTCACACAAATGATTACTTCTCCTCCTTCCCCATCTTCTTTTGTGTGTGTGTGTTCCATCCAAAGCAGAGTGCTTCAGAAAAGATTGCCTTCCGATCAGATTAAATTCCATCAGTTTACTCATAAAATGCTTAATTTCGAACGACTGAAATTCAGATTGATGGCATTAGATGTTTGTTTCAAGAATATGTAAAAGATTTCAAAACGGTCACCTAAAATTGTTGATCTGCATCAAAACAAGCTATTTTCCAAATGGCAGCTAATAAGGTAATTTTTCATATTGATGCTATCAATTTTGTCTATTTTTCCATTTTTTTAAAATCAAAAAGCACACTCAGTATTTATATGATGAGCCTCTTGAAGCTTCCGTTTTGTAAATTACCTGCTTGGAAGTTTTTAAACTGGCAGGATCTGACTAGAATTGCTTGTGGTTTAGTGAAACTTTAAATCAGGAGTTCTCAACATTTTTAAGCTGGGGGGGGGGCAGTCCAGATGAAGCTCCCTCAGACAGCTTCAGGGGCCAGCCAGGTGGCCATTTTGCCCTTCCTCCACCACATGACACTTCCTGGTGTGGTGGAGGTGGTGGGGGGCCACATGAAATGGTGCCAAGGGCCGCAGGTTGAGAATCCCTGCTTTAAATGAATAACAGCCCAAAAATGGAGGGTTTGGAATGAGATCATGCTGAACTTTACCTTGCAGTGTCTCAACTTGCGAATGAAAGCTACATGAACATGCTTTCCCCCTCCTCATCTCCTCCATCCTGCTCAGGCTGTCTACACTACAAGGATACAGATAAGTGCCTAGTTGATAAATGCCATATTTATGCTGCCATAGAAAAGGCCAATCCTGACATTAGGCACAGTGAAACAACTGCCCTCAAGTAACAGATGGCAGATGAAAGGAGTGCAGATTGATAGCTCTTTAATTTGCTGTGTTTTTGCTCTCAGGGATGTGAAGTTATGTTTGTCTGAGTTTCGGTCCCATGTGCTAAAGTAACTTGTCTGATTTTGTGAAGGGGTAAGGAGAAATCTCAATTACTGCTGTGCCTCAGGAAGCAAAATATATTATAATAGCCTTGATCCAGAAGGTAATTAATAACAAATATGTTTCTTACAATTAATTCATTTTCCCAGTAACTAAGGTATAGCTGCTAGTGCTCTACAACTGAGTCAAATCCCAAATTGAGTTTGGGTAAATAGATTGATCAGAATCAAGCCCAAGTCAGATTGTATCAGACCAAGTTGTGTCTGAACTGAGTTTGAGTCAGTCCACTGTGATCCAGACAGACTCAGCAAATGTAAAGGCAAAGGTCACCCTTGCTTGAAAGCCAGTCATATCTGACTCTAGGTTCAGTGCTCATCTCTGTTTATAGCCAAAGAACAAGCACTGTCTGAACTTGCAGATGTTTCCATGAACATGTGGCAGGCATGCCTGGACACCAAAGTGCATGGAACATTGTTGAGCAAACATGTCTGTAAAAGAAAGTCTTTTAATGTGTCCCTAATATATTTCAAAAACAGTTCTATAAAAAGGAAAATGCTGGGCTATGGGGTAGAGCAGGGGTTCTCAACCTTTTCAAGCCGGGGCCAGGTCATGTTACCTCAAACAGTTGAGGGGCCCCAGACTGGAGGTCCATTTATGGCTGTCGTAAACATGTCCACAGGTGATTCCACTGGTGGTGGTGGCTGGAGTGAGGTCAGAGGCTGGATTATTTGGTGCCATGGGCCAGATTCGGCTCATGGGCCATGGGTTGATAACCCCTGGGGTAGAGAGTTGGACTTTGGTCATTGATAAATTGAACTCTCAAGGCAGAGAAAAAAATCTTAGCAGAAGGCTGTAGCCACAGCACATTGGGGTGATGGTAAAGCATTAAGATGCTATTCTACTAGTTCTGTTATCAGGATAAAGGTTTCCCTACAATTTTGTTGGAATTGTTGGGAATGTGACAATTCCTCATGTGTATTACTTAGCAACCCTGTTTGCTAGAGTTATTTTCTCTGTTTCCAGTTTCCTGGAAGGGGGATCCAGTTGACATTGTTTATCTGGACTTTCAGAAGGCTTTTGACAAGGTCCCACACCAAAGGCTCTTGAATAAACTTACCAGTCATGGAATAAAGGGACAGGTCTTGTCCTGGATCAGCAACTGGCTAAGGGACAGGAAACAGAGGGTAGCACTAAATGGACACTTCTCCAAGTGGAGGGAAGTAAAGAGTGGGGTCCCCCAAGGTTCAGTACTGGGACCCCTGCTTTTCAACCTCTTCATAAATGATCTAGAGGTAGGAGTAAAAAGCAAGGTAGCCAAATTTGCTGACGACACTAAATTATACAGGGTAGTGAAAACTGTGAGAGATTGTGAGGAGCTCCAGAGGGATCTCTTGACACTGGGGGAGTGGGCAAAACAGTGGCAAATGAGCTTCAACATTAGTAAGTGCAGAGTGATGCATGTTGGGGCAAAGAACCCCAATTACATTTATAAACTGATGGGGTCTGAACTCTCTGCGACAAACCAGGAAAGGGACCTTGGTGTCCTGGTGGACAGCTCAATGAAGGTGTCAACCCAGTGTGCCTCAGCAGTGAAAAAAGCAAACTCAATGTTAGGGATCATTAGGAAGGGATGGGTGAATTCAGCTCTGGAAACCATCATATCTACTATTGTGGACAAGAAAACCTTAGAAGGCATGGAGTAGCCATAATTGTCAATAAGAGAGTAAGAAAAGCAGTAATGGGATATAACCTCAAAAATGACAGAATGATGTCAGTCAGAATTCAAGGCAAACCTTTCAATATCACCGTAATCCAAGTCTATGCACCAACCACTAGTGCAGATGAAGCCACAGTGGACCAGTTCTATGAGGACCTAGAACACCTCATAGAACAGACACCAAGAAATGATGTCCAAATTATATTAGGAGACTGGAATGCCAAAGTAGGAAATCAAAAAGTGGAGGGAATAACAGGCAAGTTTGGTCTTGGAGTACAGAACGAAGCAGGGCAAAGATTGATAGAGTTCTGCCAAGAGAACGCACTGGTCATAGCAAACACTCTCTTCCAGCAACACAAGAGGCGACTTTACACATGGACATCACCAGATGGCCAACACCGAAACCAAATTGACTACATACTCTGCAGCCAAAGATGGAGAACCTCCATACAATCAGCAAAAACAAGACCTGGAGCAGACTGTGGCTCAGATCACAACCTACTGATCGCAAAATTCAGGTTAAGACTAAAGAAAATAGGGAAAACAAGAAGACCAGACAGATATCACCTAGACAGCATCCCTAAAGAATACACGGTGGAGGTGATGAACAGATATAATGGCCTGGACGCAATAGACAGAGTGCCAGAAGAATTATGGACAGAGATAAAGGACATCATGCAGGAAGCAGCAAAGAAAACCATACCAAAAGAAAAGAAGCGTATGAAAGCAAAATGGTTGTCTGATGAGGCTCTTAAAATAGCAGAGGAAAGAAGGAAGGCAAAAGTCAAAAGAGAAAGGAAAAAATACAACCTTCTGAACACAGAATTTCAAAGAAAAGCAAGGAGAGATAAGGAAAACTACCTAAAAGAACAGTGCAAAGAAATGGAGGAAAACAACAAAAGAGGCAGGACTAGAGATCTCTTCAGAAAAATCGGGGAAATAAAGGGAACATTTAAAGCAAAAATGACCATGATAAGGGACAAAGACGGAAAAGAGCTAGCTGATGCAGAAGAGATAAAGAAAAGATGGAAAGAGTACACAGAGGAACTCTACAAAAAGGACCTCAACACTCCTGATAACCACAATGATGAAAAAACTGAACTCGAGCCAGACATCCTGGAGAGCGAAGTTATAAAGGCCCTAAAGAGCACTGCAAACAACAAAGCTAGTGGATATGATGGTATCCCAGTCGAATTTTTCAAAGCGCTAAAAGATGATGGCGTCAAATTACTGCACTCAATATGCCAGCAAATCTGGAAAACAAAACAGTGGCCACAGGATTGGAAAAGATCAGTATACGTCCCAATCCCAAAAAAGGGCAACGCCAAAGAATGCTCAAATTACCGAACAATTGCACTCATCCCACACGCCAGCAAGGTGATGCTCAAGATAATACAGGACAGACTTCAGCAACATGTGGAGAGAGAACTACCAGAGGTGCAGGCCGGTTTCAGAAGAGGCAGGGGGACTAGAGACCACATTGCCAACATACGTTGGATCATGGAGAAAACAAAGGAATACCAGAAACAAGTTTACTTTTGTTTCATTGATTACACTAAGGCATTTGACTGTGTGGACCACAACAAGATGTGGCAAGTAATTAAAGAGATGGGAATACCAGAGCACATCATATGCCTCCTGAGAAATCTGTACATGAACCAAGAAGCAACAGTTAGGACAGAACACGGAATGACAGAGTGGTTTGGAATAGGAAAAGGAGTAAGACAAGGCTGCATTTTATCACCCTGCTTATTCAATCTATACACAGAGCACATAATGTGAAATGCAGGGATGGAGGAATCACAATATGGGATTAAAATTGCTGGGAGAAACATAAACAATCTGAGATATGCAGACGATACCACCCTAATGGCAGAAAGTGAGGAAGACCTAAAGAACCTCTTGATTGGGCTGAAGGAGGAGAGTGCAAAAGCTGGTTTGAGACTCAATATCAAGAAAACCAAGATAATGGCAACAGGCCCCATCAGTTCCTGGAAAATAGACGGGGAAGAAGTAGAAGCAGTGACAGATTTTACTTTCCTGGGATCAAAGATCACGGCAGATGGGGATTGCAGCCATGAAATAAAAAGGCGACTGATTCTTGGGAGACAAGCCATGAGAAACCTGGGGAACATAGTGAAAAGCAGAGACATCACATTGCAAACAAAAATTAGAATAGTCAAAGCAATGGTATTCCCAGTGGTAATGTACGGATGTGAGAGCTGGACAATTAGGAAAGCTGAACGCAGAAGAATAGATGCCTTTGAAATGTGGTGTTGGAGGAGAGTTTTGAGAGTACCCTGGACAGCGAGGAGAACAAATAGGTCAATCTTAGAAGAAATCAACACTGACTGCTCATTGGAAGGGCTAATAGTAAAGACGAAGCTAAAGTATTTTGGACATCAAATGAGAAGGGAGGATTCACTTGAGAAGGCCCTGATGTTGGGAAAGGTGGAGGGCAAAAGAAGAAGGGGGAGGCCAAAGATGAGATGGCTAGATGGTATTGTAGACACAATGGGCACAGAACTGGGAGTGCTGAGGGGGATGGTGGAGGACAGAGGTGCCTGGAGAACAATGGTCCATAGGGTCGCAAAGGGTCGGAACCGACTGTGCGACTGAACAACAACAATAGAAAATAAGTCAGCAAGTGTTATTTTGCCTCTTTATAAATCTATGGTGAGGCCCCATCTGGAATACTGTGTACAGTTCTGGTCGCCATACCTCCAGAAGGATATTATGGAGTTGGAGAAAGTACAGAGGAGGGCAACCAGAATGATTAGGGGACTGGAACACCTTCCTTACCATCTGAGGCTGCAACGGTTGGGCCTTTTCACTCTTGAACGACGGCGTCTAAGAGGTGACCTGATTGAAGTTTATAAAATCATGCACGGTGTGGACAAAGTGGATAAGGAAAAACTGTTTTCCCTATCGCACAACACTAGAACTAGGGGACACTCCATGAAACTTTTGGGTACTAGTTCTCAAACAAATAAGAGAAAGTACTTTTTCACCCAGAGGATTACTGGTCTATGGAACTCCCTGCCAGAAGAAGTGGTGACAGCTGTCAGTCTTGACAGCTTTAAGAAAGGATTAGACAAGTTCATGGAGGACAAGGCTATCAATGGCTATAATTATGGCTACCTAAGGACAACCTCCGGGTTGGAGAGATAGGCAGGATCTCTCTCAATGCCATTTCCAGGGAATCCTAAGCAGGTGAAGGCATCTCCTTGGGAATACCCTGAAGGAAATGGTGAGCCACTGTGTGAGACAGAATGCTGGACTGGATGGGCTGTGGCCTGTTCCAGCAAGGCTGTTCTTATGGAAGGAAACTGCAGTTTCCTGCAGGAAAGAAAGTTATGGAAGTTTTACAGGGAAATTTAAAAGGTAGTTGGTCTGCACCCACAGCCAAGGACTAATTTATCTGCAGTTTGGTGGGGTTAATTTTCTTCTGCCGGAATCTCTAAATATCAGGAACATATGAGAAGGAGAAGAAGAAAGTTATAGACATTGACGTTTTCCAGTAAAAATTGATGAAAGTTTAGATATTTGAATTTTAGTTCAGATTTAGACTTCAGCTGAGTTAGATCAGATCTAGACTGACCTGAAATAAGGGTTTGATCCAAATGGCCACAGTGGCAAAGCAAATCACTGGCCCTTGAACAGTCATAATAAATATTACATTGAGACTGTAACCTAGTGATAGATATCTTCATTTATTCTCTGGTATAAGAGTAGCTTTTAGATGTTACTTTTACAGTTATATAAGTCGTCATCGCTGCAACTTATTTCTGAGAATACATTTTCCCCCTGAAACAGGGAAAATGCCATCAGTGTGAATTTGTTTAAGGTGGATCCCAGCTTCCCATGAACTGACCCACACACTATGATCATGGAGCCATCTCCTGTGGCACATATGAAATGCAGGATTTAACACCGGAACTGAAACGTGAGCCTCTTCTGCCTCCATGAACATTGGGAATCAGAGTTCCTCCCCCACTCATTTTGCTCTTAGGCCCAATATGATGGTTTCTAGTAGCATTTCCTCCACTGAGGGGACCATCACCCTTTAGTGTATGGGACCAAGGACACCAGGACAGCCGAAGAGCTGGCTTAACACAACTTTATTACATGCTGGTCAGAGGGAACATGTGGTAATGGCGGATGAACAGCTCAATATATACAGTGGCTATACATTTGAATGTGGCTCCTTGACAGTCCATTGGCTACTGTCCGCGTGACGTCATTGTAGGTCACGCCCTTCTTGTCCAGGTGAAGGTAGTGGCGGGAATCTTCCTGCGCTGTTGTTCTAGGTGAGTCTTGGACCAATGAGCTTGGACGCTCGCTATTGCCATCTAGTGGTTACTAGCTCGCGTCCTATTAAGGTTACAGTGATGCAGCTGAAGGTTACAATGTTACACCTAGAAATGGTTACATTGGATACACATGGATAGGTACATTGTTTAAGGGCACAGGCATTAGGACACAACACCCCTCCCCCCTAGGATGAGACGAAGTCTCTTAGCCAAGATGGTTTATTGCACTCGCGTTTGGGCCGCGATGTGGGTTGGCCCACCCGGGGGCCGCTCCCGCTTCCTTGTTCCCTGGACCCTTGTCCTGTAATGGGAGAGGGAGACTTGTTAGAGGCTTGCTGCGGTTTTGCAGCTTTAGGGGAAAGGGTAGATTCCGTTGTGGTTGAACCGGGGGCACCAGGGGCTAACGTAAAACCCCTCTTCTCGCTTGGATGGGTGGGGGACCACTCCGAAACCCCCCCCCCCGGTTCTGAAAATCAAAATCAAACTCTGTTGGGGGATCCCGCGGGATATCTACGAGGACAAATTCCTTCTCCTCCCCCCTTGGTGGGGACTCTGGACCCCCCTCCCCTCCCCCTTGGGCTAAACGGGTGGGGGAGAACCCTAACGCTGAATTTGTGTTCGCGCCGTCGGCACCCTGACTTCCTGGGACCCGGCTCCGGAGCTGGTCCGCGTGTCGCCGCCAAAGTAGACCTGTGTTGGTCTCCATGCGGTACGATACGGGACCGGTCTGTTCCACGACCACCCCCGGTACCCAGGTTGGCCCTGCGCTGGCGTAGTTCCTGCAATGCACCGGGGCACCCACGCTGAAACTCTTGGTGGCTTCTAACCCTATGTTCCTTCCCTTGTCCTCAACTCTCGTGGGATCTAGTCTAGTGAGTATGGTGGTCAGCTTCCTGCGCATTAACAGCTCCGCAGGGGAGTAGCCTGACGCTAGCGGGTCACCCTGTACCCTAGCAGAAACTGACACACTTGCAGGTTGAGGTCCCTGGGGCACATGCGCCGCAGCGCGTCCTTCGTGGTGCGTACGAGGCGCTCCACTTGGCCATTGGTGGCCGGATGGAAAGGGGCAGAGGTGATGTGCCGGATGGCGTTAATCTCTGTGAATGCCCTGAACTCAGCGGACGTGAAGCAACTAGCGTTATCGCTAATTAGAGTGTCGGGTATGCCGAACGTGGAAAAAAGTCTCCGCAAATGCTTAATTGTCGCGGCCGAGGAGGTGCTCGTGACTGGGATGACCTCCAACCACTTGGAGAAAGCGTCCACAACAAGGAGAAACAGGGTTCCTCGGAACGGGCCCGTGAAATCTATGTGCACCCGGGACCACGGCCCCTTAGCCGCGTCCCATTCCCTGTGGGGAAGGCGAGCCTCCTCCGGTCTGGAGCATTGGCAGCTCTCGCAAGTGCCGACCATGTGCTCGATGTCGGCGTCTAACTGGGGCCACCAGAAGTAACTCCGGGCCAGCGCTTTGGAGCGCACAATTCCGGGGTGGCTGACGTGCAGCAGTCTAAGCACCCGCGGTCGAAGGGATGTAGGGATCACCACCCGCTGCCCCCACAAGAGGCATCCCCTCTCTAGGGACAGTTCCAGCTTCTTCCTAAAAAATGGGGCGAATTCCTCTGCTGGGGAAGACGCCGGCCACCATTTCTGTACCCAGGAGCAAACCGCCGCCAACGTCTTGTCCTTCCTTGTCGTTGTGGCAATGTTGGCGGGCACTATGGGGGGCGAATCCAAAACCTCTATCATGAGCACCTGGCGGTCACGCCCCTCCCCGCCCATCTGGCTCTGCGTTAGGGGAAGGGGGGACCTTGATAGGGCGTCCGCATGGCTGATCTCTTTCCCGGGCCGGTACACCAACGCGTGCTGGTAGGCGTTGAGAAAAATGGCCCACCTAAGCATTCTCGGGGACAGGATCTGTGGCGTGGGCTTATCTGCGGTAAAAATGCCCAGTAGGGGCTTGTGGTCAGTCACGATGGTGAAAGGGCGGCCATACAGAAAATCGTGAAATTTTTTGGTCCCCGCAACTATCGCCAGCGCCTCCCTGTCTGTCTGGGCGTAGTTTCTCTCCGCTTGGGACAGGGACCTGGAGTAAAACGCTATTGGGGCCTCCCTCCCGTTTTCCAACACGTGGCATAACACTGCCCCCACCCCCACCGGGGATGCAACACAGATCAGTACCACCGGCCGTTTGGGGTCGAAATGGGTCAGAATGGCGTCAGACGCCAGGAGTTGTTTCAGTTCCGTGAATGCCCTCTCCTGGTCATCGCCCCACTTCCATGCCGCATCTTTCTTGAGCAACTTGTGAAGCGGCTCAGCCACCGCAGCCTTCCGTGGAAGGAAGGAGTGGTAGAAATTTAAGAGCCCTAGGAACGACTGCAACTCAGGCTTGGATGTGGGGCGAGGAGCTTTCTTGATGGCGGCCACCTTGGATTTGGACGGTTTGATTCCCTCGGGTGTTACTCGGAACCCTAAGAACTCAACCACCGTCGCGAAGAAGACGCATTTGTCTTTTCGCAACCTCAACCCCGCCTGTTCGAACGCCGCCAGGACCTTGCTTAGCCTTTCAGCCAACTCAACCTCACTCCCCCCTGTTATCAATACATCATCAAAATATGGTAAAACACCGTCCAGCCCTTTGAGGAGGCGTTCCACGAGCGACTGGAAAATTCCAGGCGCCGAGTTCACGCCGAATTGGAGGCGCGTCACCTGGAACGCCCCCTTATGCGTGATTATGGTCTGTGCAGCAGCTGCGGCAGGGGTTACCATGAGTTGCTGATAGGCCTGTGCCAGGTCGAGCTTAGCGAAACACTTTCCCCCATGTAACCTGGCTAGCAAATGGCTGACCACCGGCACCGGGTACGCATTAGGGCGGATTGCCTTATTAATGGTGCACTTATAATCGGCACAAATGCGAACCTCCCCATTGGCCTTCAATGCTGTGACAATTGGAGTTTCCCACTCCGCGGAATCAACAGGAACAAGAATCCCCTGGCCCACTAATTTGTCCAGTTCCGCCTCTATTTTGTCCTTGAGTGCAAAAGGCACCCGGCGCGGTTTGAGTCTGATTGGGTGGACCTCCGGGTCCAGGTCGAACGTTACTGGGGGTCCATTGAATTTCCCAAGTCCCTTCTTGAAGACTTCGGGGTGCGCGTCGCACACCTCCTGTATTGGGTCAGACCCAACGGCGTGCACCCCCCCAATGAACAGACCCAGGGGCTGAAACCATTGAGTCCCGAGGAGGCTGCAATTACCCCCCTTAAGAACGACTAGGGGGAGTTCCGCGGCGTGCCGCTTGTACTGAACCTGGAAATTCCCAACACCCAACACCGGGATACTGTTCCCTTGCACGTCCCGAAGCGTGGACCTCAACGCTTTGAGCTTGGGCCGTACGCGGGGGGCAATTCTCAAAAACTCCCTCTGGGAAATGATTGAGTAAGAGGAGCCAGAGTCAATCTCCATCCTAACAGGGGCCCCTTGCACCAGTACCTCAACAAAGTAACGGGGGTGTCCCATGGACACGCTGAAAACCGGGGCGTCGTCGTCGCTGTCGTCGGAGATGCGGCCCATGCCGTCCTGCTTCCTCGTGGGCCGGGCGCCAACCTTTAGTCTCGTCGAGCGGTCTGGCCTCGCTGGGCGGTCGGGCGAGTTCCTCCGGTCCTTGCGCCGTTGTCTGCAGACTTTGGCTATGTGCCCGCGTCGCCCGCAGTTGTGGCACTCGGCCTTTCTGAACGGGCACCTGGCATGGTCGTGAGCCGCCCCGCAGCCGTCGCAACGCCGGCCCTCCTTCCGGACCCTCCGGACGTCCTCGTCGTCGGCGCTTTCGGCGGACGATTTCGAAATTCGCCGGGCTGCGTGCACCGAACTCTCTGCTTTGTCGGCCTTCGGCCGCCAGTCCTGGAGCTCTTGCACCCCGGCCTTCGTGGCTTCCGCGGCCTGTGCCGCTTTCAGGACCTCCTGCAACGTGGGGGGCGGCTCCTGATTCATTAGCGTGCGCTGAATCTCAGCGTCCTTCAGGCCACATAGCACGCAGTCCCTAAGGGTGACTTCCAAATTCTCCCATTTGCACGGGCCGGCAGCCAGGCGCAGGGCCGCTATGAAAGCGGCGACCGACTCATCAGGCGCTTGGACTCGCCTCCAAAACGCGCTCCGAGCGGGAAACATCGCTACCGAGGGCCGGAAATGGTCTCGCAGCACCGTCAGGAGCTCCTTTGCCTTGAATTCAGCCGCCTTTTTGGGTGCGATGAGGTCAATCAATACCCTCTTGCCGTCGTGCCCGAGCATTCTGGTGAGGATGGCTCTTTTCTTCGCCTCGTCCGTCACCTCGAACTCCCAATCTTGCGGTTTCTTGATGTCGAAACCGGCGTATGTCTTGGTCCCGTGGGCAGCCATGATCCCACCTTCGTCGCCAATTTAGTGTATGGGACCAAGGACACCAGGACAGCCGAAGAGCTGTCTTAACACAACTTTATTACATGCTGGTCAGAGGGAACATGTGGTAATGGCGGATGAACAGCTCAATATATACAGTGGCTATACATTTGAATGTGGCTCCTTGACAGTCCATTGGCTACTGTCCGCATGACGTCATTGTAGGTCACGCCATTCTTGTCCAGGTGAAGGTAGTGGCGGGAATCTTCCCGCGCTTATTGTGACTCCAAGGAGCCAGTATCCAATCTCAGTATCCCAATTATAAGACTGTATCCATTTGTATCCGTCTGTAACCAGCTCAAAGCAGCAGGGCAACAGATTTAAAAACAACCACTGTATATCCAAATGTGTCAGAATATATCCAGGCTCCCTCTCTTCTCGCTAATCTCATTGATTCCACAGTCTATTATAATCCAATTGCAATGTTGTATCCAAATTTCATGAGGGTGAAAAGATTGGTAACAATATATCCAAACACAGGATGGGGAGAGGAGAGAAATAGAAAAAAAAGCATTCTTGTAATCCACTCAACACTTACTCCGTTCGAAACTCAGGGAGGAGTATTCCAAAGTAAAAATCCACCAAGATGGAGAGTAAATCAAGCCAAAAATATCACTTGGGGAAAAGGAAAAATATGCAGGATTGAATATTTAAAGCAAGAAAACAATAACCCCAAAATCCAAAGTATCTTGCACTGCCTGGGAACCTCCGGGGCCAAGACCGATCTCACCCCTCCTCCTCCTCCTGCTCAGCCTGTATTTCCAAAAACCTTCTATCTATCTTTGCACTTTCCTTATTCTTTCTTTCTTCTTTCTTCAACCTTCTCAGCACCTTTTCTAATCCTTTCGATTAGATATATCGAAAGTTAAGTGAACGTGGAGAGGGAGAAGGAAGCACGGAGATTGTTTTGGACTTTCAAGAGTGTTCGAAAGGACACTGGATATGAGCCATTACTCATCCTTTACCTTCTTGTTCTCTCTCCCGACTTTCTCCCACCTTCGTCACTTGCCTTTCCACAACCGGGCTCTCACTGCCTCGGTCCTCAGAGGTCCCACCGTCTGCCGCATCCTCTTTCAGCCGTCTTTTAACTTTTCATAAACTTTTCTGGTCCCCTCCTCGGATGTCTCGCCCGCCTGCAGCGCGGCTGGCTTAGCCCCCGGCTTCCGCCGTTTGCCTTACCAGTCGCCTCCACTCCATACACTTCAACTCCGGGAAATGATGACCAGAGAAAAACACCTTGATTTAGACGGATATAAATCTCGTTGTTGATGGGTTTTTAAAAGCTTTTTATGTGGTAGATCTCATTTATAACCGCATTGTATAGTGCGAGCAATTAAAGAAGATGTTAATCCTCCGCCATCTTGGCCATGCCCCTTTTTTTGCTTCTCTGATAGTAGATCGAAGCAGTGGCAACTCATGCACTGGGATGGGGTACCTTCCTCAAAAAATGCAGTACCACCCTTTAATCTAAGTCAACAGAGTGGTCCTGACAACAGAGTGCTCTGTTGGTAATAAACTGTGGTGACTGCCAGAAGGAAATTTCTCTCAGCAGATTTGTGCTGTATTCCAGCCTCTAGCAGATACCAAAGTTTTAAGTTAGAGCCACACAGAAACAGTGGGCCAAGTTAATTTTATAAAAGTTCAAGGAGAGGAACGGGTACCAAGATCAATGTGTGGTTTTTTTAAAATTTACAGTGTCATCTCAATTTTTCCTCTCCTCTTTAAAAATAATGTACTGCATTGTACTTGAGAAGAGGTTTTGAAATCTCTCAAGAACGCAAGAAATCTCTCAAGAAATCTCTCAAGTGTTGCCCAGTCAATTGTGAACCTGCCGGATACCTCTGGGTCATAAATCTTTACCTTACCAGTGCTACCCGCCACACGGGGAGGCGTCCATGATGACTCACCGCCCCCCCAGACCGTCAGCTCGGTCGCCAGGCCTGCTTGCAACACACCCAGAAAGAGGTACATACCTCCAGCCGACAGGTGGACCCCTTCTCCTGCCTACCAGCAACATTTTTGTAAGCCTATCCTCAGGTGTCCAATGGCTGTCTCCCAGCCATGCTCAGCAAGGGACCGAGCAACAGCCCTTTCCACTGACTGCCGGAACAGTCCGAACCACGGAGATCCATGTCTCCTCTAAATTGGTGTCTCGGCACGATGTTAGACCATAGCGACCGTGTGTAAGCCATACATGATATAAAACGCCAGCTCACAGCCCCTCGACAGTTTAGGAACAGCAGTGATCCGTATAAGATCATCACCGCCGAGGTGCCTATTAAGAACATCGGGCGGTCCAGCATCCCTGACGGACATCAGGAATGGCCACAGTTCCCGCCCCTTGTGCCGCGCATACCATACCATCGCATACGTGCAGATGCACACAGCCCAAGTCGGGGTCCACTCTCTGTCGCCGCAGCATATACTGCTGCCCAGTGTACATAGCTGCAGCCCACCAGCCACACTGCCACCGGTGTGCAGAGACACACAGGATCTGTAAAAGAGGAGAGAGGTGAAGAAGATAACTAGGTACTCATACAGTGAGGGGACGTACATATAAGAAATTACGCGTACACATATATCCACCTCCAAGTACCCCAAACGTAGCCGCGATCAACGCGAGGCCTATCCTAAATAAATGGGTGCCAAAAGAGGCCCCACACCGCGAAGCGCGGCACCGGTCACCCTCAGTAACTTTACTTTGGTAAGGGTAGACCTATCCTGGTGGCAGAAAAACAGGCTGGGGCGCGCAGCAGGCACTGCTGAAAATTCATGTGGGGCACCAACCTGACAGATGTCTCCAATAAAATTTCGTAGCAGTCAGACTCCACTGCCTACGCCGTGCTGAACAACCTTTGAGGACCGTATCCCCAATTGAGCCCACTCAAGTGTGACAGAGACATCGTCGAGTTCCAGTGCCCTACGAGACGCATCCGCCTTACACAGATGGTACCAACTCTGGCAGCCACTCACTGATGCGGAGCGCTCCAAAAAGGCTACCATGGTAGCTGCGTGACCAAGAACCACTTCACACCTATCCGAACATAAGTATTGCCAGCCTCGTGCAAGGTTGGTCAGAAACTCTGGTGAACTGGGGTGACGCGTGTCCAGGCGGCGGACACGTTCACGTGTCCACCCCTCCAAGACACGATGCATATGGAAGTAACTCACGCAGTCACTGAAACCCCCCCACGTTGGCCATAAATGCCAGTGCCAAAAGCCTGAAGGCTATAGTACGGGGGGGGGCCAAACCTTGACTGCGAAGATAAACATGCATTGTAAAACCTGGTCCACTGATATTGACCACACTTGAGGTAACTGTAGTTACTCGCAAAAAAATTGAAATCGCATGAAAGAATGTTGATACGCCTTACGCGTGCGAGGTGCCAATGACATGCCCGGTTCACCTCTCCTCGCCAAACGTCCAAATATCGGCCGGGAGTGGCAAGTGGAATTCATCTACTTCCGGAGTAAGGCACGGAACCGGGGGATCTGCAGGCGGGATAAAGCAGTAGCAATGTCGTTATTAATACCTGGAACATGTCTGGCCCTAGGCGTAGGCTTCTCAAAATGAATAGACAAACTAATGTCATGACCCTGGGGGATTTGCATGTCTGGGTGTTGACAATGTGCACCACTGCCGCATTATCACACCAAAAATGGACCACTGAGTAGGCCCACTCATCGCCCCATAGCATCAGTGCTCCCCAAATTGGGAAGAAACTCAAGGAAGGTAAGATCATGGAGGCGATTCGTGCCAAGCCATGCGTGCTGCCATTGGCCGTAAATCCACCTACCCTCAGAGTAAACCCCCATAAGTCAGGGAGCCGGAGGCATCCGACCGTACTTGAAATCTAGGGCAGACCATAAGGTCTGATCTCCAGGAAGAGACCCCGTTAAAACCCAGGAGTAATTTGAGCCAGACCGGAAGGTCCACCCGTATGCCCCTGATCAGCCGGACCCCGTGTTAACATTTTAACAGGCCAGCCATGGTGTCACACAGGCGCCTGGCCAATTCTCTGCCGGTTGGAACCACCCTGCAGGCAAACTTAAGGTGGCCATGAAGTAACTGCAGCTCACAAGGGAACACTTTATGTTTGGCAATCAATGCCAAAATCACGCGGAGATCCGAGCCACCTTATTCATGGTTAACCCGGAAGCCTGTGCGACAGAGTCAATTTAGAAATGTGAGCTTAGTAGCTGGGCCTTTGGTCTTTTCAGGTGCCAAGGGGACACTCAGTTCCCACCTGAGTGTCTGAAATGTAGTGAGGAGACGCGTGCACGTGTCCGAGCCCCATTCACCCCCGAACCAAAAGTCGTCGAGGTAATGGGCTAGAGACCGAGACCCCGACCTGCGAGCAAAGGCCCACTGCATGAAAGTACCTAATTGTTCGAATGCCAAACATGAAATAACCCAGTCAGAAGGGGTTGGCCTTATCTAAGTAAAATTCCCCTTGGAACCTAAAAAACCCAATAGCTCAAAATCCATTGGGTGGACTGGCGGTAATCGGAAAGCCGAGTGCATATCACACTGTGCCAGGAAAGCACCGGGACCGCATGAGCGTACCACCCATAGGGGCTGAACAAACTACGTGTACCTGACTGAACAAGGTCATCGGGAACGGCATCCCTGACCGGAGAACCCACAGGGTAAGCTAAATGGAGGATTAAACGACATTCACCCTGGTTCTACCTCAGTACTGGTCTCATAGGGGAGACTTTCAAATTAGGAAAGGTGGTTCCAAGAAGGGGCCCGCTACTCTCCTAGCCTCAACTCCCTTAGCTGTGCTCAGTGGAGCAACCTCCTCGTTACCTTTCAAGGGAACTGGATTAGTAGCATCTTGGGGCCCCTAACACCCCCGAATGGAATACAAAAGCCCCATTGGAAACCCTCCAGCAGGTACCCCACATCATCCCTTCTTGGATGAGCTGAGTGCCATCGCTCCAGCATGAGTACACTAATTGGGGAGGGGGGGGGCTTTGACAAGGCTAGTTCCTTCAGACGGGGCTCTGATAGCCCCCTATGCACCCCTATCTCTGCCCCATAACCCACCAACCTGCGGGCACGCGGAGGCGGTGTAGGGGCCAGCGCAAAAAGGGGGCGCCCAAGTCGGTAACGACACTGGTGCTTATTACACACATCGCTAGCTGAGCAGGTCGAACACAGCAGGCGGGCTGGAACCCCCTGCCCGACCAGTTAGCGTGGAGCCTGTGTCTGAGCAGCCCACTGCACAGCATGGTACCTATCACCAGGCGCCAGTCATGTGGGAGTCATGTACACGAGCACAATTGCTGACAGGGCTCATCCCACCTCCTCTCAGGGTGTAGGGCCACCCTCATCCAAATTCCTCATCGTAAGCCAACTGCGATGGGCCCATCAAATCAACCATTGCCCTGTAAATATTATCAAAGGATTGAACCATCGGGATGGCCCAATCAGGCCAGGCCCTGAGGCATACCACCATATATATAAGGTATGCTGGCAACCAGTTGGCCCAGGTGCGCAGTGGCTTACGACGACGGGACAGCTCTTTGCCTCTGTCGTCCTGTCCCTCTCTTTCCTCCTCAGTGGGCTCACAGTTCAATAGGGAGAATATCCACGTATCCCCCTCCGGATCTTATCCCTCGTGACCTGCAAAAAATGATCACCCAGGGGCAAGGAATAACCAGCCGTCGGCAAAGCCATCGACGGCACAATCTGTATAAAGGGCATATGCAGCAGGACCTGGACAGCCCCTGCGATGCTCGGCACTGCCCCAGGGGCGGACACCCCCGACCTGAACGAGGGACCATTTAGCAACCATGGGATACTGGGATAAGATGGTAACTGATGCCCACTCGCATCAACTTGACGAGGCCAGGGCCACTGAACCCCACCACTGTAAGTGGGCTGTGGTGTTGGTGCACTTAAATTGAACCTGATGCTCACTAGGTGCACCCCCATGAGCCGCCCCCACCGTGGGTTCCGGCCCACAGCGGGCGTCGGAGCTCGCGACCGGAATCGAGCTCTGGGATCACCCCCGACTGCTCCCAGCCTGGACATCAGGTAGAACGGGGAGCTGCAATAGACCAGCTGGGCCGGCCGGACCATCTCACACAGCTCGACCCGGTTGGCCGCCCACTGAAGCATAGCGGCCGGCAAGGTAGCAGGGTCGATGAAGGGGGCCCTGTTGAAAAAAAAAGAAGCGCCCCCCGCTCCCCGGGAGGCTGTGCAATGCCCCAAGGATGCTTCCAGCACTGCTAAACGTGCCGACAGAGCATCCACTGCCACTAACATAAGGCGGGCCGGACGGCCCACTAGGCAGCTGGAAAGGTAACCCGAAATGGCGAGCTAGGGCCAGAATATGGCCATGGCCAAAACTCCGGCCCATAAGGGGCCGGAGGGGGAACGGGTTGTATGCCCACACCAGGCCCTCCCACGCTGCCCTGACCCATGGCCGGTAATGGCGGGCCGGGGGCCGAAGCCCCTGAGGGGCCGGCCTGTAAGCTGGCCAGCCACCGAGCTGAAGCCTGGCTGCCAAGTGCCAGCCTGAATCACCCCACTGGTATCGGTGGGCAAGGCTGGGTTAGTGTCCTGCTGCGTGGGCGCAGCCCTGGTCCTCCAACCTGATGGCTGCCCCCCCCGGTACCTGCGCAGGGCCCGAAAAAGTCCTCCCCTGTGGCCGCGGTTTCATCGCCGGGGCCTTCCGTTTAGGAGGCATATCTGCGAAGAAAGAGCAGGATCCCTTTCCAGGGATCGAAAACCTAGCGCCAAAAGCACAGAGCAGCCAGCAAGCTAAAGGCTCTGTGCTAATCCTCCCTTCCCAGCCGGGAAGGATCAAGGGCTAAACAGCCGAAGACTACGGACAAACAGCGACGGAGAAAACTTCTCCTCTCTGTCGCTCTTTCTAAAATTGCAGCTCATCTGCCTCGTGGCCACTCCTTTTATAGAGGGGTGGCCACGCCCCCTAACTCACCCAGATGTCTGAGTCCGGGTGGGGGGGCCCGCAAAGAGCGCGGCAGCCATTTTGGCGCCGCACTTTCATTCTTTCAACCTTGATGTACAGTAGCAGATTTTTGCACTGCATCATAAAACAATGAGCGGAGGCGATTGCTCAGGGAAACAAAGGAACCAACATTTAAGTTAGTCACAGGGCCGGCATCAGAAATGTCTGGGCCTGGTACGCACCCCCACCACCACATATTTTGGCCATGCCCCTGTGGTTTCCTGCACATGCATCATTTGTTTGCGCATGCACACATCAGTGGTTTCCCGGCGCCACTGGGCCCCCGTCATGTCCGGGCCCAGGATGGGAGTCCTGATGGTCCCCCCCTGATGGCGGCCCTGGTTAGTCATGTGTAATCACACAGTACAGAGTTTTTTGGGGGGGAAGACGGAACAAATATGCCAGATGTAGTTTCATTGAAATGGAAAGTGTAACAAATAGTATTGAAAAATCCGGCTTTAGCAAGCTGGGTTTGTTTTTCCTGCGGTAGGTCTGTGTAACTTTGTTTGTCCATCTGTTCTCAGTTTGAACAGGGACTGTGGCGGCTTAATGGGTAAGATGCTGAGCTGGATGACTGAAAGGTCGGCAAGCAGCAGGTTGATACCAAAGTGCTGCATGATGGAATGAGCTCCCATCTCTGTCCCAGCTCATGCCAACATAGTTCGAAAGCAAGAAATTGCAAGTAGATAAATTGGTACCACATCAGCGGGAAAGATTCCATGGACTCTGGCACCTGTCATGCTTGCCACATGATCACAGAAATGTCTGTAGATGCAGACAGCTCTGGCTCTATGGCTATAAGTAGAGATGAGCACCGTACCCTAGAGTCAGATATGACTGGTTTTTGAGCAAGGGTGACCTTTACCTTTACTTTTATTGCAATTTGAATTGGAAGCTTCTTACAACCAGGCCTTTCTTAAAAGATCTATAGCTAGCTGCAGATGCTTCTTTTGAACTGTATTTACTTTATTAGACATGCCACCTCCATCCCCCACCCCCAATACAATTAGCAGTGCTTGTGGAAATGCTCCATCTATTGGGCACATTTAATTGCCAGCCAAGATTGATTAAATCCATACAGAGGCACTGACACACCCTTTCCCTCAACCATTTTATCATATAGATTAGAGGTGGTGATGTCCTCTTCAGTCTAATCACAGTAAGTTTAAAAGTATATTTTAGCAAGCCTTCCTCATTTATTTGCAAGCTACAACTTCTTAGCTTTATCTTAGCAAGACAAGGCTGCTTGTTTATAAATACTCATTGCATTATGCTTATCATTCCATGCCATCAAGTCAATTCTGATTTATGGCAACTCTTTCCAATGTTTTATAGATAATGAATATGCAGAAGTAGTTTACCATTCCCTTCTTCTTGGGTTTTCTTGGTGTGCAGCATGCCCATGATGACACAGGCTGGTTCTTCTCCCAGGAAACTTGGCCTTGAGCAGGGGTTTAAAGAGAGGCTATGCTGGAGGGGCTTCTCCATTGCCTGGGACTCTGGAGGCCAGCTGGAACAACTGCAGGCATCAGGGCAGCCTCCAACACCTGGGTCCTGAGCCCTCCCTCCCTCCTCCTCCCTGTGCCTTGGCCTTGAGCAGGGGTTTAAAGAGAGGCTATGCTGGAGGGGCTTCTCCATTGCCTGGGACTCTGGAGGCCAGCTGGAACAACTGCAGGCATCAGGGCAGCCTCCAACACCGGCGTCCTGAGCCCTCCCTCCCTCCTCCTCCCTGTGCCTTGGCCTTGAGCAGGGGTTTAAAGAGAGGCTATGCTGGAGGGGCTTCTCCATTGCCTGGGACTCTGGAGGCCAGCTGGAACAACTGCAGGCATCAGGACAGACTTCAACACCGGCGTCCTGAGCCCTCCCTCCCTCCTCCTCCCTGTGCCTTGGCCTTGAGCAGGGGTTTAAAGAGAGGCTATGCTGGAGGGGCTTCTCCATTGCCTGGGACTCTGGAGGCCAGCTGGAACAACTGCAGGCATCAGGGCAGCCTCCAACACCGGCGTCCTGAGCCCTCCCTCCCTCCTCCTCCCTATGACTTGGCCTTGAGCAGGGGTTTAAAGAGAGGCTATGCTGGAGGGGCTTCTCCATTGCCTGGGACTCTGGAGGCCAGCTGGAACAACTGCAGGCATCAGGGCAGCCTCCAACACCGGCGTCCTGAGCCCTCCCTCCTCCTCCCTGTGCCTTGGCCTTGAGCAGGGGTTTAAAGAGAGGCTATGCTGGAGGGGCTTCTCCATTGCCTGGGACTCTGGAGGCCAGCTGGAACAACTGCAGGCATCAGGACAGACTTCAACACCGGCGTCCTGAGCCCTCCCTCCCTCCTCCTCCCTATGACTTGGCCTTGAGCAGGGGTTTAAAGAGAGGCTATGCTGGAGGGGCTTCTCCATTGCCTGGGACTCTGGAGGCCAGCTGGAACAACTGCAGGCACCAGGGCAGCCTCCAACACCGGCGTCCTGAGCCCTCCCTCCCTCCTCCTCCCTATGCCTTGAGTGGAGGAGGTGGGGAGTTGAAAGTTCTACGGCCCACTGGGGGCGATGGGGGGAGATATGGGCCAAAAGGGGGGAGGAGATGGTGGAGGGAGGGAGGGAGAGTTAGAAGGATTGAGGGACTAACTTGCCTGCCAGGGAATAGCAGCAGCAGTCTGTCTGGGGCTGGCTTGGAGGTCCATGGGGATAAAATTAAGGTGACGATTCGAGATGGCCTTGAAAAGCCGGCCCACTGCTGTCGCTACTGTGGGTGGAATGTCTCACCCCAGTTGAGGGCTCAAGGTAGATTTGGAAGAATGCCCCACCACTTCCATCACCACCGGAGCCTTGCGGAGGGTGGTGGGGGGAGTGGGTGGGGCAGTTTTATATGGGGGTGGGAGGGAGGGAGGGAGGGAGAGACTGCCCGGCCAGCCGGGAAGGAGAGGCAGCATTCTGTCCAAGGCAATCAGGGAGGCTCCGGAGGCCAATATAGAGGTTGTGATGGGCATGGGGCGATATAGCGGGTACCGAGGGGTGGGCCGCACTCGGGGAATGCGGGGCAGATGCTTAGTATCTGTCCCTCGTTCCAGCCCCCCGGTTACACCTCTAGGTCCTGAGCAGCTGACCCAGGGTGACCCTGCCCTTAGGCTGCTGCTGATGAATGCCAGGTCGGTATGTAATAAGGCCCCCCTGATACAAGATTCCATTATGGGGGAGCGGGCCGACCTGGCATGTATCACTGAGACCTGGCTGAGACCAGAGGATGGGGTTCCTCTGCCAGAAATGTGTCCAGCTGGGTTCAGTATTTGGCACCAGCCTAGGGATGAGGGTAAGGGCGGTGGCGTTGCCATCATAGCCAGGGAGTCACTGGGAGTCGCCAGGGCTACCGCTCCACAAATTCTGGGTTGTGAGGCCCTGCTTCTGCGTCTGGGCTCTAAGGGTCAGTTGGGAGTCTTACTCCTGTACCTGCCCCCTTGCAGGGTAAGGGACTCCCTGCCTGAGCTCCTCGAGGCCGTCTCAGCGTTGGCGTTGGAGTTCCCTAGACTGATGGTTCTGGGGGACTTCAATTTGCCTTCACTGGGGACTGGCTCCGAGGTGGCTCAGGAGTTCATGGCTTCCATGGCAGCTATGGACCTGATTCAGGTAATTCAGGGCCCGACCAGGGGCAGTGGCCACACACCAAATTTAATCTTTTTGTCGGAGCGGTGGCAGAGTGATCTGAGACTACGGAAATTAGACATAACACCTGTGCCATGGTCAGATCATTATTTGGTGGCTCTAGACTTCCTGGGTGCGACGCTTCATCGTAGGGAGGCAGGGCCTATTAGAATGGCCCGCCCCCGGCAACTGATGGATCCTGATGGATTCCAGAGGGAACTCGGGGATTTCCCTCTGGATCGGCAACACGATTCGCCCGAGGCGCTGGTTGACCTGTGGAACAGGATGACAACAGTGGCCTTGGATGAAATCGCACCACTACGGCCTCTCAGAGCTCATGGAGCTAGGTCATCTCCGTGGTTCACAGATGAACTGCGGGAGCTTAAACGGGCAAAGAGACGCCTAGAGCGCCGCTGGGTGAAGTCCCAGAGAGACTCCGATTGGACACTAGCTAGAGCCGCTATTAGGGCCTATCTAGTGGCGATGGAGGTGGTGAGGCAGCAATACTTCACCACCCTTATTGCCTCTGCTGATAATTGCCCAGCCACCCTGTTCCGGGTTACCAGGTCTCTCCTTGGTAGGGGGACCCCGGTGCCTGGTTGGCAGGGGTCGGCTGAGGACTTTGCTGACCATCTAGTGGAGAAAATCGATTGGATTCGCTCGGGGTTTAATCCTGGCGTGGATGGGGAGAGTCCGGAGGGAGCTGGAGCACAGTCTTGCCATACCATCTGGGACCAGTTTGATCCAGTTGCCCCTGATGAAGTGGACAGGCTCCTTGCAGCTGTGCGCGCCACTACCTGCCCATTGGACCCCTGTCCCACCTGGTTGGTGAAAGCCTCCAAGGTGGTGACAGGTGGCTGGGTTGGGGCTATGATCAATGCATCATTGCGGGAGGGGGTGTTTCCTGCACCTTTAAAACATGCCTTGGTGCGCCCCCTCCTGAAGAAACCTTCCCTCGACCCAGCTGTCCTAACCAACTATAGGCCTGTCTCCAACCTCCCCTTTTTAGGGAAGGTGTTGGAGAAGGCAGTGGTGCGCCGGCTGCAGGGGGTACTGGATGAAGCGGATTACCTGGACCCCTTTCAGTCAGGATTCAGGCCTGGATATGGTACCGAGACGGCATTGGTCACACTGATAGATGATCTCTGGCGGGAGCGGGACGGTGCTCACCCATCCATCCTTGCTCTTCTTGACCTCTCAGCGGCTTTCGATACCGTTGACCACGGTATCCTTCTGGAACGGCTCCGAGGATTGGGAACCCAGGGCACTGTGTGGTCCTGGTTTTCCTCATTTCTGAGGGGTCGGACCCAGTCGGTGTGGTTGGAGAGTGAGAGGTCCAGTCCTAGGGTGCCTCAGGGCTCGGTGCTCTCTCCTCTCCTATTTAACATCTACATGAAGCCGCTGGGTGAGATCATTCGTTCCCATGGGGTGCGGTACCATCAGTACGCGGATGACACTCAGTTGTACGTCTCGGCCCATGGGGACCCAGTGATGCCATCAAAGTCCTTTCCAGGTGCCTGGAAGCTGTTGGGGTCTGGATGGGGGCTAACGGGCTACAACTGAATCCCAGCAAGACTGAGTGGCTATGGATAAGGGGTCCTGCGTTAACCCGGGAGCTACCATCCTTGGTTCTGGATGGGGCTATTTTGCCCCAGACAGACCCGGTGCGCAACTTGGGGGTCCTCCTGGATTCGCGGCTACTGCTAGAAGAACAGGTGGCGGCTGTGACCAGGAGGGCTTTCGCCCAACTTCGGGTGATTCGCCAGTTGCGCCCACTCCTGGACCGGGACTCCTTGCTCATGGTCACTCACGCTCTGGTCACCTCCAGACTAGATTATTGCAATGCGCTCTACATGGGGCTGCCCTTGACGACCATTCGGAGGCTACAGCTGGTCCAGAATGCGGCAGCCAGGGTGGTGATGGGGTGTGGGCGTTATGCCCGTGCTTTGCCACTGCTCCGGGAGCTGCACTGGTTGCCAGTTTGTCTCCGGGTGCAATTCAAGGTGCTGGTTTTGACCTTTAAAGCCCTATATGGTAGTGGGCCGGGTTACCTAAGAGACCGCATCGCCCTGAGGACGTCTGTCCGTCCAACCAGAGCGGACCGGAGAGGCTCTCTAATTGTTCCATCAGCCAGAGGGGCTCGCCTCTCTGGCACAAGGAGGAGAGCCTTCTCCGTGTCTGCACCGGCACTCTGGAACCTCCTGCCAACAGAGCTACGTCTCTGGACGGAATTGCTGCCTTTCAGAAAAGAACTTAAAACCTGGCTGGCGGGTCAAGTGTGGGGTGCAGGTGGAAGGGTAACCTCCATTGGGTGGTTGGTGTAGAATAACTCTTCCCCATGGTGCCTTTGGATCCTGCAGCCCTTGTTTTTAGGGGGTGGGTAGTTTTAACTGTTTTTAACATGTGTTTTTTTAATTTTTATTGTGAACCGCCCTGAGTTGGCTTTGGCCGAGTGAGCGGTATATAAATGTGACAATTAAATTAAAATTAAATTAAATGTAGGATTGATTCCCCAACCTCTGGCTCTGCAGCCAGAGACCTAAATCACTGAGCTATCTAGCCAGCAGCCTTATACCTGTTATTTAAATCATCACATATTTTATAGATGAGTTAATGACTCTCATTCACCAGTTGCAATGATCATCAAGAAGAGACCAAATTCTTTGTTTTCAGGATTTTAAAAGCAATCATATTTAAAGGAGTGCTATTCCCTGTATGAAGTGTGATCACAAGGAAACAGCTTGCACTGGACCACACCACAGGAGGTCAAAAATGTGAGCTATATGCACATGTAAAAGTAAAGGATGCCCTTGCTCGAAAACCAGTTGTATCCGGCTCTAAGGTTAAGTGCTCGTTTCTGTTTAAAGCCAAAGAGCCAACACTGTCTGCATCTGCAGATGCTTCTGTGGTCACCTGGCAGGCATGACTAGACACTGGAGTATACAGAAGACGGTTACCTTCCCACAGAAGCTGTACCTTTTTATCTACTAGCAATCGAACTGCTAGGTTGGCAAGAGCTGGGACAGGTGACGGGAGCTCTCTTCATTGTGCAGTACTCAGGTCTTGAACTGATGGCCTTCCAGTCATTAAGTTCAGCATCTTATTTATTTATTTATTTGATTTATAGGCCGCCTTACTCACCTCAGTGACTCAAGGCGGCTTACATCAGTAAAAACATCTCACATAAAACCCACTTAGATAATAAAATGCTTAAAATCTATAAAACCATGACCCCTAAATTAAAACCCCCAACAGGGCTAAATAAGCTAGCGAGGCTGGGATATGCTGCCAGATGCACCTCAAGCCTGCTGGCAGAGCCAGTTTTTTTAATGCCTTTCTGAAGGTACAGCTCTGCCTGGAGGTGCAGTTCTGGTGGCAGAAGGTTCCAAAGTGCCAGGGCGGACACTGAGAAAGCTCTCCTCCTGGTCCCAGTAAGATGTGTGTCCCTGGCTGATGGGACCACCAGAGACCCCCTCCAGTAGGATGGGTCAACAACCTTGGGATGATGCGGTCTCTTAGATATCCTGGTCCATTGCCATGAAGGGCTTTAAAGGTCAAAACCAGCACCTTGAATTGCACCCGGAAGCATAATGGCAACCAGTGCAACTCCCATGACAGTGGGGAGGTACAGGCATAATGCCCGCACGCCATCAGCACCCGGGCAGCCACATTCTGGACCAGCTGTGAGTTCAGGATGATCATCAGGGGCAGTGCCATGTAGTACACGTTGCAGTAGTCTTAACCACTGAGTCACCGTAGTCCCTCATATGCCCATGTAATCACACCCAAACATTTAAAATGAGAAAGATGAAGCATAAGAAAGGGCTCTTTCTCGAGTGTGCTACTGATACTTGTAGATTTTGTTGATGCTTTGTCATAATTTCTTTGGGTGCTTTCTCTGGCTGGTCCAAGACATTTTGCTGTGGGAGCAAATGATATCATAGCCCCAAATCATCATTGCAACACCTCAAGCCATCCATGTGATTTTGGTGACTGAAATAGCCAATCCCACCAGTATTTCTCCCCTCCCCTGGCCATAGAGACAAGTCATATAAGCTGATTTGTTATCCTCTGACAATACTCCAAGTCTGCTCCCTAAGGGTCAGGGCATCAGTATTTTTTAAAAAGTCACATCATATGACTTGGCTTACTTTATGCTTTCTCCAAAAATTCTGTCAAGTAACTGCTGCGGTCTCTATCTCACTTTCTGAAACTAGTCACCCACTACAGTAAAAAAATCAGGAGCGACTTCATGCTAGCAAATAAACATGTTTATTAAACGTATCAAACTCTTCCATTGCCCCATTTATTATTTTGTAGCCGTGAGGATAAAATATTTATTAACTTACACAGATACCAGTAATAACTTCTCTCCTTACATGGATGCCATGATGGGCATCCATGTAAGGACTTTTATTTTGCACACAAGAGCTTCTCTGTTATGGGATAAACATAATAGCTTTCAAAACACACATCCAAAAGCATTTCCCCTCTACATTACTATAGACCTACCTTGGATACCTTGGGCATTGTTATTCAATGAGGAGTCCGTGCCTTGGTAGACATCTCTGTGATGACATTCCGCACATGCAAATGAACTTAGCAAATCAAGTCCATTTGTATATGGGGAATTTTTTTAGCCATTAAGATATCATGTCACCCATTGGCTATGTGGACCATGACGTGTGCCCTCCACTTTCACCTTTCCAAAGGGATCTGATGGAGAAACCTTTTACTATAGAAGCCCACTAAAATATAGCCTATATCAATACTGCAGGTGGCTCAAGTGGTTAAGATGCTGAACTCACTGACCGGAAGGTCGGAGTTGGATTCCCAGGTGCTGCATGATGGAGTGAGCTCCCATCTCTGTCCCAGCTCCTGCCAATCTAGCAGTTTGAAAGCAAGAAATTGAAGTAGATAAATAGAAACCATTTTGGTGGGAAGGTAAACAGTGTTCTGTGTACTCCAGTGTTGAGGAATGTCTGCCACAAGTCCACAGAAATGTCTGCAGATGCAGACAGCTCTGGCTCTTTGGCTAGAAACAGATATGAGCACTGAAGCCTAGAGTTGGATATGATGGGCTTTTGAGCCTTTACTTTTAATTCTGATGCTCTCTCTCACACACAAAGCAAAAACAACCACCACAATCTCCCAAACCCCACTGTTTTACATATGGAAAGCTGTGAATCCATGTTTTATATTCTTCATCTATAAATGCTATTTCATTTTTCCCACTCAAAAAAGTCAAGTGCAGTCAATCAGAGTCTGACACTTCACATGCATATGTTTTTTTTTAAAAAAACAACATTTAAATTGCAGTTTTTCGACGGGAAAAAGAACAACCCTGCAGGAACTCTAAGTTGTAATACTGAGGACATATTTCTCTCCTATTAAGGGCTCTGCTTTGGGAAGAAAATAGGCATTGCTTCTACAGAGATTGAATTAACTTTCTTGAAAGCCACATAATGATTCCTTTTTTGCAGCATAAGGCACATTAGTCTGCAAATGTGAGTAGAGCAGCATATGTGCAATTATGAGCTGCATATTAAGTATCAGTTTAAATTGTAAAAGTCATGATCAGTCTAGACATAGTCCAGCACAGTGGTCTTTATTTTGCTTCCCTGTACATGCCTACCATACAATGCAGAAATACTACCAGGTTGGTAATTGTATTTTAAAATGGGACTGTTGAGACTGGGCTAAACTCTACCATTTCTCAAAAGGAACCCAAGCCACCATGCACATGTATTATATACTGTATATACGTATATGGATGATTTATGTCATAGCGTCCTGTGACTTGAGCAGCATTCTCAGTATGGCTGACAGCATGAAGCACAGACGTGTAATCTGTGTTGAAAAAGAGCATATATTTAATGAGAGAGATTAAATTTCAGATTTAGAAATACTGTTTTTTTGATCATTCTTTTTAACATTCTTACCTAATAGAGTTTATTTAATTTTACATAGTGATATATCTAGCTGCTTCTTTCAGTCCTCCCATTCATGTTGTCAAAAATTAATAATAATTATCCTCTAACCAAAGTAGAAGACCATGTGTGGAAAAGGTCCACCCTTGAAAAACCAATAGTCCATAGAATGTCATTCAGTATTAACTGTCACATTTAGATGGTAAGTTGCCTTGGCCAATTAGCCATTCCTAAATTGCAAGAGTTTGTTCAGTGTACTTTTCTACTAGGCAGTTTTTAAAAGATGTCATTTAAACTGTAACACAATAATCTGGTGAAAATGACTAGGGCTGACTGGAAAGCTCTTGCCATGAGGAAACATTATCTAATTGTGACACACTCTGATATGAATAAAGAAAGAAGTCCTAAATAACAGAACTACCATGTGAGTATTGCATACAAGTCATCTAAAGCTATAGAGAGATGTGTAGTACAGAGTACTGGGATCTTCTATAGATACAAAAATAGATTGAGAGGCACAAATAAATAAATTAATACATATAGCCATGAAAGATGGCTAAATTATCCATCACCAATAACCAAGTCTGGCCAGGTTATCCTGCTATGCTAATAGAGTAGACCATACTGCCAGTGACTCAACGCTGAGTGTCAGGTGGCAGTTAACTAACCTGAAAATCCTGAGGACTAAATCCACAGGGAAAGTGGATTAAATCCCAAATGGGATTAAATCCCACTTGAATCCATCTTGATGGAGGGCAGCAGCTTCATCAATACTGGCCTGGAGCTGATGAGGATTTTGTGTGCCAAAAGGGCTCAGGAACAGAAAGTGTCTTGCAGAACTGGATCAGTGGCTTAGGGGGTCATGTTGCAATGTGGAAGGCATATGAAAGGCCAATGTATTATATTCTCAGGACAGTCTTCATGGCTGATTGCCATAATGATTTCCTATATTCAGATTCGGATATGAAAGAAGAAGAAGAAGAAACCACATATATTTATTGTACAGATGGCATTATCTTCATTTTTCATTTTCTGTCCAAAAGGATGAGAATATACCTCAGATCTGGAGAAGAGGAGAATGATCAAAGAAATAAGAACCTGTGAATAGATACTGTGGTTATAATCAAGATGGGGATGGGGCATCAACTGTGGGACATCCCAGAGGCCACACCCATGCCCATGGTAGGTCATACATCTTGCTTGATAGTAATAGCAATTACACTTATCTACCACCCCATTGTGCTTAGTGTACTCTCTGGGTAGTACACATGGTAATTTTGAATGACCTTTGCTTTAGAGAAGAATCACCATTCTTGGATAATTTAAAGAACACAAATCTCCCCATTTTGAAGGCGGAGAAAAGTTTAAAATGAGTAGGTGGGACTGGGACTGCAAAAACTTGGTGGGGACTACATGTAGTCTGTGAGTGGCATCCCTGAACTAGAGAGAGCCATAGCCGGAAGACACCTTGTAAGGCTATCATTTTAGTATAATAATAATTTCATGTCAGAGATTACTCTGAAAGGATTTTTAGGGGATGCCCAAATGAGGCTCCTTTCATGTCCCCAAGTGCAACTCTAGGGTATTGAAACCCGACCTTCCAGCCTTAACCACTTAGCCACTGGGAGAGCTGTGGACAGTTATGTTAGTAAGAAAGGTTGAAATCTTCCTTGGCCTTCCAGATTGACTGTTTAATTTGTTTGTTTATTTATTTGATTTCAATCTAATCTTTATGCTAGCAAAGAAGAGCCAGGTTAAAGACACGGGAAGATTACTACTTCCAAGCTTAGCCTACTACTTATTCAGCATGTGTTTTGAGGATCATGTATAACCTATACCTATTTAAATGAACTGATGAGAAAAAGAGAGAGAGAGCAACTTTCTGACTTACTATGGTGAAATCAAGGATATCAGGTCTGGCTTCCATGAGCACATCTCTCTTAATTGTCTGAAAAAGCTTCAACAGTAATGTGTGACTCAGTCAATTTTTGCTAGAATGCTAACTCACACTCAGTCCTTTTGTGGTAGGAAACTGTTCACACATCAAGCATCAATGAATGTTAGGCAACAATAACTCAAGTGATGACCATGTTGCATGTAGCTGTGTGCTGTGCCTAAGGAAAGATTATAGTATGGGTTCTCAACCCTTTCAAGCCGAGGGCCGGTTCACGCTCTCTCAGGCAGCTTTGGGAGTCAGATGGCCATTTTGCTCAGCCTGCCACACATGGCACTTCCAGGTGTGGCTGGTGTGGGGGGACACATGAAATGGTGTCACGGGCCACAACTGGCCGTAGGTTGAGGACCCCTGGATTATAGCAAGACTACAGACTGTAAAAGGTTACTCTTTCAGATGTTTGCAGAAGTAGCATATTTCTGACCATCAATCTCTTGGAGGAGGTGGGACACCAAGTTCAGCACCAACTGAATCTTTGAATTCAAGAAACAGTCCTTGGAAAATCTATTTCTAGGGGACTACACCTTCCAGATAGCATTTGTCATGGGCTATGTTAGTAAGGATTCTTGGAACTATAACGAAAGAAAAATGCTTTGTCACAACCAGTCCTGTGTAGAGTTCACTTCTATCAGTCATGTCTAACGACTAGTCTTGCACTGTAACAACAACCTCTTAATGTTGCATTTTTTTATTTTACAAGATAAGCTTCCATACAGTTCACTATAGAGATGAGAAGTTAGATTTTTATTTTATTTTTTGGTGGGGTGGAGCAGGGTGGAAGGTTAATTAACTGCTCAGAAAATACTGCACTAGCCATGTTGGCTGGGGTACTCTGAAAGTGGTAACCTCAAAAGCAACTTTTTCCATCCCGGGTCCACTTTATCTTTACTCATCCGACAGTCCCATTATGTTTGCTCAGTCTCAGTTGCAAACATAGGCGTGCAGAACTGCCGTCTTTGATTGTTGTCTCTTTTTAGATGTGGAAGTGCAAAGTGTTTTTAATTATCTCCTTCTGTTATCTAGCATCTGTTGTGCAGATCACCCTACTATTTCAAAGGTGTCCTCTGTTGTCAGCCTACAAAAACATCTTACTAGCAAAATTTGGTAGATGCTGAGCCTGGAGGGCATCATTGTATGCTTTTGGAAATTGACACTGGTGTATTCTCTTGGCATCATTTTCAGTGTCTTGTAACATTGTGGCAGCTCTGACATAAAGTGTGTCTGATCCCTTTTACCTTTCAGTACTGGAAATGTTCAATTTATGCCTTTGCGCTTTCCCTACTCCCTGACTGTTATGCTGCCTTTTCTTTCGCCTGCACACAAAAGTGACTCTACCAGATAGGGTTTTTATTGGCAGACTTGACTATCGCAGCTCTCACTGTGGCTTTAGCTGTTTTGACCCTAAAAAAGATTAGTAAAGGAAACATTTGGAATAACTTGCATATAACAGAAGGCACCAATGCTGTATGTGGCTTCTTTTGTTACTGTGAATATGTTGAATGTGGATGGGTATGACAGCAGTTAGAAAGACAGGCTATGTGGGTGAATCTGAGGGTCTTCTTGTACATAGGCTACAGTTCTACCAAAAAGCCCAGTCACAGTTCAGAATACTGGGTGAATGGCCAGTAATAATAATAATAATAATAATAATAATAATAATAATAATAATAATAATAATAATAATAATAATAATAATAATAATAATAATAATAATAATAATAATAATAATAATAATAATAATAATAATAATAATAATAATAATAATTTCATGTCAGAGATTATTGTGGGTTGAAAGGATCTTTGCTGAAGAAGTTCCACTCAGGGAATGCCCGAATGAGGCTCCTATCATGTCCCCATATCCTCATACATATGTATCTTTGGCAGTGCTTGTAGTTCGTCTGTTGCTTTTTGCAACAGATGGACTGCATTTCTGGGCTTTTCTTAAAAATGTAAAACTATTTTAGGCATCCTTTGTAGGTCTCTCAAAGAGGAACTGTAGAAGAGCCAGTCAGAAACATGTGAATTCCCTGCTTTCTTGATGGACTTATATATACAGTAGACCCTCTCATAACGACGTTACTTGGTTCCCCAAGTAGCGTTGCTAAGCGATTTTTGCTGTTATGCAGATATGTATGGAGTTTCCTGCATAACGACGTTTTTATCACTGTCTGGTTATTTTAGCATTGTTGTCCGGACAACAACACTAAAAAACGTTGTTATGCGGGGGAACACATGGTGCATAACGACACGTTGTTAAGCGAAAATAATGTTATCCGAGAGTTGACTGTACATAAAAGGGGGGGGGAGGTTATGAAGATGATGCCAGTGGTTCAGGACTATTAGTGATAACAACCTTTCATCTATACTCACTAGAAGAGCTGCAGTTAGGAGGAAACTGGATTACAGATAGTCTGGTATGTGAAAAGGTAAATCCCATAAATAATTTGGATCCAAGCCATTTCTGGCTTCAGAACAGGCTGAACTTCCAACATTCCTCTTCCAAGAAGCAACTTCCAACATCCTTCATTGTTGGCTATGACTGTGTAGGTCTGAGGGGAGTTGCAGACCAAAATATCAGGGGGGCTGCACTTTGCCCAACACTGCTTTAGAGGTTAAAACTAGTAGCTTAAATTGAACTGAGAAATAGACTTGGACACAATGTAGCTGACTTAGTATTATTGTCACATGAGCAGGCTGCCTGGCTTGCCCCCCAGTGACAGTCCCAGTATCTGAGCAACCATATTCTCCATGCCTAAAGTCTCTGAATTATCTATATTTGTGCTGGATGAAGAACTCCTGTGAGCCCAAACCTTGCTGATTTTGTGAACTATAAATAGCCTTGGGGTTTTGGTTTAGTTAGCTGCTCCCACACCCCACCCCTGTAATTAACAACAAGGCAACCCTGCCATGTTCTGCTTCCTACATTGTTTGAAATATAGACATAGCAACCTTGGAAACTGTTCTGCACCTCATGCTACAGTTTGTGAACACTACTGATGCATGAGAATTTCAGTTCAGTTCCTTTTTATAAATAATTTACCAAATTTACATATTTCTTCGGGATAAAAGAATTTGCAATTAAAATAATCTGAACGTGGTAGAAATTGAAAATGACAGTTATGTCTGTACACGGCAAGGCTATTAGAAGTCTAGCTTTGACTCCCTGGGTATCCAGCTGTATCAATGCTGAATTAGGGTCTCCATCCCATTTCTCTGAGAGGCTGATTACCTTCATTCAAAACCCATGTGGCAGGAAAGCACAATTTTTATTTTTTATTTATAATTCAAATTTCTATGCCGCCCAATCAGGTGAACCTGACCCAGGGCGGCTCACAACAGGATTAAAACATACATATTAAAAACAATTAAAACCCCAACATACCCACCCACCTATTAAAAACTAACCACATTAAAACTGCCCGCATTAAAAAGATGGGGAGGCTTCATTTTATAAGCCAACAGGTGGGGGCCACTCTTCCATCTGGGCCCCACACCTGCCCCACCAACCAAGTTTTTAGTTCTTTTCTGAAAGGCAGCAGCTCTGTCTGCTCTCGCAATTCTACTGGCAGGAGGTTCCACAAGGCCGGTGCGGACACGGAAAAGGCCCTCCTTCATGTGCCAGAGAGGCGAGCCCCTCTGGCAGATGGAACAATTAGAGAGCCCCTCCGGAACACTCTGGTTGGATGGACAGACACTCTTGGGATGATGCGGTCTCTTAGGTATCGTGGCCCTAGACTTGTACAGTATAGTTCTGTCTGTGGTAGGACTATAACTGTATTAGCTAGTACTGTTATGTATGCATATCAATGTACTGTAAAGCTATCAAGATATAAATGTTCCATCACAATCACAATGTATCTCAGCTGAAAGGAACGCGAGCAAGCAACCCCTTGGGGCAGCTGCGAGCGTTCAGCCTCACATGGTTCACATTGCTCAATCACGGACAGCCGCGGGAAATGCCTACGCATTCAGCAGAATGAAGATACTCGCATTCAGCAGAATGAAGATACTCGCATTCAGCAGGAAGAAGATACAACTGCGAGAGTAAGGCGTGCCTGGGCGAGGCCACGCCGACAGTAGCCAATGAGCTACCGTGCTGCAAGATTCAAATGTATAGTCCTCAGTATATAATGAGATGTACCACCACCATTACCCCCATGCTTCACCGGAACACCATGCAATAAACCTGTGTTAAACCAACCCTTCGGTTGTCCTGCTGTCTTTGGTCCCATACACTAAATTGGCGACGAAGGTGGGATATGGCTGCCCACGGGACCAAGACATGCGCCGGCTACGAGATCAGGAAGCCGGGAGACTTGGAGCTGTTTGAGATAGACTTCAACGCAGCGCTGGTGGAGCTCGAAGTCTCAGATGAGGCCAAGAAGAGGGCCATTTTCGTCCGCATGCTCGGACACGAGACCAAGAGGACCTTGGTGGACCTGATCGCGCCGAGGAAGGTGGGCGACCTCAAAGCCACAGAGCTCCTGGCGGCGCTGCGCGCCCATCTCCGGCCAGCGATAGCGATGTTCCCCGCTCGGAGCGCGTTCTGGAGGCGAGTCCAGGCGCCCGGGGAATCGGTCGCCGAGTTCGCCGCGGCCCTGCGGCTGGCCGCCGGCCCATGCAAGTGGGAGACCCCAGAAGTCACCCTCCGGGACTGCCTGCTCTGCGGTCTGAGGGATACCGAGACTCAGCGCGCGCTGATGAAAAAGGAGCCGCCTCCCACGTGGCAACAAGTCCTCGACACGGCGCAGGCCGCGGAGGCCACGACTGCCGGGGTGCAAGAGCTTCAGGACTGGCGCCCGAAGCCCGCCAAGGCAGAGAGCTCGGTGCGCGCGGCCCGGCGAGCTTCGAACTTGTCTGCGGAGAGCAGCGACGACGAGGACGTCCGGAGGGTCCAGAGAGAGGGCCGGCGCTGCGACGGCTGCGCCGCCGCCCACGCCCGCGCCAAATGCCCATTCCGCAAGGCCGAGTGCCACAACTGCGGCCGGCGCGGGCACATCGCCAAGGTCTGCCGGAAACGGCGCGAGGCCACAAGGAGTTCTCCAGACCGCTCGGCGAGGCAGGACCGCACCACGAGGCCAAAGGACGGCGCCCGGACCACGAGGACGTGGGACGGCGTAGGGCGCATCTCCGACGACAGCGAGGAAGACGCTCCGGTTTGCAGCGTTTCCACGGAGCACCCCCGTTACTTCGTTGAGGTAGTAATACAAGGGGCCCCTGTTAGAATGGAGGTGGACTCGGGTTCATCATACTCTATTATTTCCCAGGGGGAGTTCATGAAAATCGCCCCCCGCGTGCGGCCCAAGCTCAAAGCATTGAGGGCCACACTGAAGGACGTGCAAGGGAACCGCATCCCAGTGTTGGGGGTTGGGAAGTTCCAGGTCCAGTTTAAAAAGCACACCGCAACGCTTCCCCTAGTCGTCCTCAAGGGGGGAAAATGCAGCCTCCTCGGGACTCAATGGTTCCAGCCCCTGGGGTTGTTCATTGGGGGGGTGCACGCCGTGGGAGCACACGCCTCCGGGACTGATCCAATACAGAGCGTGTGCGACGCGCACCCCGAGGTTTTCAAAAAGGGGCTCGGAAAATTCAAGGGCCCCCCAGTGGCTTTCGACCTGGACCCTGGAGTACGTCCAATCAGACTTAAACCGCGCAGAGTGCCTTTCGCACTAAAGGACAAAATAGAGGCGGAGTTGGACAAATTGGTGGGCCAGGGGATTCTTGTTCCTGTTGATTCTGCGGAGTGGGAAACTCCAATTGTAACAGCGCTCAAGGCCAACGGGGAGGTCCGCATATGCGCTGATTACAAGTGCACCATCAATAAGGCGATCCGCCCTAATGCTTATCCGGTGCCGGTAGTCAGCCACTTGTTGGCCAGGTTACACGGGGGGAGGTGTTTTGCTAAACTCGACCTGGCCCAAGCCTACCAGCAACTCCCGGTGACCCCCGCCGCAGCTGCTGCACAGACCATAGTCACCCACAAAGGGGCGTTCCAGGTATCGCGCCTCCAATTCGGCGTGAATTCGGCACCCGGGATTTTCCAGTCACTCGTGGAACGCCTCCTGAAGGGGTTAGAGGGGGTGTTACCCTACTTTGATGACGTATTGATTACAGGGGGGAGCCGGGCCGAATTAGCAAGCAGGTTGGGAAGGGTCCTGACAATATTCGAGAAAGCGGGGTTGCGGTTGCGGAAGGACAAATGCGTTTTCTTCGCAACTGAGGTTGAGTTCCTAGGGTTCCGTGTTACTCCCGAGGGAATCAGGCCATCCCAATCCAAGGTGGCCGCCATCAAGAAGGCCCCTCGCCCCACCTCCAAGCCCGAGCTGCAGTCGTTCCTTGGACTGCTCAACTTTTACCACTCCTTCCTTCCGCGGAAGGCAGCAGTGGCGGAACCGCTACACAAATTGTTAAAAAAGGACGGGGCATGGAAGTGGGGCGACGACCAGGAGACGGCTTTCAATGACCTGAAGCGGCTCCTGGCATCAGATGCGGTACTGACCCACTTCAATCCCAAACGCCCAGTGGTCCTGATATGCGATGCATCCCCGGTGGGGGTGGGGGCGGTGTTATGCCACGTACTGGAGAACGGGAGGGAGGCCCCGATAGCGTTCTACTCGAGGTCCTTGTCCCAAGCGGAGAGAAACTATGCCCAGACAGACAGGGAAGCACTAGCGATAATTGCGGGGACCAAGAAATTTCATGATTTTGTGTACGGCCGCCCCTTCACCATAGTGACTGACCACAAGCCCTTGCTAGGCATTTTCACCGCAGATAAGCCCACACCCCAAATCCTGTCCCCGAGGATGCTCAGGTGGGCCATTTTTCTCAACGCGTATCAGCACGCGTTGGTATACCGGCCCGGAAAGGAGATCAGCCATGCGGACGCCCTGTCGAGGTCCCCCATTCCCCGGGATTGCTGCCACGTGGGCGAGGAAGAGGGGGACCACCAGGTCTTAATGATAGAGGTCCTAGACTCCCCTCCAGTAGTACCGGCCGACATCGCCAAAGCGACCGGCAAGGACAAAACGCTAGCTACAGTTTGCTCCTGGGTACAGAAAGGGTGGCCCGTGTCTTCCCCAGCAGCGGAATTCGACACATTTTTCAAAAAGAAACTAGAATTGTCCCTAGAGAGGGGTTGCCTTTTGTGGGGACAGCGGGTAGTGATCCCCACGTCGCTCCGGCCGAGGGTGCTTAAACTGCTGCACGTCAGCCACCCGGGGATCGTCCGCTCTAAGGCACTGGCCTGCAGTTACTTTTGGTGGCCCCAGCTAGACGCCGACATCGAACACATGGTCGGCACTTGCGAAGCGTGCCAAAGCTCCAGGCCAGAAGAGGCCCGCTCGCCACATAGGGAGTGGGACGCAGCAAGGGGGCCCTGGTCCCGGGTACACGTAGACTTTGCTGGCCCGTTCAGGGGAACGCTTTTCCTCCTTGTGGTGGACGCGTTCTCCAAGTGGTTGGAGGTCATCCCAGTCTCGAGCACCTCCTCGGCCATAACAATTAAGCAGTTACGGAGGCTCTTTTCCACGTTCGGTTTACCCGACACCCTCGTCAGCGATAACGCTAGCTGTTTCACGTCCGCCGAGTTCGGGGCATTCATGGAGCGAAACGCCATTCGGCACATCACCTCCGCCCCCTTTCACCCGGCCACCAACGGCCAAGTGGAGCGCCTCGTGCGCACCACGAAAGACGCGCTGCTGCGCATGGGCCCCGGAGACCTCGACCTGAAATTGTGCCAATTCCTGCTAAGGTACAGGGTCACCCCATTGGCGTCTGGGTACTCCCCCGCGGAGCTGTTGATGCGCAGGAAGCTGGCCACGGGAATCTCCAAGCTAGACCCCACGAGAGTAGAGGACAGAGGGCAGAACATAGGGGTGGAACCCACAAAGAGTTTCAGCGTAGGCACCCCAGTGCATTGCAGGAACTACGCCAGCGCGGGGCCAGCCTGGGTGCCGGGCACCGTAATAGAACGAACCGGCCCTGTCTCATACCGCGTGGAGACCAGTACAGGTTTCCTGTGGAGGCGACACGTGGACCAACTCAGGCGCAGGGTCCCCGGAGAGCAGGACGGAGACGAAACAAGCATTGAATCAGCGTTAGGGTACTCCCCCACCCGTGTAGCCCAAGGGGGAGGGAAAGGGGAACATGGGCCCCCACCAAGGGGGGAGGAAAGGGAATCGATCCACAGAGATCTTTTGCGGGAGTTCGCGGCAGAAAGGAAGAGCCCCGACCACACACATACCCCTTGGAAGTTTCCCCGAGACACAGACGCCCATAGAAGTTTAGACGTTGATTTACAGTACCAGGGGGAGTTAGCGGAGTGGTCCCCCACCCGTCCTAGCGAAAAGAGGGGTTTCAGTTCAGCCCCTGGTACTTCCAGTCCCAGTAGCCCCTGTGAGTTAGAATGCAATATAGCGCCAATTTCCCGGAGACCGACACCCCCAAGACAGGAGGCAGCAGCGAGTCCGCCCACCACAGTCTCAAGGTCCCCCGAGCGGGGATCAGAAGGTAGCAGAACCTCAAGGGCGACCTCATCGGTTCCGCGGTTCACAATAGGAGGGTCCCCGGGGTCCGAGAGCAACAGGCAGGGGTTCACCTCCCAACTATTCATTCCATTCCCATCCCCGGGGGCAAGGCAGGCACGGACGCCCCACAGAGCCACTAACGAATCCCCGTTTCCCGTAGCAGGACAAGCTCCCACGGAGTCAGGGATCACAGGCTCTCCGGTACTAGGTCAGGCGCAAGCACGCCCCAAGCGCACGTGCGGCAAGCCACAATGGTTGCGGGACTTCGTCCCATCCTAGGGGGGAGGGGTGTTATGTATGCATATCAATGTACTGTAAAGCTATCAAGATATAAATGTTCCATCACAATCACAATGTATCTCAGCTGAAAGGAACGCGAGCAAGCAACCCCTTGGGGCAGCTGCGAGCGTTCAGCCTCACATGGTTCACATTGCTCAATCACGGACAGTCGCGGGAAATGCCTCCGCATTCAGCAGAATGAAGATACTCGCATTCAGCAGAATGAAGATACTCGCATTCAGCAGGAAGAAGATACAACTGCGAGAGTAAGGCGTGCCTGGGCGAGGCCACGCCGACAGTAGCCAATGAGCTACCGTGCTGCAAGATTCAAATGTATAGTCCTCAGTATATAATGAGATGTACCACCACTATTACCCCCATGCTTCACCGGAACACCATGCAATAAACCTGTGTTAAACCAACCCTTCGGTTGTCTTGCTGTCTTTGGTCCCATACACAAAAATACAAAAGAGGGAGAATATTTGTTTAAGTTTTTTTCCTAGAAGAATTTACTGAAATTTACAAATTTCTTCCTATTTGGGATGGGAAGAGTGAGAGGTAGACAAACAAACAAATAAATCAACTGTATCCTTCACTATGTGTCAAACTAAATAGTGTCTTTATGAGCTTTTTATAAGATGTCTGCTAATTTTGAGCATGTTTTTTTCCTCACCTACTTGTCCTTCATTTTATGGTTGGCCATTGGAAGGGGAAACATATGCTTAATTTGCCTATCTGATGGCTAAGACACATATTGCTGAGAAAATCCTATTGTTAGAGGGAGTATAATGTAATCAAATGAAATATACATTCCCCTCTATTATTCTTGCATAGACATTCACTTCTGAGATGCTTAAACCTTGTACAACAGGAACAAGATGGGATTTAGAGAATGAATGGACTGGTGAATGACTCCTTCACTAAATTCCCTCCATCAGGAAGCCTACCAATCACTTAAATGGTCAGCATTTTTCCTTTCTATCCTCTCAGATTTTCCACCATCATTTGTTGTTTTGTTCTTCTAGATGTAAAGATAGCATATTGCATTGTCCCATGTAGGCACCCCTACGAAAGGTGGAGGTACAGTTGACAGTTAAAGTCAGGATGCATTGTTGATACAAGAATGAAGTGATCAAGCTGTTAATAACTTTAAATTGTATCCCATAGCTAGGGTAATAAACTGCATGCCAGCGGGATCTGGCTGTCATAGAAGTGCTAGGAGTTGTATAAATACAGAGGGCATGATATGAGTATTCCATGTATCTGAAGAAACTGATTTTGATCCAGGAAAGCTCACATTGAAGCATGTTACCCTTTAAAGTACCAGAATATTTTCTTCCTGGTTTTTTTGTCTTGTTTTGTTTTTAAATTTGCTTGCATCTCAGAAGCCTGCACTTATCATAGTCATGTTTTGGCTGTAACGTGAGATGGAGAGAGTATCATTAACTTAATTATGATATCCTTCCATACATTCCACCCCACAAACATCCTGTAAATCCTGTAGTTTGAAAGTGACTATATTGGAATAAACACATATTTCCTGATGCTGAGATTCTCTGCAGGAGAAAGGATTATACATGTAGTAGTTTTATTACTTTTTTTTCTTGAAGATTCACAGTGGATTTCTTAATGCCTAGTCATTCAGAAGTATTTGGCATTGCTGTCTAGAAATACTATGTTAATGAAATGATACATTTTCTTCTAAGATAAGGAAATAAAAAGGTTAGATTGTGAGGATGTCTTATCCTTTTATTTCAGTGGAATTTTTATTAAGTGATGTCTAGTTGCAGTAGCCAAGAGTCTTCAGTATTCTTTGTGTTTTGGTGGGGTTTATGTTTTGCATCTGCAGTTTTCTTCTTGGAAAGCCAATTAATATGTACAGTGCCTGCTGTTCAATTTATATTGTCTTTGTACTTGCTTGCAATACATAAACATGGATGTCAAAAAAAATTCTTTCGCTATTACTCAGAGTGTTACTACTGCTGAAAAAGCATTTATCTATACAACTGCCCATCCCTGATTTATATGGGTGTGCCTGTGTATCTCCTAGCAATACAAATCAGCATCCTGAATATTTTAAGTGGAATTCAATGTAACAATTAATTGACACGATATGCCTTAATTGTATAATTATTCATAATTGCTTCTAGAGCAATATGAGCAGACTCCATCTTTCTCTTCATAGCCATCATGGGAAGAGAAGGAATGAGTCAAATAATTGTCTGTCTGTCGAGCTATTGAGCTATCTGTTGAGCTATCAAGCTATTGATTTATCATCTAATGTCAAATCTAATTTGACTCTTATTTTATTTTAGAAAAATACATAATTGCCAGTCTTTATCAAGCTGCTACCACATTGTGCAGAAGCAGGCAGTCTAACCTTCATTATAATTAAGATGACCTTAATAAGTCTAATCAGTACTTGAACTTCTTTTTGGACTCGTGTTCCCAGAATCCCCCAGCCAAAAGTGACGTTTGCAAACTCTGGAGTAAATCACCTTGAAAGTATTTTAATTCAAGGATAGAAAGAGTTGAAGACATGCAGCTCTGCCCCTTATTCTGGGGTTAGGATGTGCAAAGGAACTGTATGCAGATCCACCAGAACATTCTTACAAGGCGGTTATATGCAGTCAGTTGAATGTGGTTAAAGCTCCTCCACAGAGCTTTTCCTTCAACACAGAGAGAGAAATCAGGAGTGAAGGGGCCAACCTGGAATATTTCCATCAAAACACTGATAGAAACAAAACCACAGTACAGTAAAAGCTCTTCATACAAATTGTTTTCCACTCCACGAGGTTATTTGTATGTCAAAAAAAATTGTATCTCAAAAAACACATTGGATTACCAGAAGAGGCAACTAGATGTCACCATATATATTTTTGTATGTCAAATTTTTCCTATTAAAAATTTGTATGTCAAATTTTTTTAGCCAGGATTTCTAACTGTATGTCGAATTTTTTGTAAGTCGAACAGTTTGTAAGTCAAGGTTCCACTGTATTTAAATAGGTAGTGCTATTTAAGAAGTGATTTTAAAATTTGTATATATGTGATAAATGGTTCAGGAAAAATAATTAATGGGAAAGGAGAAACCCATTAAATTAAACTGTAAAATCAGAGCAAAAGGAGCAAAACTATTCTATTTTCTTTTCAGCTTCTTTTGGCATACAGAACTCTGTTGTGTGTATACATTTGATTTGCTCCAATACTGAAAATTACTCAAGTTACCACAAAAATCTGGAGGGTAACTTGCTAAGGAGATCTGAAATGGTGTTGAAAACTAAATTGCATAGCAATAGAAAATTTCCATTGAACATACCACAGCCTGCATGGGAATAATTATGAACAGCATGGCAATATAAGACTTCATTTGGAATTCCGTCTTACTTTCAATTGTAATTCCAAAGAATTTTTACCAGTGCTAAAGCTCATAGTTGTATGAGATTAAGAACTAAGTCAAATTCTTAAGGGGATGAGCCATACTCAGTGATAAATCACATTTTTCATGCAGAAGCTTCCAGTTTTGAGCCTGGACATCTTTGTGTAAAAGGCTAACCAGGCAATTGATTTGAGATGGAGCACATTCATGTTTCAAGAGCTGCTTTGGGTCAAAACAGACAGTTCAGAACAAAGCTTGAAAATGTTGTTATTTTTTGCAATAGAGATCCCAGAATCTCTTGTCCAGTGTGGCAATTTGGTATGCAAGCTGCATAGACTGAAGAACTAGAGTCCAAAATGTATCTTTTCAGAAGCTAAGTCAGGGATTCTCAACCTGCGACCTGTGGGCCAAATGCAGCCTGCAGCGCCGTTCCATGTGGCCCCCACTGCCTCCACCACACCAGGAAGTGCCATGTGGTGAAGAAGGACAAAATAGCCATCCAGCCCCCAAAACTGTCTGAGGGAGTGTGACCCTGCCCCCTGCTTAAAAAGGTTGAGAACTCCTGAGCTAAATGAACTATATGCTATATTGCATCCATGTTTTGGACTTTGTGATTTGTTTCATGTACAAGTAATATGACTGTAATAGGGTTTTCAAAGTAAGAGATATTTAATCGGATTAGGGCGGTATATAAATCTATCTATTAAATTAAAATTAAATTAAATTTTAAACCCCTAGTGTTGTAATGGTTAAACTGTTGTAATGTAGCCAAAACTGCTGACATGAGTTCAATCCTGGTGGGAATCAAGGTTGACTCACCCTTCCATCCATCTGAGGTTGGTAAATGAGTACCCAGCAGTATTCATTTTGGGGCAAAATGCTAATTGCCTTGTGAACCACCCAGAGAGTGCACTGAGCACTGTGGGGCAGTACATAAGTGTGATTGCTATTTAAGGAGTGGTTTTACCAATTCCATCTCCTCCCAGAGATCTTCCATGGTCAAGTGGTAATTCATACCTTGATCACCTGAATCCTAGCCGTGCTATCCGCTACACCACACTAGGTACCACTGTGGACAGTAAATCTCCCTTGCTCCTACTCTAGGAGGGTGGTGCTCATTTCTATTTACAGCCAAAGAGACAGAGCTGTCTGCATCTACAGACATTTCCGTGGTCATGTGGTGAGTATGACTAGACGCCAGAGGCCACAGAATGCTGTTACCTTTTCCACCGAGGTGGTACTTATTTTTCTACTTCCAATTTCTTGCTTTCAAACTGCTAGGTTGACAGGACACCTGGGACAGAGACAGGAGCTCACTCCATCATATAGCTCTCAGGTCTTGAACTGTTGACCTTCCAGTCATCAAGCTCAGCATCTTAACCTCTAAGCCACCATGGCCCTACTATGGATGGTACATCTCATTTAATATAAGGTAGCTAGAATATGTTCATAATAACAATTTAGTGTCAGAGATTACTCTGGGTTGAAAGGATTTTTAGGGGATGCCCAAATGAGGCTCCTTTCATGCCCCCCCCCAAGTCCAAGGTATCGAACCCCGACCTTCCCGTCTCCAGCTCAGTGTGTTAACCACTAAGCCACAAGGGGAGCTATGGGTACTATTTGGGTATTACAACCCTGTGTAGCATGAAAACACAAGGAGAGTGGGCATGGCAGTACTATATCACACATCCATATTTTCATAGCTGTTTGTAGATGAAAGATGATACAGAGGAGAGAGCCTCATGTTCCCCTTTGAGGTTCTTGAAATCATATAAAATGTTAATCTACCAAAAGCACCTCAAATAGTGTGGGCAGCCCCTGTGAAGATGTGAGCCCCTCCCCTTCAGAAAGAGACCAACCTCATGTGGAGGGTGAGAGAAAGAGAGACAGAAAGAGAATGGTGCTGACCGCCCTGCCCTGCTCAAGGATTCAATTTATATGGATTCCTAACACTTAGACAAGACTATTGATTATAAAATCTATTAATGGGTTACTTTAATTTTTGTTCTGGATAGGTTTGTTATTACTTTAAATTGCATTGGTAAATCTATACCTATAAATCCAAGCGTTAACCATTGGAACTTGACAAAGGATCCCACACCGGGCCATACTATCCTGTACCGAGCCTTCATGCACTTGCCTGAAATGGGTCCGGAGGTCAACAAATATTTTAGAAATGCGCCAGTGGGGCAAGAGCCCCACAAACTCCAACAAAGAAAAAGAACTTCAATACCCAACGTTCTTTGTGCCACGCCACACCACAGCCAATCAGGCTGAGAGGCGCGAGCAAAAAGAACGTTGGAAAACGCACCACAGCCAATCAAAAATAAGCTTCAGAAAAAATCGCTGCACGAACTACGAGTCCCAGAGTCCCCTGTGCTGCGCAACCCCTCAGCCTGAATGGCCTGATGTGAGTGCAGAGGAGGCCGGCAAAGCACGGCACGCCGACTTTTTAAAAAACCGCCGGGAGGGAAAGACTTTTAAAGACCCAGCTGGAGCCAGGAGGTAAGCGCGGTAGTGGCGGTTAGGGAGTGGGGGGCGAGGCACAGCCCCAGTAACCACGCTGCCCACCTGCCCCACCACCTAGCCCCCTTCCTAACCCCCACTGACTGCGCTTACCTCCTGGCTCCGGCTGGGTCTTTAAAAGTTTCCCTCCCGGTGCGGCCTTCTACGTCTCGCCCTCACTTCTCTCTGGGTTGGCTGGGGATGAAAGTTCCTTTCCCAGCCAACGGATAGAGAAGGAACGCCTCTCTGTGGTGGATTCCTTCTCTCCGGGAGGCAAAGGTGCCTTTGCCTTCTAAAGAGAAGGAAACGCTTCTCTCTGGGTTGGCTGGGGACAAAAGTTCCTTTCCCAGCCAACCCACAGAAAACTCTCTCTCTCTCTCTCTCTCTCACACACACACACACACACACACATGAAACACTACACACACACACACACACACACACACACACACACACACACACACACACACACACACACACACACACACACTGTGGAACAACCCCCTAACAACAAACTTCCCTCCAGTCCAAACATACCTGAACCAATCGCCGGAACCAATCGCAGCATCAGCAAATAGCCTCTGCCCTCTGTCTCCTCTGTCTGAGTCTGACTGTCTCCTCCCCTGTCCCTCACTCTATCTAACTCACTAGCGCCCTCTAGTTGTCTACTCTATCTGTCAGTCTCTCTTCCTCTCTCTCTCTCTCTCTCTCTCACACACACACACACACACACCACACACAACACTCCTGCCTTGCCAGGAATTTTTAATGTGTGTGTTGGTCGTTGGAGTGGTATTGTATGGGTGGTGGTGGTTGTGCACACCTAAAACCACCCATAACCACCAACACACACATTAAAAATGCCCAACATACTTTAAAACAGCCCGACAACGCCGGGCAAACTCTGCTAGTTCTTTTATAAATGGAAATCAATAAATTGTTTTGTTATAAAGGGGGTGTGAAAAATGTATGCTGTTGAGGGTCGCAATCTCCTTACATTGCAACTCTATACCCAGTGCTAAGACACGCAGAGTTCTGTGGGACTTACTCACATGTAAGTGTGCAGTGGTTCAAGTGTCTAAGATGCTGACTGGAAGGCGGGAGGTCAGCAGTTTGATTCCTGAATACTGCAGGATGGAATGAGTTGCCGTCTTTGTCCCAGCTCCTGCAAACCTAGCAGTTTGAAAACAAGAAATTGCAAGTAGATCAATACAGACCACTTCGGTGGGAAGGTAAACAGCATTCCATGCGCTCCGGTGTCTAGTCATGCCTGCAACATGACCACAGAAACGTCTGCAGAAGCAGACAGTGCTGGCTCATCGGCTTTGAAATAGAGATGAGCACTGAACCCTAGAGTCGGATATGACTGGATTTTGAGCAAGGGAAACCTTTACTTTTACCTTTAAGTGTGCCTAGCATTGTACAGCTATATCTATTACACTTATTTTTGCGAAATGAAGCTATTGGCATGTTTCTCCTTGTTTGCTGTGCTCTTTCACGAAATGGAAAATTCATGTAAAGGAAACATATTAAGTGATTCTGGAAGCATAAAGATCAGTCTTCTGTAAATCAATGGACACTTTAATGAGCATGTAGGGAAGCTGATTCAGACCAGCCAGCCTTGAATTAGCCTTTTCTTGAAAGAGTTGGATTTGGGGGGCATTTCAAAGGATAATGATTTATGACTGAATTTTTCAGTAAAGGGTGCTTTTCTGAGAGAGAGAGAGAAAAGATGCGAAATTCTATCTTTAAGCTACCAAAACAAACAGGATCATTCCAGTTGCAGGACCGTCTTCTGTGCCATTTTATCATCTGTCTTCCTGCCAATAATGTCGTATTGAAAGAAGAGCTCAATATTGCAAAGCCCTTTTCAGGCTTCGCTCCATCAAGTGCTGTTTTTTGCCCTTTCCGAAATATCTTGTTGAAATGATCTAATGGAGACAGTGTTTAATCATCAAGACTGACAGTTTAGAATGGAGAATTTGATAAAAACTAATAAAGAACCTGGGCTCTTTTCTTTTGTTATGAGCTAAAATAAAAGTCCAAAATCAGTTAGCTTTCAGCAGTGTTTGCAGTCAGCCCAATGTTGCTTCCCACCAGACATCTGTTCAAGATTTAATTTTCCTTCTTTTCTTTCACACTGGTAAATATGGTGCCTCACATGTTTCGTGCTTGCCCTTTTCTTCAATGAAAAAAAAAAGCAATTCCACATTTTCCCTAAGAATCATTATTGAGTATCTTCTCTTCTTCCACATTCACGATGTCTCAATTCTGTCTTTTCTGTCACTTTCCCTTTTCTCTTCCCCTCCTCAGCCCCAGCCCAATATATCTACATAGTCTAATTTCAGGCAAACATTATAGGACCAAGAACATCATCTTACCATTGTCTAATTATATATCACTTTGACATGAAACTCAAGGCAATGTAGAATCGGCCTCGAGAGTTACCCCATCCAGGTTTGGCACTAGGATGAAGAATACCCAACACAAGAAGGGCCTTCATCATCCCTTCATTCCTAGGGATACATTGGTAAGACCATTCAAAGGCTTTACAGGCTTTACAGAATCTGGAGTCAGTGTGATATTGGGGAGCCTCCATTAAAAAGGACCCATGCATGTGTGCACAAAGCCCTATTCCACTGATGTTTGGTGCTAATGACATCAAACTGGAAGTGGGAAAAGGAAAGTGTTATGTCAAGCCCTTATAAGCAATACTCCAGACAATGATGAACACGATGATGAGCACAGCTGGAGGGAGTTTCGGCAGGCAGCCTCAAAAGTGGGGCCGACGCTGCCGACGCCAAGGACACCGGGCGCTCTCTTTCCCTCCCGGCCAGACCGGCGGGAGATGAACAGGCACAGCTGGAGGGAGTTTCGGCAGGCAGCCTCAAAAGTGGGACCGACGCTGCCAACGCCAAGGACACCGGGCGCTCTCTTTCCCTCCCGGCCAGACCGGCGGGAGATGAACAGGCACAGCTGGAGGGAGTTTCGGCAGGCAGCCTCAAAAGTGGGGCCGACGCTGCCAATGCCAAGGACACCGGGCGCTCTCTTTCCCTCCCGGCCAGACCGGCAGGAGATGAACAGGTACAGCTGGAGGGAGTTTCGGCAGGCAGCCTCAAATGCGGGGCCAACGCCAAGGACCGCCGCTGTGTTCGGCCCCGGCGGGGGCGAAGAGGCTCGCTGGCCTCACCATCGGCCGGCGTTTTGGGCCCCGCCCCCCGCCCCTCGCCAGGACTCAAAAGGCGAGGGGGCCTGCCGGACGAAACATCACCGCCGCTGTGTTCGGCCCCGGCAGGGGCGAAGAGGCTCGCTGGCCTCACCATCAGCCGGCGTTTCGGGCCCTGCCCGGCAGTTGAGGGTTCAACACAGTTGTGGAAGAATGCCCCACCACTTCCATCACCACCGGAGCCGTGCGGAGGGTGGTGGGGAAAGTGAATGGGGCGGTTTTATATTGGGGTGGAAGGGAGGGAGGGAGAGATTGCCAGGCCAGCCATGAAGGAGAGGCAGCATTCTGTCCAGGGCAAGCAGGGAGGCTCCGGAGACCAATATAGAGGTTGTGATGGGCATGGGGCAATATAGCGGGTACCGAGGGGCGGGCCGCACCCGGGGAACGCGGGGCAGATGCTTAGTATCTGTCCCTCGTTCCAGCCCCACGGTTACACCTCTAGGTCCTGAGCAGCTGACCCAGGGTGACCCTGTCCTTAGGCTGCTGCTGATGAATGCCAGGTCGGTATGTAATAAGGCCCCCCTGATACAAGACTCTATTATGGGGGAGCGGGCCGACTTGGCATGTATTACTGAGACCTGGCTGAGACCAGAGGATGGGGTTCCTCTGTCAGAAATGTGTCCAGCTGGGTTCAGTATTTGGCACCAGCCTAGGGATAAGGGTAAGGGCGGTGGCGTCGCCATCATAGCCAGGGAGTCACTGGGAGTCACCAGGGCTACTGCTCCACAAATTCTGGGTTGTGAGGCCCTGCTTCTGCGTCTGGGCTCTAAGGGTCAGCTGGGAGTCTTACTCCTGTACCTACCCCCTTGCAGGGTAAGGGACTCCCTGCCTGAGCTCCTCGAGACCATCTCAGCGTTGGCGTTGGAGTTCCCTAGACTGATGGTTCTGGGGGACTTCAATTTACCCTCGCTGGGGACTGACTCCGGGGTGGCTCAGGAGTTCATGGTTTCCATGGCAGATATGGACCTGATTCAGGTAATTCAGGGCCCGACCAGGGGCAGTGGCCACACACCAGATTTAATCTTTTTGTCGGAGCGGTGGCAGAGTGATCTGAGATTACGGAAATTAGACATAACACCTGTGCCATGGTCAGATCACTATTTGGTGGCTCTAAACTTCCTGGGTACGTCGCTTTACCGTAGGGAGGCAGGGCCTATTAGAATGGCCCGCCCCAGGCAACTGATGGATCCTGATGGATTCCAGAGGGAACTGGGGGATTTTCCTCTGGATCGGCAACACGATTCGCCCGAGGCACTGGTCGACCTGTGGAACAGGATGACAACAGCAGCCTTGGATGAAATCGCACCACTACGGCCTCTCAGAGCTCATCGAGCTAGGTCATCTCCATGGTTCACAGATGAACTGCGGGAGCTCAAACGGGCAAAGAGACGCCAAGAGCGCCGCTGGGTGAAGACCCAGAGAGACTCCGATTGGACACTAGCTAGGGCCGCTATTAGGGCCTATCTAGTGGCGATGGAGGTGGTGAGGCGACAATACTTCACCACCCTTATCGCCTCCGCTGATAATCGCCCAGCCACCCTGTTCCGGGTTACCGGGTCTCTCCTTGGTAGGGGGACCCCGGTGCCCGGTTGGCAGGGGTCGGCTGAGGACTTTGCTGACCACCTAGTGGAGAAAATCGATCAGATTCGCTCTGGGTTTAATCCTGGCGTGGATGGGGAGAGTCCGGAGGGAGCCGGAGCACAGTCTTGCTATGCCATCTGGGACCGGTTTGATCCAGTTGCCCCTGATGAAGTGGACAGGCTCCTTGCAGCTGTGCGCGCCACTACCTGCCCTTTGGACCCCTGTCCCACCTGGTTGGTGAAAACCTCCAAGGCAGTGACAGGTGGCTGGGTTGGGGCTGTGATCAATGCATCATTGCGGGAGGGGGTGTTTCCTGCACCTTTAAAACATGCTTTGGTGCGCCCCCTCCTGAAGAAATCTTCCCTCGACCCAGCTGTCCTAACTAACTATAGGCCTGTCTCAAACCTCCCCTTTTTAGGGAAGGTGTTGGAGAAGGCAGTGGCGTGTCGGCTGCAGGGGGTACTGGATGAAGCGGATTATCTGGACCCTTTTCAGTCAGGATTCAGGCCTGGATATGGTACCGAGACGGCATTGGTCGCACTGATGGATGATCTCTGGCGGGAGCGGGACGGTGGTCACCCATCCGTCCTCGCTCTTCTTGACCTCTCAGCGGCTTTCGATACCGTTGACCATGGTATCCTTCTGGAACGGCTTCGAGGTTTGGGAATCCAGGGTACTGTGTGGTCCTGGTTTTCCTCATTTCTGAAGGGTCGGTCCCAGTCGGTGTGGTTGGAGAGTGAGAGGTCTAGTCCTAGGCCCCTCAAATGGGGGGTTCCTCAGGGCTCGGTGCTCTCTCCTCTCCTATTTAACATTTACATGAAACCGCTGGGTGAGATCATTCGTTCCCATGGGGTGCGGTACCATCAGTATGCGGATGACACTCAGTTGTACATCTCGGCCCATGGGGACCCCAGTGATGCTGTCAAAGTCCTTTCCAGATGCCTGGAAGCTGTGGGGGTCTGGATGGGGGCTAACGGGCTACAATTGAATCCCAGCAAGACTGAGTGGCTATGGATAGGGGGTCCTGCGTTAATCCGGGAGCTTCCATCGTTGGTTCTGGATGGGGCTATTTTGCCCCAGACAGACCCGGTGCGCAACTTGGGGGTCCTCCTGGATTCACGGCTACTGCTAGAAGAACAGGTGGCGGCTGTGACCAGGAGGGCTTTCGCCCAACTTCGGGTGATTCGCCAGTTGCGCCCACTCCTGGACCGGGACTCCTTGCTCATGGTCACCCATGCTCTGGTTACCTCCAGACTAGACTATTGCAATGCGCTCTACATGGGGCTGCCTTTGACGACCATTCGGAGGCTACAGCTGGTCCAAAATGCGGCTGCCCAGGTGGTGATGGGGTGTGGCCGTTATGCTCATGCTTCGCCACTGCTCCGGGAGCTGCACTGGTTGCCAGTATGTCTCCGGGTGCAATTCAAGGTGCTGGTTTTGACCTTTAAAGCCCTATATGGTAGTGGGCCAGGTTACCTAAGAGACCGCATCGCCCTGAGGACGTCTGTCCGTCCAACCAGAGCGGACCGGAGGGGCTCTCTAATTGTTCCATCAGCCAGAGGGGCTCGCCTCTCTGGCACAAGGAGGAGAGCCTTCTCCGTGTCTGCACCGGCCCTCTGGAACCTCCTGCCAACAGAATTACGTCTTCGGACGGAGTTGCTGCCTTTCAGAAGGGATCTTAAAACCTGGCTGGCAGGTCAAGTGTGGGGTGCGGGTGGAAGGGTAACCACCATGGGGTGGTTGGTGTAGAGGAACTCTTCCCCATGGTGCCTTTTCGATCCTGCAGCCCTTGCTTTTTAGGGGGTGGGTAGTCTTAACTTTTTTTTACTGTTTTAACTGTTTTTAGGATTATTGTTGTATTTGTGAATATTGTCTGTAAACTCCTTGGGTTGCCCTGGGGTTACTTTTTATGTTGTTAGCCGCCCAGAGTCGGCCTTGTGTTGAGTGGGCGGGATATAAATTGAATAAATAAATAAATAAATAAAATAAATAAACAAAACAGCAACAAGTTTTATTCAACAGTCTTTTAGAGCTGAGCTTACAAGGTGCTCCCGGACACAGAGATGGCTAGACAATCCCAGTGGAATCAGTCCCTCCGGACTCTTGCCATAGTGGGGCAAATACTAGCTACCATAGAAGCGCAGCAAAATGCAGGAGACCCAGGCTTAGCACATTGCTGGCTACCTGTACGGAGTGTGAAGTGTAGATCTGGTCTGGCACTGGTCTAGCTCCTCAGGGCTTAAGGCTTAAAGCAAGAGCAGAGCCACTTGCTTATATACAGTCTCTGCAGCAGGTGGAGAGAGGGATACATTTACCCTGGCTTCTAAGGAAGCAGGAGCACCAACAACCAATCCGGTATCGAGTATAATGATACCAGGCCTAGCCTTATATGGAAACGCTTAACAGGAACAAGGCGTCCATGATGCAGCAATAGCTAACCTTTTGATAACAGTTTGAAATAATACCTAATAAACCTTAATACACAAAAGAAAGACATTTTCATGTTAATTAAAGGAAGATTATGTATTTGGTTATGGCAAAGTAATTGATAGAACCCTGGAAATGGTTGCAGACACTTGCTTTTTATCAGCCTCATTGACAGCAATCAGTTCATTAAAACAAATCTATACCTATAAAGAAGGGATGTGGCCATGCATGTGTGGAATGCGTGTCCACACATGTGCAGCCTATCCCATAATGTGCTGGCCACACTTACCTTTTCTCCCAGACATCATTGCTGCAAGGGTCCGGGAGCCGAGAGTGAGGCCAATGCCCCATGAATGCGGAAAAACAAAAACAATACAAGTCCCAGCATCCTTCGTACCATGGCACACCTCAGCCAATCAGACATGAGGACATGAGTATGGAGGAGGCAGGACAGATGGCATGTGCTGAGAAAAAAATGGCCACAGAAGAGGCGGGGCCAGGGACGCTTGCAGACCGAATGGAGAGAAAGCCCGTTGGCACTCCGTTCGGCCTCCCCTGGAGCCCAGGGCCGAAAAGCAGTGCTCTGTACTGACCTTGCCTACTGGGGAGAAGCGAGTGTCTACCTTGAGGGTCAGGGACCGAAAGTATGTCTGCCTTCGACCCCTGCCTAGCGAGCCACTTCCCCGGGCGCAGGGCAAAGAACGGTGCTCCGTTCTGTCCTAGCCTCCTGCAGGGAAGCAAGTGCCCACCCCGGGGGGTGAGTGCCGAAAGCATGACTGCCTTTGGCCCCCGCCTACCAGGGAAAGCAAGCAACTTCCCTGGAAGGCCAGGGCAGAGAACAGCGCTCCATTCCACCCTGGCTGCCCAGATGGAAGTGAGCACCTACCCCGGGGGCAGAGGCTGAAAGCATGGCTGCCTTCAGCCCCCACTTACCGGAGGAAGCGAGCCACTTCCCCGGAAGGCCAGGGCAGAGAACGGTGCTCCGTTCCACCATGGCCTCCCGGAGGGAAGTGAGCGCCTACCCCGGGGGGTGGAGGCCGAAAGCAAGGCTGCCTTCAGCCCCCGCCTACCAGGGGAAGCGAGCCACTTTCCCGGAAGGCCACGGCAGAGAACGGTGCTCCATTCTGCCCTTGCCTCCGGTAAGAAGAAGGCCCAAGTGACCCAACCAGTGAAACCGAGTAGCAATGCTAGTGGCTTCTAACTTCTCAGCTTGCCACTGGGAATGGTCACACAGTTTACTCTGGGTGTGGATGGGAGGTGAGGGAATATGACAAATAAGACAGTATTAAGATGGCTGTGAATGCAGCACAGCAAAAGGCTCTCAAAGGTAAGATAAAGGTAAAGGTCTCCCTTGCTCAAAAGCCAGTCATATCTAACTCTAGGGTGTGGTGCTTATCTCTGTTTACAGCCAAAGAGCCAACACTGTCTGTGTCTGTAGACATTTCCATGGTCATGTGGCAGGCATGACTACACACCGCAGTGTACAGAATACTGTTATCTTCCCCACCAATGAGGTGCTATTTATCTACTTGCAATTTTATTGCTTTCGAACTGCAAGGTTTGTAGGAGCTGGGATAGAGATGGCAGATCACTCCATCATGTAGCACTCTGTCTCAAGTTGCTGATCTTCTGACCTTCCTGTCATCAAGCTCAGTGTCTTAACCACTAAGCCACCTCAGCCCTTCTCTCAACAGTAGGTTCTCACAAAACTGCTGGGCAGATCCAGCAGATCACTATGTTTTTCTTCTCAAAAGTAACTTCCCAAACCTTCTAAACTCTGATCTGCCTCTAGAAGGAGATGCTTTACTGCATTCTGGGCATTTTCCAGCAGGACCGCTGGACTGTGGCCCCCATGGCACAATCCAGGCAAAGGTTGAGGTGCTAGAAGGGATAAACAGCTGTTTAATGCCTTTCACATTGGAATCAATGGGATTTCTAAAATATGATTTGCTGATTTATTCAAATAATTATCAAATGCACTTATACATGATTTACACTCATTGGCTTCAGGCTGAAATGAAGACAGCATTTTTCAGACACAAATCCACAGTGTGACAACCATTGTTTTTGTTCAAGATTAGCCACGTGTTGCATGCCAAACAGATTAAGAAAATTAAATATCAGGTAAGAAGCTTTCCCCAGCCTGGTGAACTCTACAGGTATCAGACTGCAGTTCCTAAAGACAGCACCAGTGTTGTGTCCCATTACTACCAGAGGGCTTCTGGGACATGTAGGGCAAGATATTTAGATGCCACTGTATTATGTTGGAATGAATGAATAAGCAACATGGGTCTATTAAGTCTGCATGTAAGCATCCTCAACTGAACTATTTTGTCACTGGTCGAATGGTGTTCCCCAGATGGTGGGTGGAGGTACAGATATATGGACATATAGCTGCACTATGTCCAGACATGTAGCTGTAAGCCAGCCCACATTTCCATTCTCTTCTTTGCCTCTTTCTGTGCTGGCTAGGGGTGATGGGACTTCCAGTTTAGTAGCATCTAGACCAGGGGTTGTCAACCTACAGCCTGTGGGGCGACCCTGGTCCTGGCCCATGGCACCATTTCATGTGGCCCACGTTGCCACCACTGGAAGCAGACACATGTAAGACAGCCATAAAAGTGCCCGCGGCTGTTGTAAATGTGTTTATGACAGCCGTGGATGAATCTTATGGCAGCATTTATGGTAGGGGGAATCACCAGTCCGGCCCGCTCAGCTGTCTGAGGCCAGTGTGGTCCAGCCCATGGCTTTAAAAGGTTGGGAACTCCTGATCTAGACAGTTACACAATCCCATGCACAGATGTAGACAGGGCCGTCTGACAATTGCCTCATCCTTTATGACCTCAATTCTCTGCATCCTTCAACATTGAATTCACAATGATGAACTGACATGTTATCAAATATCAAGTCTTACAGAAACATCTCGTTCAGGTTCCCACCCATGCTCGGTATTGTCTGGAGAACTGTCAGAATGCATAGGCCCATATATGTTTATTAACTGACTCCCTTGCTTAATCTAATAACATGAGCTTCATTTTTGCATGTATGTGCCAAGGAGTTTAGAGCCTTCTCCATTTGAACAAACCCTTACATTGTTGGGGGGATGGATAGAAGAGGGAGTTCATTGTTCTTTAGCCTGTCAGAGAGTAAACAAAACAAAACAGCGAAAAGAAAAGAAAAGAAAAAAGAAGACAAAAATGTTGTGGCACCTTAAAGACTAACTCCTGTATTTAAATATGAGCTTTTGTTGACCAAGTTCACTTCATCAGACATTTTAAAAAATCAAATTTGGCCACAGATGTCTTGGAAAACTATAGACCTGTGGCTAATATCTCTTTTGAGGGTAAGGTCATCGAGAAGGTTGTGGCAGACCAACTGAAAGGGTTCTTGGATGAATCCAACTGCTTGGACCCATTCTAGTCAGGCTTTAGGCCACACCATGGTACCAAAAGCGCTCTGGCCGCACTGTAAGATGACTTGCTCCGGGAGATTCACCAGGGGGCTTCATCTATCATGGTACTCCTGGACCTCTCAAAAGTTTTTGATACCATTGACCATGATATCTTCTTAGAATGATTGTCAGAGTTGGGGGTCTGAGACCATGTTTTACAGTGGTTTTGTACCTGTCTTGAGGATCGTCCCCAGAGACATAGTGTTATGAGGGGCTGCCTCTCCATGTAGGGACACAACTGAGCTATTTGGTAAAGATGGAGGAAGAAACAGCTTACATAAGAACATAAGAACAGCCTTGCTGGAACAGGCCACAGCCCATCCAGTCCAGCATTCTGTCTCACACAGTGGCTCACCATTTCCTTCAGGGTATTCCCAAGGAAATGCCTTCACCTGCTTAGGATTCCCTGGAAATGGCATTGAGAGATATCCTGCCTATCTCTCCAACCCAGAGGTTGTCCTTAAGTATCCATAATTATAGCCCATTGATACCCTTGTCCTCCATGAACTCGTCTAATCCTTTCTTAAAGCTGTCAAGACTGACAGCTGTCACCACTTCTTCTGGCAGGGAGTTCCACAGACCAGTAATCCTCTGGGTGAAAAATACTTTCTCTTATTTGTTTGAGAACTAGTACCCAAAAGTTTCATGGAGTGTCCCCTAGTTCTAGTGTTATGCGACAGGGAAAACAGTTTTTCCTTATCTACTTTCTCCACACCGTGCATGATTTTATAAACTTCAATCAGGTCACCTCTTAGATGTCATCATTCAAGAGTGAAAAGGCCCAACCATTGCAGCCTCAGATGGTAAGGAAGGTGTTCCAGTCCCCTAATCATTTTGGTTGCCCTCCTCTGCACTTTTCCCAACTCCATAAAATCCTTCTGGAGGTATGGCGACCAGAACTGTACACAGTATCCCAGATGGGGCCTCACCATAGATTTATAAAGAGGCAAAATGACACTTGCTGACTTATTTTCTATATCCTTCCTAATGATCCCTAGCATTGAGTTTGCTTTTTTCACAGCTGAGGCACACTGGGTTGACACCTTCATTGAGTTGTCCACCAGGACACCAAGGTCCCTTTCCTGGTTTGTCGCAGAGAGTTCAGACCCCATTAGTTTATAAATGTAATTGGGTTTTTTTGCCCCAACATGCATCACTCTGCACTTACTAATGTTGAAGCTCATTTGCCACTGTTTTGCCCACTCCCCCAGTGTCAAGTGATCCCTCTGGAGCTCCTCACAATCTCTCACAGTTTTCCCTGTATAGTTTAGTGTCATCTGCAAATTTGGCTACCTTCCTTTTTACTCCTACCTCTAGATCATTTATGAAGAGGTTGAAAAGCAGGGGTCCCAGTACTGAACCTTGGGGGACCCCACTCTTGGAGAAGTGTCCATTTAGTGCTACCCTCTGTTTCCTGTCCCTTAGCCAGTTGCTGATCCAGGACAAGACCTGTCCCTTTATTCCATGACTGGTAAGTTTATTCAAGAGCCTTTGGTGTGGGACCTTGTCAAAAGCCTTCTGAAAGTCCAGATAAACAATGCCAACTGGATCCCCCTTATCCACATGCTTGTTGACATTCTCAAAAAATTCCAACAGATTAGTGAGGCATGATTTGCCCTTGTAAAAGCTTTACACACTGCTGAATTTGTGCTTCCAGGGCCAGATGTTGACCCCCAAGTTGTGTACCATATTTTAATCCTTACATGAGAACAGTGGAATAAGAAGGGAAAGAGCATCTGATAAGCCAAATTAGAAGCACAACACACAAGGGACCATCATCTTATATACTGATTATTTATTGCAGCACACTGAATACAAAATATAAACAATCGTACACCAACCTTCCATGTTAAAGAATCTTCACAATAGCTTCCCTGATATGCTCACTTTTGTGGTGCAACGATAAGTCTGAGTTTTCTGAGAAGTCAAGGTCAGGTCTGACTATCAATTCCCCTGAAATATCCATATCCCCAATTAAACATAGCCTTTTAGCCTCCAAGATGTTATGGAAGACAACACAGGAGGCAATTACAGAATTAAAAATGTCCAATGCAACTGGCAGCTGGTCAGCCAAACATTTCCAGCATGCCTTGAAACAATCAAACACCCACTCCATGGCATTGAGGCTGCGGTTAAGCACTTTGTTGAACATTGTTTTCCTAACTGTTCTATTGTGTTACATACAGCAACACAAACCACTTTTGCATGAGATAGGTATAATCTACAAGTACTAGGGTGAAACTATCACATTTCCTATAGCCATGATGGCAAACCTTGGCAATCCAGATGTTCTTGGACTTCAATTCTCAGAAGCCCAAGCCCCCATGAATCCACACGAATGGGTTTGCTGCTATTTATCCGGTCCACGCTGCCCCCGTTGCTCCTGGAAGCATAGAAAACAAATGCATGCAATACTAAGCCACCCAATTTGGTCACTGGTAAACCTTCCATAGTGGGCCAAAGTGGCTTAGTGGTTAAGACACTGAGCTTGACAACAGGAAGGCTAACAGGTCAGCAGTTTGTGACCCAAGTACTGCATGAGGGAGGGAGTTCCTGTCATCTGTCCCAGGTTCTGCCAACTTAGCAGTTCAAAAACAAGAAATTGCAAGTAGATAAATAGGTGCTGCTTACACAAGAAAGGTATCGTCATTCTGTATGCTCTGGCAGGTAGTCATGCTTGCCACATGACCACAGGGAACATCTTCAGATGCAGTCAGTGTTGGCTCTTTGGCTGTAAACGGAGAAGAGCTCTGTCCACTAGAGTCAGATGCAACTGGCTTTTGAGCAAGGGAGACCTTTAACTAAATGTTCCATGGTGCATGAAAAGCAAATGGAGAAGATGCATAAATGATGTTCCATGTTGTTTCTCCCATCACAAATAAGACCAAGGCATGAAAAGTAGCTTGAAATAAAAGGAAGGAGAGGTACCAAGGAGACATTACTTCTTTGCTGCAATTAAGTCTAACTTCTCCCTTCCACCTCTGCTTCCACCTGCCTCTTTTTAAAATTCATGTACCCCCTGTGCTCCATTAAGTAGCCCTATCCAGGACTGCTGCCTTCTGCCTTGATGAGCCAAAAGGGGGGATTTGTTTAATAAAAAGAAACTCCCTCTGCAAATGTTTGGAAAAACATAAACTCCAAGCAAGACATTTTTGGATAGATAGATGATAGATAGATAGATAGATAGATCTTTATTGTCATTGTCCTGCACAGAACAATGAGATTGGGATGAGGATAGAATGCTGGCAGAGTCAGGACAGACCCATGGGCGGATCAAAGTGACAACCCAGTTCTGTTTAAGACAATTTAAAAAACAGTGTGGTCCCATGCATCAAATCAGCACTGATCAATTGTGGCTACCCCATGGGGATAAGAACAATGGCACAAAGAGCACATGACAGGATCAATACAATAATACCCTGAGACAACTCTCGGATTTATTAGGCAATGTAGTCACATCCCAGGTCAGAGTTATTTCCAGTGGAAGTACTTTGTCTGATTCACCATTCCCGAGGCTATGAGATACTCTTTGTATCATTCCTAGTAATTACCCCCACTGAAATAAACATATATACTAATTGATAGAATTATAGTTACACCCTCTCTTCCTTCTGTTAGATGGCAAAAGAGAGGTCCAAGCTGCAAGCCTGTCAATTAGTAACTATGTTACTTTAGTAAAAGTCATTAAGAACGTGCTTTCTTCTGTTCCCGATTTTAAAAGGAAGGATTATTTGGGAATATATTTTCCAGCCTATTTAATTGCCTCCTCTGAGAGCACTGATTAGCCTTTTCTGACAGTTTAAATACTAGGTGGGTGAAATGTGTCACCCACAGTTGTGACAGAGCTTAATTGAGGTGTGTTATTTGGTGTTCACCAGGATGGTTTCCCATGGGTGTATTTCTCCCCAGGGTCTTTTGACTGTTCCACTAAAATATGGTGCCAGGTATCAGCAGCATGGAAATAAAAATCCTCAAGAAATTAACTAAACATTGGTCAGCATAATAGACATTCAGTCACAAACAGCTTTCAAATAGCATGGCTGCTGCTTCTAGCAAATCCATATTTATAACTACGTTGCCTCACAGGATTCAACAACAGTGTAAATGCTATCAAGCAGATCCTTTTTCCTAAGAGAAAGCACCATGCTCTAAAATGTTTCTAATGAAAATAATTGTGTTTTCCTATCTCAGCTGCAGTTTCATGGAAAATTCCCAAGGTTTTCCTTAGGAGTTGGATCAGAACCTTATTTGAAATATTTGAGCTGCTTCCATCATACCTGTCAACTGCAGCTCCGGAAAATACAGGACCTGCACAGAACGGTTCTGCGCTGGTCGCCTTCTACGCGACTTGCGCAGAAAGGTTCTGCACAGATCGCCTTCTATACATGCATAGAAGGCTTTTACGCTTGCGTAGAACCCTTCTACGCTAGCGTAGAACCCTCTACGCATGCGTAGAAGGCTTCTACGATCCCCTTCTGCGCAGATCGCCTTCTACGCATGCATAGAAGGGTTCTACGCAAGCGTAAAAGCCTTGTACGCATGTGTAGAAGGCGATCTGCACAGAAGGGATGTGCAGTACCTCTCCCCCCCCCCCGCTGCCAATTCTGGGGTTTTGGCAGCTGCGGGCGGGAAATGGTCCAAATCGGCACCGAAAATTGGGAAATCCCAGCCAATCCGGGAAGGTTGACAGGTATGGCTTCCATGCTCCTCAAATAGCATAATGCTTAGAAAAGATTTTGAATGACACAAAACACTATATTTTCCATATTTGGGAAACAGGAGAGGAATAAGTCTGATTCTTATTAGACTAGAGCATTGTTACCTTTTCCCACCTAGTTCTAGGGATGCAGCTTGAGGTGAGCAAATAAGTGGAGGAGAAAAGGATATTGAGTAAACCATGAAGTTGGGGGAATGGTAAAGGAGATGAAGTAGCAGCACTAGGACCCCAACCCACCCCTAAGATACAGAGTGCTTTTTTTCTCCATCCTACAAACATTTTGTTGCTGTTGTTCAGTCGAACAACAAACAGAAAGCTGTTTTATGGTAATCTCCACTTGGTATTGTCACCTCTGATAGTACCTCTACACAGTTTCATGCAGAATTCTTTTCCTGTCCCTATCTGAAGATCCCCATTGGGCATCCATTCAAGTTCTGACTAGGCTAGACCCAACCTATTTTCATGCAAGACTGGGTGTGTTCAAGTGTCCATTATGTCTCGCCTCCTGAGGTAGCAGCTACACTCTGCCAAATGACAGAGATGGCACTAGGTTGTAGGATCATGGTCTATTGCCTTTTGCTAAAGTTACTGTTTTGATACTGTTCCCAGAATCCTACAGCAAATATGTCTTGTTCTAACTCTACTGCAGTGACTCAAGTCGCTAAGATGCTGACTGGGAAGCAGAAGGTCAGCAGTTCGATTCCCGAGTACTGCAGGACAGAAATGAGCTCCCGTCTTCATCCCAGCTCCTGCCAACCTAGCAGTTCGAAAGCAAGAAATTGCAAGTAGATAAATAGGGACCACTTCGGTGGGAAGGTAACAGCATTCCGTGTGCTCTGGTGTCTAGTCATGCCTGCCACATGACCACAGAAACATCTGCAGAAGCAGACAGCGCTGGCTCTTCGGCTTAGAAACAGAGATGAGCACTGCACCCTAGAGTCGGATACGACTGGCTTTTGAGCAAGGGAAACCTTTACCTTTACTAACTCTACAAAATAATTTCTAGCTTCCATTCTCTACAGCAGAGAGCCTCCACTATCTTTGAGGACTCTCTGCTTAATTCAGGCATCTGGGCTTTTTCGTTGCTAGAGCTGTCTCCTGCCATTACCACTCTACCTGATTATTGTGCTAACTTTATTATGTGTGGAATAGCTGACACGCAAATTGCATTATTCACGTCTTCTGCACCATTTCTCCCCTTCTTTTTGTGTCATGATTTTTTACAACATAATCTTATTCCTGCCTACTTAGAAGTTCCACTTGAGTTCAGCAAGACTTTCTCCTAGGGAACCATATATGAAATCCAAGTCTCAGGTTTTAACTGTGGCAAAAATGTAGTATATAAAGTAGTAAATAAACTGAGGAAATTACATACCACATGGCCAAAATCCAACCGCTATTCCAAACATAAGCAGACCCATTGAATCACTACTGAACCCTAGGTAAGCACACGCATAAACCCTGTTGACTGGTTTGGTGTATGCGAACCAAGACACAGGACACAGCCTCGGGCTGGGTTAACTCAGGTTTATTGCATCGTGGACAGAGGGAACATGAGGTAATGGCGGATCGATAGCTCTTTATATACAGCAGTAACACATTTGAACGTGGTGCCATGGTAGCCCATTGGCTACTGTCTGCGTGACGTCATTGCAGGTCACGCCCTTCTTGTCCAGGTGTAGGTGGTGGCGGGAGAACTTCCCGCGCTGTTGCCTTTGATGAGTTTGGACCAAGAGAGCTTGGACGCTCGCTGCTGCCAGCTGGTGGTCATTAGCTCGCGTCCTATTACAGGGTTTATATGATACAGCTGAAGGTTACATTGTTGCTATAGGCAAGGTTACATTGGCTCAGATACATTGTAATCCATGTGTACAATAAAAACCATCAGAACACAACACCCCTCCCCCCTAGGACGAGACAAAGTCTCGAGCCCACACTTAAACACACTCCCCCCCCTTAGGAGACAAAGTCTCTCAGCCAAGATGGCTTATTTCGAACACGCTGGGGTCTCGATGCGGGCTGCCACTCCCCGGGTTTGCTACCTTCTCTTTGTCCCCTGGTTTCCTGTCCTGTAATATGAGAGGGAGACTCGTTAGTGACTTTCCGCGGCTCCGCGGCGTTGTTGGGAGGTGTGCTCTTCCTTAGGGAGGAACCGGGGGCACTGGGGGCTAACGAAAAACCCCTCTTCTCGCTTGGAAGGGTGGGGGAACACTCCTGAAAACCCCCCCGGCTCGCAAAATCAAACTCAAAATTACTATCGGGGGCAGCGGTCGCGAACTCCTCTCCCCCTTCCCCGGCCCCTGATAAAACTGGCGTATCAAAAGGATATGAGTCGGGGTCGCTGCTACTGCTTCCTTCCCCCCTTGTTTGGGACTGTGGTCCATTGCTGTCTCCCCCTTGGGTTAAGCGGGTGGGGGAGAACCCTAACGCTGAATCCTGTTGCTGAGCTCCACTGACTGGCCCACTCACTCGGTGCCTCAGTTGGTCTGCGTGCCTCCTCCAGAGGAGGCCGGCGTTAGTCTCGACCCGGTACGATACCGGCCCCGTCTGTTCTACAACCTTCCCTGGTACCCAGGCCGGCCCCGCGCTGGAATAGTTCCTGCAGTGAACAGGGTCCCCGGCGGCGAAACCTTTCGAGACTGCCAACCCTATGTTTTTCCCTTTATCTTCGACCCTCGTCGGGTCCAGCCTGGACAGGATCGTGGTCAATTTTCGCCGCATCAAGAGCTCCGCCGGCGAGTAGCCTGACGCTAAAGGGGTCACCCTATACGCTAAAAGGAACTGGCATACCTGGTGATTCAGGTCCCCCGGGCCCATGCGCCGCAGCGCGTCCTTTGTTGTACGCACCAGGCGTTCCACTTGGCCATTCGTGGCCGGGTGAAACGGCGCGGATGTGACATGCCGAATGGCGTTTGCCTCCATGAATGCTCCGAACTCAGTGGAGGTGAAACAACTAGCGTTATCGCTGACTAAAGTGTCGGGTAAACCGAACGTGGAAAAGACTCTCCTTAGCCGGCTAATTGTCGTGGCGGAGGACGTGCTCTTTACTGGGATAACCTCCAGCCACTTGGAGAATGCATCTACCACTAGGAGAAACATGGTTCCTCGGAACGGGCCAGCGAAATCCACGTGCACCCTGGACCACGGCCCCCTTGCCGTGTCCCACTCTCTATGCGGCAGACGGGCCGCCTCAGGTCGGGATTCCTGGCAAGCCTCGCAAGTGCCGACCATGTGCTCAATGTCCGCGTCCAGCTGTGGCCACCAGAAGTAACTCCGGGCTAGCGCCTTTGAACGAACTATGCCCGGGTGGCTGACGTGCAGCAGTTCGAGCACCCTCGTCCGCAGGGGCGCAGGGACCACCACCCGTTGGCCCCACAGAAGGCACCCCCTCTCTAGGGACAACTCAAGCTTTTTCCTAAAAAATGGGTCGAACTCTGTACTCGGGGACGAAACCGGCCACCCCTTCTGCACCCATGAACTAACTTTTTCCAGCGTCCTGTCCTTGCCTGTCGCCCTAGCAATGTCGGCAGGTACTATTGGGGGTGCGTCTAAAACCTCAATTAGCAGCACCTGGCGGTCTCTTTCTGCTCTCGCCTTTTGGTCCGCCGACAAGGGCAGAGGGGATCTCGAGAGCGCATCAGCATGGCTGATCTCCTTTCCGGGCCTGTACTCCAACTCATGTTGGTACGCGTTGAGAAAAATAGCCCATCGCAGCATCCTCGGGGACAGGATCTGTGGCGTGGGCTTGCTTGCCGTGAAAATCCCTAACAGCGGCTTGTGATCGGTCACGATTTTGAACGGGCGGCCATACAAAAAATCGTGAAATTTTTTGGTCCCCGCTACTATTGCTAACGCTTCTCTGTCGGTTTGTGCGTAATTTCGCTCCGCTTGGGACAGGGACCTTGAGTAAAACGCTACCGGGGCCTCCCTTCCGTCCTCCAACACGTGGCAAAGCACCGCCCCCACCCCCACCGGGGATGCATCACAGACTAGGACCACTGGCCGTTTGGGGTCGAAGTGCGTCAGGATTGCCTCAGATGTTAGGAGTTGCTTTAGCTCCTTGAACGCCCTCTCGTGCTCGTCACCCCACATCCATGGCTCCTCCTTTTTAAGTAACCGATGGAGCGGTTCGGCCACGGACGCCTTCCGCGGGAGGAATGTATGGTAAAAATTGAGGAGCCCCAGGAAAGACTGCAGCTCGGTTTTGGATGTGGGGCGAGGGGCCTTTTTAATGGCTGCTACCTTGGATTTAGACGGCTTAATCCCCTCGGGTGTGATCCGGAAACCTAAAAACTCGACCTCGGTCTCGAAAAAAACACATTTGTCCTTCCTCAATCTCAGCCCCGCTTTCTCGAACACGGTCAGTACTTTGTCCAACCTTTTCGCCAGTTCAGCCTCACTCCCCCCTGTTATCAACACGTCATCAAAATAAGGCAACACCCCCTCCAGGCCCTTTAGGAGGCGTTCCACGAGCGATTGAAAAAGGCCGGGTGCCGAGTTCACGCCGAACTGTAAACGCGACACCTGGAACGCTCCCTTATGTGTAACTATCGTTTGTGCCGCGGCCGTGGCGGGGGTCACTGGAAGTTGCTGATAGGCTTGTGCCAAATCGAGTTTAGCGAAACACTTTCCCCCATTTAGTCTGGCCAAAAGGTGGCTGATCACCGGCACCGGGTATGCATTAGGGCGGATCGCCTTGTTAATTGTACACTTATAATCAGCGCAAATGCGCACCTCCCCGTTAGCCTTTAGAGCCGTTACAATTGGAGTTTCCCACTCCGCGGAGTCAACAGGAATAAGAATCCCCTGGCCCACCAGTTTGTCCAGTTCCGCCTCTATCTTGTCCTTGAGTGCAAACGGCACCCTGCGTGGTTTGAGTCTTATCGGGCGGACCTCCGGGTCTATGTCGAAAGCTACAGGGGGTCCCTTGAACCTTCCGAGTCCTTTCTTAAACACGGCGGGATGCGCATCGCAAACCGCTTGTATTGGGTCCCCCCCCACGGTATGCACCCCCCCTATGAACAAACCTAAGGGCTGAAACCACTGTGTCCCTAGGAGGCTACAGCTTCCCCCTTTGAGGACAACTAGGGGCAGTTCCGCGGAATGTCTCTTAAACTTGACCCGAAATTTCCCGACCCCCAACACCGGAATGCGGTTTCCCTGTACGTCCCGTAGTGTGGACCTCAACGCTTTAAGCTTGGGCCGCACGTGGGGGTCAATTTTCAGGAACTCTTTCTGGGGAATTATGGAATAGGAGGACCCCGAGTCAATTTCCATCCTAATAGGGGCCCCTTGTACTAATACCTCAACGAAGTAATGGGACTGTCCCGCGGACACGCTGAACACTGAGGCGTCGTCCTCGCTGCCGTCCGAGACGCGGCCCACGCCGTCCTGCTTCCTCGTGGTCTGGGCGCCATCTTTGGGCCTCGCTGGACGGTCCGGTCTGGCTGCGCGGTCTTGTGACTGCCTCCGGCCTTCTTTCCTCTTTCTGCACGCCTTGGCGATGTGCCCCCGACGGCCGCAGGTGTAACACTCGGCCTTCCTGAACGGGCATCTCGCGCGCTCGTGGGCCGCTCCGCAACCCTCGCAGCGTCGACCACCCTTCCGGACCTTCTGGACCTCCTCGCCGTCGCTGCCTTCCGTAGACGACTTTGAGGCCCGTCGAGTCGCGTGCACCGACTGTCCGGTCTTCCCGTGCACCGAATTTTCCGCCTTGCCGGCTCTGGGACGCCACTCACGCCACTGGTGCATCTCGTCCACTCCGGCATTCGTGGACTCTGCGGCTTCCGCGGCCTCTATGACCTCTGCCAGCGTGGGTGGCGGCTCCTTATTCATCAAGCTGCGCTGTACCTCCTTGTCTCTCAGGCCACACAACACGCCGTCCCTGAGGACCAACTCCAGGATATCGCCCCATTTACAGGGGGCGGCGGCTATCCTCATGGCGGCCACGAATGCTTCAACCGACTCATCCGGCGCTTGGACTCGCCTCCAAAACGCGCTCCGAGCGGGAAACATTGCCCTCGAGGGGCAGAAACGCTCTCGCAGCAGTTTCATGATGTCGCTCGCCTTAAAGTCGCTCACCTTCTTCGGAGCGATTATGCCCACCAGCGTCCGCTTGGTTTCCATCCCGAGCATTCTGGTGAGGATGGCCCTCTTTCTCTCCTCGTCTTCTCCTTTGACTCTGAGTTCCACCAGGGCTGCCTGGAAATCCATCTCAAGCAGCTCCCAGTCTTGCGGTTTGGTGATGTTGAAACCGCTCTGTGCCCTGGCTGCTCCGTGGGGATCCATCATCCCACCTTCGTCGCCAATTTGGTGTATGCGAACCAAGACACAGGACACAGCCTCGGGCTGGGTTAACTCAGGTTTATTGCATCGTGGACAGAGGGAACATGAGGTAATGGCGGATCGATAGCTCTTTATATACAGCAGTAACACATTTGAACGTGGTGCCATGGTAGCCCATTGGCTACTGTCTGCGTGACGTCATTGCAGGTCACGCCCTTCTTGTCCAGGTGTAGGTGGTGGCGGGAGAACTTCCCGCGCTGTTGCCTTTGATGAGTTTGGACCAAGAGAGCTTGGACGCTCGCTGCTGCCAGCTGGTGGTCATTAGCTCGCGTCCTATTACAGGGTTTATATGATACAGCTGAAGGTTACATTGTTGCTATAGGCAAGGTTACATTGGCTCAGATACATTGTAATCCATGTGTACAATAAAAACCATCAGAACACAACAACTGGTCACCCTTGTAGAACTAAATCAGGGTTCACAATCCCTACCCACCCACCAGAAGTCACAATTGGTCACTTACCATGGCTGCAGCACTTTTTCCAAGTGTTTTGAACAGCGTCTGTCATGTCCCAAGATGGTGGGAGGCTTGTCCGACCTCGACTCCTTTGTTTTTGAATTTTTTCGCTGCTTCCCTGTTTTGTCTGAGCAGCTAATCCTCAGCGCTTTGAGAGCTCACTTTTCAGCACCCGGCGATGAGTTGTGGATGCAAGCACCATGTGCCAACGTAGCTCTCAAAGCTCATTGAACGAAGTGGGGGAGCAGCGGGAAAATTTAAAAGCAAAGCAATCTTGGTCAGGTAAGGCTCCCATCGCCTTGGGACTTGATGGAGGCTGTCTAAAACACCCAAAGAAAAATGCCACTGCGGCCCTAAGTCCAGGGAGCAACCTTACCTCTGGCCTCTGGCCGGAGGTTTTGGGGGTGGGTCTGGCCACTGGTTGAGAAAGCCTGAACTACAACTTCTCCCATGCTGCATTGAACAGGTACCCTGTAAAAGACTCCCCCCCCTTTATTCTTGATGTGTGATGTTTTAAAAGTTGAAGTTTGATGTTTGGAATGTTATTGTTTGATTTAACATGTCCCTGCACACTACTTATGCCATTAAAGTGCACTTCATAAAGAATTTTGAACTCTAAAAAAAAATGTTTTTTGGGCTTTTTCCCGAGGTCCCGAACGGAATATAGTAAAACCTAGGCTTACTACCTAGGTCCATTCTGAAGCACGTTTTCCCATACAAATGCATTGAAACAAAAACAAAAAAATGGTCCCGAACCTCCGAAAAATAATACAAAAAAATAGAAAAAATAATAAAAAAAAATCCAAAGAAAGAGAGCAGAAAACTCAGTTAAATGGAATGGAAAAAGAAGCTAAGCTCCTTACCGCTTCCACCATTTGAAAAATCCACCACCAGCACCACTTTCCTGGCCTCTGAGCAGGGCTGCCCACAGCCAGGGCTTTCTTCAGAGCTGATTTTTTTATATTTAAGGCATATTCATTACACTTCCATCTGCATTGGCCAGCCATGGTAATTGCAGGAAAAATCTCCGATCTACAGCTGACTGGGGCCAGGAGAAATTCTAGCACTTCCTGGTTGCAGAAGAGCTTCTACCAGAGCCAAAAAGCAACATATTTTTTTTCAAAAATGGAGTGGAAATGCTCCAAACACCCTTCTACCACAGCGGTAAGTGCTGAATCACAACTTCTGTCAGTGGAGAGCAGGTGCCATTTTAGTTTAAAATGGTGCTGGTGGTCAAATTCTTGGATGTAAGGCAAAAAAATCATCGTACACCGGGATGTTATTTTAAAAGAATTTGCCATCATAAACCACAGCAAACGTAATTCAGGGCAGGTCGTAAACAGGGTTTTTACTGTATTTAGTTTTTAATGCATTTCTAGGGGGAAAATGCATTTCCCTTTAAGTGCAACTCATTTAAAAAGCAATCCCATGGAACGCATTATGCTCTTTAAGCAAGGTAACACTGTATCATACTGCATCTAATTCCATCATAGGTTTTCTGCCTTCTTCTACTATTGCTTATTGTTTATTGGCTATTCATGTATAATTTTCTGAAGCAAGATTAAGTGCAGGCAAAAATATTAAGAATACACTTTCTCCTTCGTATAGTTTGTGAATCCACACTCATGGGTTATGCGCCTGCGCAGAACGGCCGATCGGAGGCTTGAAAAGCTATTGGTCAAAAGTTTTGGCGGTAAGACCGCCCACCGTACCGCCCACCCTGAGGCGCCCGCGCGCCATTTTACCTCAGTTCTCTTCTTTCCGCCGTAGCAGCAGGACGATCGTTGAGAGCTTCCTCAATTTTTTCGCCCTTCTGAGGGAAAGTCTTTTGGCAAACTTTACAATTTTTCTCGGTGATCTTGTCCTTCGGGCAGGATCGCCACCCCGGTGCTGTTTCTTCCTTCTGGTGGACTCAGTTACCTACTCGCTTCGGTCACCGTTTCCCCCCTCAAGGGGGTGGTGGCTGGCCAGCCCTTCGGGGTAACCGCGTTCCAGAAATTTCCATTGGAAGAATTTTTTCTTTGATGGCCGCGGCCTTCAAACAGTGCTCGGCTTGCCTGAAAAAGTTTCCGGCTTCCGACGGGCATAGCCTCTGCCTTTTCTGCCTCGGAGAGTCTCATCAGAGCCAGTCTTGCCCCCACTGCAAAAAATTCACCCGTCTGGCCGTGCAAAACCGGAGCTACCGGCTCAAAGCGCACCTGATGGAACTCTCTCTGGCTCCCGTTGCGGCCGCTTCTACCTCGGCTAGCGTCTCTCAGCCTCCGCCGCCTTCGACCTCTTCTTCCGCTACCATCAAGAAGAAGAAGAAGAGGGACAAGAACGGAGACAAGAAAAAGAAGCGCGGGTCGGAGAAGAGGCGATCACTCCCGCCTACTCCGCACACCCCTGTGTCTCCGGGACCCTCGCCTCCATACTCGGTCGCGAGATGTCCGTCTCCTGGGTCTTCCATCTGGGGAGGACGGTCCTCCTCGGATTCACCTGAAAAAGGACGCAGGGCTGGGGCTCCAGCTCGCCCACTTCAGGTACTCCCGTCACCGCCTCGTGGGAGGGCCCGTTCGCCTATGAGGCAGGCTTCCGTCTCCCCAAGGCCCAGGACTCCGACGCTCGACGACGCGGCGATCGCCATGCCGGCCACCATCTCGTCGCCGATCCTACCGGCCACCGTTTCGTCGCCGACTCTGCCAGCCACCGTTTCGTCGGCCACCGTTTCGTCGCTCCCGACGGTGGGGGACCCATCCCAGATGGAGTTCCTGAAGGGGATGTTTGAGGTCATGGCTCAGACTTTTGCCAACCAGTTCAAGACCTCCATGCCTGCGGCCTCTGCGGCTCCGGTACCGACCACCGCAAGCCCCAGGGATGCTGGCCCTGCTGTGGCCCTTCCGACCTCCCGAGGGTCGAGTGTCCGCTCCACTGGCCCACCCACATCGTCGCGGGTTGGTCCAGACGTTGAAGCGGTGGACTCCCATCCCGCCAGCCCGCCCAGGCCGTACTGGCGCGGTCCCGACGTGGATGCAAGAGTTCCTCTCTCCTCCGATGACTCCAGCGCCTCTTCGGAGGAGGACGAGGGAGACGTCGACGCCGAACGGATGCCGGACCAGGCCATCGGCACGGTTGACCCACCGCGTGGTGAGGATCAACGCTCGCTCACGGCCATTCTGACGCGACTGGGGACCGCGTTGAACCTGAAGGTGGACCAGCCGCCACTGGAAGGTGAGGACCAAATGACCGCAAAACTGGATAGGCGTGCGGTACGGCCAGTCCATATCACCATGCTTCCGTCCATGCTGATGTCGGCGAAGGCGACGTGGAGGAAGCCGGTGTCCGCACACTCCGTTTCGTCCAGGCTCGACGGCATGTATAGAGTCCTGGACGAGAACATCGAGTTCCTGCAGGCGCATCCCCTGCCGAATTCCCTGGTGGTCAAGGCCTTCCAACACAGGACGGCCACCAGCGGGTTTCCGGTGCTGTCGACCCCGGAGGGGAAGAAGCTGGATGCGGTGGGCCGCAAATTCTACGCCACCGGTTCCCTCTTCCTTCGCGCAGCCAACTACTCGGCTGCCATGGGCCTGTACCAGTCTCACCTCTGGGAGTGGGTGAAGGCCGAGACGGCCACGTTACCTGCCGACGGCCAGAAACGGATCGACGCGCTGGCGTCCGAGGGCGATTTCCTGGCGGAGCAACAGATGCGAACCGCCAGGCATATAAATGACTATGCGGCGAAGGACATGTCGTCTGCGATCCTGCTCCGTCGCCACGCCTGGCTTAGGGGCACCTCCCTCGATGACGCTATGAAGAAGCTCATCGAGGAGTTTCCCTTCGACGGGCAAGGCCTTTTTGGGCAGGACACGGACAAGGTCCTCAATGAAATGCGGCAGACCAACTCCACCGCCAAGTTTCTGGGGCTCACCACGCCGGCTCCGCCTGCCAGGCCGAGGTTCCAGCCCTTCACACGGCGCTACCAGGGGAACCCGCAACAACAGGGTGGCCCCGTGGAGCAGCCCAGGTCTGGCTCTTACAAGCAATGACGCCAGCACAAGCCGCGCTACCAGCCTTACGGACACGGCAAGCGCTCGGACGCTAAGTCCAAGTCGCGCGTTTGAAGCTGCGACGGCCGAGTCTCTCGTGCTCCATCTCCCGTACCTCCCCCTCCGGAACTTCCTTCAGGTATGGTCGGGCATCACGGACGACCGGTGGGTCTTAAGGATCTTGTCCTCTGGCTACGCCATCGAGTTCGTGCGGGCACCTCGGGTAGGAAGACATCGTTTCACCACTTCGTCCCCCCATTTGGAGGAAGAAATATCAACTCTTCTGTCCAAGGGAGCCATCGAGCGGGTGGCCCCGCCCGATTGGGACAACGGCTTCTACTCGAGGTACTTCGTGGTCCAGAAGAAGGACGGAGGACTTCGCCCGATCCTGGACCTGCGCCGCCTCAACAAATGCATCCACACCAGGAAGTTCCGGATGGTGACCCTGCAGACCGTCCTTCCCCTCATCAACAAAGGGGACTGGTTCACAGTCATAAACCTCAAGGACGCTTACTTCCATGTCTCCATCCTCGAGGAGCACCGAAGGTTCCTTCGATTCCGTATCGGCAATTCGGTTTACCAGTACCGATGTCTACCGTTCGGTCTGGCCACGGCACCGCGAGTCTTCACCAAATGCATGGCTCCGGTGGCCGCCTTCCTTCGCCAACGGGGAATCAGGGTCTTCCCATACATCGACGACTGGCTGATTGTATCCCCCACCAGCTCGTCGGCCATTCGGGACATGCAGTTCACGGTCCACCTCATGGAGAGTCTCGGCCTCAGGATCAACTTCACCAAATCGAAGTTGACCCCCTCTCAACGCGTCGAGTACATCGGAGCGGTACTCGACTCGCTTGCCACCAGAGCCTTTGCACCCCAGAAGCGCCTGCAGGACATCGCGCAGGGAGTGAACGACCTACGCACCAAACCGTGCATCCGGGCGAAAAAAGGCTCAAAGACTGCTAGGCCTTATGGCCTCAACGACGGCTGTGGTCCCTCACGCCAAGTTAAAGTTCCGGTCCCTACAGTCGTGGCTTCTGCACGAATTCGATGCGCTCCGGGAGAGTCAGTCCAAACGGCTAACTCCGTCCCCGGAGCTGAGGGACCAGCTGGTGTGGTGGACGACACCACTCAACGTGACAACAGGGAAGAGTTTTTACCCCCCGCAACCCTCGTTGCAAATACTGACCGACGCAAGCAACCTCGGCTGGGGGGCTGCCTGCGGGACTCTCACGGTCAACAACCCTTGGTCGCCTCAGGAGATGGTGCACCATATCAACTACTTGGAGCTACTGGCCATTTGGAAGGCCCTCCGTTCCTTTGAGAGCTTGCTCACGGGCAAGGCGGTCCAAGTGGCCTCGGACAACACCACGGCTGTGGCGTACCTGAACAAGCAGGGAGGAACACGATCCACCACCCTTCTTTACCTCGCTGTGCAACTGTGGGAGTGGTGCCTGGAGAGGCACATTTTCCCGATTGGAGTGCACATTCAGGGCAAGCTGAATGTCCTGGCCGACCATCTCAGCCGCCTCACCTCGATGACTCACGAATGGGAACTGAACGACGAGGTGTTCCAGTCGCTTTGCGAGGCCTGGGGGACTCCGAACATCGACCTCTTCGCATCGGAGTCCAACACGAAATGCCACAGGTACTGTTCCAGGGCGGGCATCGGTGTCAACTCCGAGGGCGATGCCTTCATGAAACGGTGGGATCAGGACTATTTCTACGCTTTTCCTCCGTTTCCCCTGGTCCAGAAGGTCCTCACCAGAATGCTTCAGCACAGGACCAGAGCCATCCTGGTGGCCCCAGCATGGCCTCGCCAACCATGGTTTCCACTGCTGTTGCGCATGTCATCTCAGTACCGCACGCTACCGGAGTCACCGACGCTCCTCCAAATGGAGCAGGGCCAGCTCCACCACTCGGACCTGCCCAGCCTCCACCTCACCGCATGGAGGATAACCCCAGACTATCCAGGATCCTGGAACTAGCCAGGCGCCCTTCCACAAGGAAGTCCTACGCTTCCAAATACAGACGCTTTTGTGCTTTCCTGGCATCTCAGCAGACCCCCCTCTCGCAGGTGGAACTGCAGGACGTCTTGACCTACGTCCTCCATCTGGCGGAGTCGGGCCTCAGCATCGCCTCCATCCGAGTACACCTCGCAGCGGTGGTGGCTCACTCTCCAGCTGGCTCGCCCGCTTCTAGCGCCTTCCGTGACCAAACGGTGAAACGCTTCCTCAAGGGATTGCGGAATGCCTTCCCTCCGGTCAGGACTCCGACGGCCCAATGGTCACTCTCCACCATCCTTAACGCACTCACCAGGACTCCTTTCGAGCCCATGGCTACCACGGATGCACGTCTCCTCACATGGAAGACGGCTTTTCTGGTGGCCATCACGTCTGCTCGACGAGCTGGTGAACTGGTCGCCCTGCGGGCGGACGCACCCTTTCTCCAGTTCTTCAATGACCGTGTGGTGCTCCAACCGGACATCACCTTCCTCCCCAAGGTGGTCTCCCAGTTTCATATGGCACAGACTATCTCCTTGCCAACATTCTTCCAGAACCCCACTAACGCCCAAGAAAGGACTTGGCACACGCTGGATGTCAAACGGGCTTTATTGTTTTACACCAGCAGGACAAGGGAGTTCAGGAAGTCGCAACGCCTTTTCGTGGCGTATGGGAGCAAGTCCAAAGGTGAACCCATCTCTGCGCAGCGGTTCTCCAAATGGATCACCTCTACCATCTACTTGGCCTACGAGTCGGCATCGCTGCCCCCTCCACCGCATGTCAGGGCGCACTCTACCAGAGCGGTTGCAACATCCACGGCCTTTCTGGAGGGCACACCGCTTGAGGACATCTGTAAGGCTGCCACCTGGTCCAGACCTTCTCCATTTGTCCAGCACTACAGGGTGGACACCAGAGCCACTGCGGACGCCAGGCTTGGCCGTGTCGTCCTCACTAGGGGGCTCCGGGCTCATCGCCCTTGACAGTTCACCCTGCCTGACCATCAGCATCTTCATCGTGGGATCATCTCATCTGACTGCCCACCGACCAAGTAAGTGTGAGCTTTCTAATCTCCCATGAGTGTGGATTCACAAACTATACGAAGGAGAAAGTTCGATTTCACTTACCAGTGATAACTTTCATTCTTCGAGTATATAGTTTGTGAATACACACTACCCACCCTGCCTCCCCTCTTGAGCTGCACGGATGAGATCAATTGGTTTATCCTGTGCTTGGCTTAAGTATGGAACTGAGGTAAAATGGCGCGCGGGCGCCTCAGGGTGGGCGGTACGGTGGGCGGTCTTACCGCCAAAACTTTTGACCAATAGCTTTTCAAGCCTCCGATCGGCTGTTCTGCGCAGGCGCATAACCCATGAGTGTGTATTCACAAACTATATACTCGAAGAACGAAAGTTATCACTGGTAAGTGAAACCGAACTTTATCCAGGCTGGGCCAGTGAGGAGGGGGCTTGTCAATGATAACAAATTCAGACTGTCTAGAAGTTGATTTGTTTATTTCATATTGATTTAATTTACCATGTTGGTCTAGCAGGGGGCAAACCTCATTTTAAATTTACAATTATGTTGTTGCTTATAAAGGAAATACAGAGGATTGAGGGGTAAAAAGATTGCAGTAATGTGTACAAAAATAAAGGGGCACAAATTCAGTAAAAACTCCAGTTTGTTCTCTTTCCTCCCCACAACAAAAGATTTGTTCTCATATTTCAAAGATTGTGAGATTGTATTTAATTTTTCCCTTTGGCAGGGCTTATTGTTGTTATTATCCAGAAGAACAGGTTATTTCAAAATCAAAAGGCTAAAGGTACTTCTAGTAATAGAGATTTAATTTGTTGATAGTTTGATTTCTTTCAATATTATAGAATAAGAGGTAGCAACCACAAAAGTCTATACAGTAAAATATTCATCATCATCATCAACATCATCACAACTTTAAAAAATCTCTTAACACAGTTCATGTCTCAGCAAACTAAAACTCCTGGGTGAATGGAAAAGCTTTTGACTTGCCAATAACTCCTGTGAGTTTACAGGACATTTTAGACATGGGTTCTGTAACTGAATAACTGTGTCCACTGCCCCATATCCCTTACCTGAAACAGTAAAATCCATCAAGGAAGACATAATCTTTTAGGGACCTTACCCCTAAAAAAAATCAATATAGTTTAGAACAGCGGTCAATTCCCAGAAGCCTAAGTCAGTACATTGGCTGATCAGTGCTTTGGGAAATTGACTTATGCTTCTGGGAATTAAAGTCCAAAAACAAAACACTGGGAAACACTGGTTTAGAATGAGGGTTAAAATAATGGTTACTGGTGAAAACCATCCATCTGAATTCTAGAGACCTTTGTTGTGGGGTGGAGGTCTCATCCAACAATGGTTCCTCTCCTTGGCTAGATTATGGGGCATCAGAAGCTAGGATGGCTATTCAAGAGCTAGGAAAACATGACCCATATTCTTATCCTAGTTGGTAAGTTCTGGTAACTCTTTAATTTGTTTTGCCTGAATTGTAGATTCTGACAAGTTCATGGAGGACAAGACAAGTTCATGGAGGACAAGAGTATCAATGGCTATAATTATGGATACTTAAGGACAACCTCCGGGTTGGAGAGATAGGCAGGATATCTCTCAATATCATTTCCAGGGAATCCTAAGCAGGTGAAGGCATCTCCTTGGGAATACCCTGAAAGAAATGGTGAGCCACTGTGTGAGACAGAATGCTGGACTGGATGGGCTGTGGCCTGTTCCAGCAAGGCTGTTCTTATGTTCTTATGTTCTTATGACTGGTCTTCAAAAGCCATTCGCTGTCCAATCAGTTCAGGTAGCAAAATTAAAAATGAAATCTAGACTTTTAATCCCTCACATCTCTCCTATCTTTTGCCAACATCTATACTGTGCTTTTTTATATTCTAAAGGCAAAACTGTAGTAGAGACTGGTCAGGAATTGATGCTCTCAAGATGATAGAACACATCAGTTCCAATTAGTAGCTGGATGAATTATATGTAGCAGCAACAGTTACTGAAATTAGGACAGGACAGTGTACTTGCCAGTTTGTTGTTATGACTCTCAGGCCATAAAGTTTCTGTTTAACTAAATAATATCATACTATAAAACCAGGTGAAGTGAAATTATCCTTTGGAAATAACAAATAATTTGAGCCTTCCAACTCTCTCTCTCTCTCTGCAATGCCAGCCATTTTTTTTAAAAAAAAAGACCCACTATGTTACGCTGCAGAAAACAGGGGAAAAAAAACAGAAAAACAAAGCCCAAAATAATGAGGTGTGGGAACTCTACATGTCTGATTATACTAGGAAGCAGAGCTGCAAAGTTACGCTCTGTTTTCCTAATTATCATGCTAATGTCTCTAGCATGAGTACAAGAATGTAGAAAGATGTAGAGGGTGATGGTTTCTCAGCAGACAGCTTTCACTAGGTCATCAGCAAGTTTCTTGATGCTGAGTGCTAACTAAAGAGGAGGTTGCTAATCCTGTTCTATTGAATTGTTTTTCTAAACCACTTTCAAACTTTGATTATTTCACTTTAATAGCTCTGGACAACAGTGTCTCATTTCTGAGACTGCTTCTGGAATACTTATTTATCTGGTTGGACCATTTGTAATTGTGAGCTGTAACTGCAATTGACCAGAGCATACATTAGAAGCATTGGTTTTAAATAGGGATGTATTTGTGTTAAAATATCCGTGTTCCTGTACAGCTGGTTCCCCCCACCCTGCCCAAAAGCTGATGGTCTGTGTTGTGATGTGATTTGAGCTCTCTCTTGTCTTAGCTGCCGGCTTCTGAAAGTTGCTCTTGAAAGCTCTTTTTTGAGTTACAGCATAAAAATCTGACTGAGTGTCTTAAAATTGTCTAGGAGACAAAGCAGGTGACAGCTGAGACGAACTTGGTGCTTAGCCCTGGACTGCGGAATTTAGCAAGGTCGTTTTGCTTTTGAAAGCTGTTGCATCAAATCCGGAAAATATACAGTGCACAGGAAGGAATAAACCAATTTCAATAGAACTTGATATCAGGAGTATTTGCTCAGGGAAGCTGTATTCAGTACTGCTCTATGTGTGAGTACTAAAAGAAGTAGTGCCATGGCACTTTGGTGATCACCTGATTGTCTGAAACATTTGAAGCAACAGATGATATTATCAGATGGACTGAAAAAAGAAGGAGTTAGACATGTGTGTATATACTGCTCTGCAGGTACTTGATATTTCGGCTTTCTTGGAGCTGAAAGGTTGTCATTTTGATCAATTCACAGATGGAAAAAGATGAGCGACCTCAAATAAGCTTTTCTGATTTTTCCACTCTACAGGATAAGACATTATAAATAAAGTAAAATAAGTACGAGGTGCTCTGGAGAATAAACAAAGTTAATAAAATAGCAAACTGTAATGAGAATGCAAAACTACCAATCCTATAAAAAAATAGCAGCGGCACATGAATGAAACACATAATTTAAATATTTGTTGGAACATCAAAGCATGAATATTAAACAGTTGCAGCAGTAAGGGACAGGGGGAAGCATAGCCAGACAATAATTGTTTTTGTAGTGCAGTACTACTGTATCTATACTAGTTGTGTTTCATAGAACTTAACTGGTGGTGGTGGTAATGGTGGTGGGACAATGATGATGTCTATTTTCTAGACACCTTTTCAAAATGACTCAGATCAATTTATAATGATAGCAAAGCATCCACACTTTAACTTAAATAATCAGGTACACATATGCCTATGTTATACACATGCTTTAAAAAGTACTTCACAAATTACAGCCATTGACAATCAAATGCCACAATTTAGTGGATTAATTAAAATTGCCTAGCATATAGTCTTGGATATCTCAGAGTAAAGTCTTGACTTTGAACCAGAAGGAGAACATGGTAAGCACCAGATGGATCTTGATGGAGACAACATTACATCATTGTGTAACACCACCAAAAAGTCCCTCTTTTTGCTGAAATCATCTAAACTTATCTCTGAGAAGTCAACTGATTCAGTTCCTATAACAATGGAGTATATGCTAGCGGATCAAAATGATATTATTCAGTAAGTGGCTAGCAAACTTGTCATACTGAACATCTGATCTACAATTTTCTGAGGACTAGCACATAATAGGTACCAAACTAGTAAGCATGTCTACTGGATACCATAAAAAGAATATAATAGAGGTGAAGAATTGTGCAAACTTTTCAGCTTTCACAAATTCTGAGCAAGCTTGAATATGGGTATGCACTAGTAATTCATCACATTAATTGGGAGGTTTCCTCTGCTTATGGTCAAGCCAACACCCATAATGTTTCATTGTCTCAGCTGTCTGGGCACTACTAAATAATTACCTCATTTGTTTGGAATTATTCCTTATTTCATGAGTTGACAAGGATTTTGACAATGAAGCCAAACATATCAACCAGAAGCACATATTTGGAACACTATGAAACCATCCGGATATGTTAGCTTCAAAGGATGGACTCTTAATTGGTGCTCTACACATGAAGAGAATAAAAGCAATAAATCTAAATCCCACTTTCTCCTAATCTATTGTTAAAAATATATCAATTTAACCCCCCACACACACACCAATCTTTAGCTTACTCTCTCCAACAAACATTGAAAAGACAAGTATAGAGTGTGCCCTGCAGAAGTTATAACATGTTGGGACTGTCTCATGGTATTCATGGCTCCATGACTTTTTAAATCACGTTATGTCAGTATGCAGGACTGCAGTGGCTCAAGTGGTTAAGACACTGAACTTGATGACTGGAAGGTCGGAGTTCGATTCTTGAGTACTGCGTGATGGAGTGAGCTCTTGTCTCTGTCCCAGCTCCTGACAACCTAGCAGTTTGAAAGCAAGAAATTGCAAGTGGATAAATAGATACCACTTTGGTGGGAAGGTAAACAGTGTTCCGTGCACTCTGGCATTGAGGCATTTCTGCCACAGGTCCACAGAAATGTCTGCAGACACAGACAGCTCTGGCTCTTTGGCTAGAAACATAGATAAGCACTGAAGCCTAGAGTTGGATACGATGGGCTTTTGAGCAAGAGCGACCTTTAACTTTACCTATGTCAATATGCAAATGAAGTTCCCCAAAACTTCTAGGACCATGATGGTGAACCTTGGCACTCCAGATGTTAATGGACTTCAATTCCCAGAAGCCAAAGCACCCTGTGAATCCATATAAATGGATTTACTGTGGTTCATCCGGCCCACGCTGCCCTCGTCGCTCCCGGAAGCGGAAGTAAAATGCACTTCTAGTAGCACATGTTGTATTGAAGTCCCCCTGTGGGGCATGGGGTGCATGTTGGGAACCTCTGTTCTAGAGAGATAAAACTGAATACAGTAAAGATAAGAATATTTTCAGCGACTCAAATTCTCCAGTCTGGACATGCTCTAACTCTCCCTGTATCTTCCACCAGATTAGATGACACCTATGTTCACTGCTTAAGCAGTAAATCCAATTAAACTACTTAAAACTTGCTTCATAGTGGATGTGTTGTGACAAGGCACAACCATACCCGTCTCCCCTTTTACAAACCCTCTTGACATGGGCCCTTTCTTTCCATACAACCAAGCAACAGAGACTGCTAGCAACAGAGACTGCTTTAAACTAAGGTTTTCTGCAGGATGACAGAAAATATATCTCTCTGGTTCTCATTTTTACCCATTAAAACAGGCATGGGCTGGGCCACTGGGACAGGGGGATTCATTCCAGTGCACCCTTGCCTCCGGCACCCTGGAGGCAAATAATAGTTTTATTATTATTTTATCCACCCGGAGCAAGGCACTTTAAAGTAAGCCATTGCTCCAAGCTCCCTCCTTGAGCTTGGAGCAATGGTTTATTCTAAAGTGCGTAGCGCTGGATGGAGCAAGCGAGGGGCGGTGACCAAGCAGTTCCCGGGGCAGCCATCTCCCCCATCCCTTGGTTGCCACCCATCGCCCCTGTCCAGCACTCTCTCATGGTGCCCAGCACACCCCTGCGTTTAAAGCCACAACTGATGATAAATTGTTCACTAGTATCCTCCTACCAAATGTGGGTGTTAGTGGTGATGGAATCTGCAGCCAACAACATCTGGAGGGTGTACATCCTGGTTTAGATGGCTAACAGGTGACAAAGGCAGAGCAAAGACATTTTGGTCATGTTCACTCTGTGTGAATTAGGGTTGCCAGATGCTATCCTAAAGGAGGACATGTCCTCCTTTTCTATAATTTGTCCTCTCGTCCTCCCTTACCTACTGTATGTCCATATGTACATACAGTAGGTAAGGGAGGACAAATTATAGAAAAGGAGGACATGTCCTCCTTTAGGATACCATCTGGCAACCCTAGTCTGAACCCACATTCAAAAAATATCCTAAGAAGCCAGTGAACACAATTACTTTAGCGCCATAAAATATAAATCTTGCTAGTGTTTATTTTGCAATAAAAGTAGAACCCGTCGATTTTGGCTTGTTTTTCTTGTCACTTTGAGTCGTTTGTACACTAAATGTAAATGAAATTATAAACACCGAACTAGCTAAAAAATCAATGTAGCAGGATCCTTCAGGGGACTGTGTGTTTTTTTTAAAGCCTTTTATGTCTGAATCACAGCCAAGACACCAGCTTGGGCTCATTTATTCAATTTTCATCCTTTCCCCATTGGCAAGTCTTATTTTTAGAAAACACTGATTGAACTTCAGAAGCACAAAACTGTTTCTTTTGTAAGTCTTATCAAGGCTGTGTTTTGAAGAGGCAGCAAGGAGCCTCAAATCTGATGGATGCAAGCAGCAGTGTGTGTGAGGGGAGGGGGTGGTAGTGGGGAGAACCTATGTACCTCGTTTGATGCGATGGGAGGGAGAAGTGTAAATGCAAACTCAAAGGAACGCTGTAGGTTTCCCTGTAAGACTAGAAATTCCCGGAGAACACCACCTGTTCCCTGGCAAACAGCTGAGACATGGTAGGCCTGGGCTCCTGACAGGAATGCCTTTGCTTTCTGAAAGGCATTGTCTGCCTTTTATAATATAGACATACTGGTCTGCCTGCTCCTGTGGCTTAATAAAGGCTGCTAAATAGGTTTCCTTTAATGCAGGCTTGTATTTGAACTAGGCAAGACATTTTTGTGGTGACAAGAGGCTTCACAGAACTCTCTTGGTAATTGTCTAGACTAGAGAGGAACTCATCTTTTTTTTCTCTCCAATGGTGTTTTCTGAGATACCAAATAGTAAACATCATGACACGACCAGAAAAGCATTTGTCAGCAAAGGTTTCTCTCTGAAGCTGTCTGAAGCCAAAATAAAAGGGCTGTGATTTATTACCTGTTTTTTTATTAAAAAAATACAGAAATGAATCTTCAGCATCCCAGTGAAGTTCTTGTCATTGTTCCAACTTATCTATTATTTCTTATGGCATTTCATTTTCTCAGTACCCTTTTTATTGGCTTTCAAACTTCTCATGTGTGACAGTATATAAAAAAATTGAACTATTTGTTCCATTCACTTTTAATTAGGTTGGGCTTAGGTGATACCCTCTTATGCATTGAAAAAATGTGCAAAACCTAGCCCAGCTCCTGATGGCCAAATCTGCTGCTGTCCCACAAATGGGGTAAGTTACTTCTTTTTTTACTACAAGTTCAAAAAGCCTACAACCAACATGGCTACTGGTTGGCATACTTTGGGTCTGTATTAATAATTAACCTTTCCTAACTCTGCATTTGGAGCATCTCAGAAGGGACTCAACACATAAGTCGAAAATTCAAATAAGTTGATCCTTCCCCAATTCTAGAAGGTCTGAGTATCAACATCAGTATATGATTAGAGACTTTTTCTGACAGACTATGGGAATCCCTATGATCTTCATTCTTTCAACATGTGTGTGGGGTACATAGAAACAGCTTCCTCGAAGATTGTGGTATTTTTGAACCACAATCCGGCTTACCATGGTAACTGCACCTTGTTCTGCTAATCTTTCTCACACTAGGTCAAGCAAAGAAACTGCAGTATGAATTCACGAAAAGGTAACTTCATTTTGGCATTTTCACGTCTGGTCTAGACATGGAAGAATAAGAACATACATATATGTGTGTAATCTGAATTCCCTAGTTGTTATAGTCCAGTGGTTACCAACTGGGGGACTTCAATTCCCAGAAGCCTAATTCAGTACATCGGCTGGTCAGTGCTTTGGGGAATTGACTTAGGCTTCTGGGAACTGAAGTCCAAAAACCAAAAGTTGGGAAACACTATTATAACCACTTTAACAAACAATATTGAAATAATTTTATATAAGGGGGAATATGGATTCAGTTGTGTAGAAAGAATATGGTAACATTTTGATTGCATTGAAAATATGTTTTAAATTACAGTGTAATTAGTGAAGAGTGCTTTGGCCTTGAAATAATATTTTTATACAAGCAACAATTGTGTGAGGCAGATTAGCCTGAGAGGGAGCAACTTTGTCAAGGCCACCTAGCAAGTTTCATAAATAAACCAAGGATAAACTTCAGTTTTTCTGCATCAGAGATTATATTGGCCATGTTTTCTCCAACATAGCAAATATATTTGATGAAAATAGTATCTGCCACTCTGCTATGTTTCTTGTCCCAGCCCCTGATCAACTTCTGAATTTGGAAACCATTAGACCTTTCAGGCTAGCCATTAGCCTGGCTAAAATACTAATGTTGACGTATGACTTGTATTGACTGTGTTGACTCTACTGTGAGGATCCACACCATATTGTAGTAAGTATTTCAAGCTTGTTCTACACCTTCCCTAGTCCTAACGGCATGAATCCCATCCACAGGTGGCTGCAACACTTTGCCAGGTACTCGGCACCTCCACCATGCTTAAAGTCCACTGGAAGGTAGGGATTTAATACCCAAGTACCACACGACAGAGTGAGCTCCCGTCTCTGTCCCAGCTCCTGCCAACCTGGCAGTTCAAAAGCCAGAAATTCCAAGTAGATAAATAGGTACCACTTCAGTGGGAAGGTAAACAGCATTCTGTGCATTCTGTTATTTAGGCATGCCTGCCACATGTCCACAGAAATGTCTGCAAATGTAGACAGCACTGGATCTTTGGCTATAAATAGAGATGAACACTGAATACTAAAGTTGGATATGAGAGGCTTTCGAGCAAGGGCGACCTCTTTACCTTTATTACATTAACAAAGTGCAGTGCTGCTTGGTTGTCAAACCAAAAGGTTACTGCCGAGTTGGCCCACTGATCAGTCAATATCCAAAGTGTCACAGCTATTGCAGAAATAAGAATATCGAGACTTTGGTAATGCCTGTCTCATGTCATTTTGGTGACCCATCATTGGCACACCATAACCCTATGAACTGTCTCCTGAAACTCAAAGATCCCATAGAGACTTGAAATTCCTCCTTAACTGAGTTTTTAGTTCTCCAAAAGGATATCCAGTTGAAATTATCTAAAACTTACTGCCATACCTGCATGTATAGAGTTGCCGCAATTATCTCCCACAAAACCGGGACAGATGTATACTTGACAAAAATGGGTGAGTTATCTACATAAGTACATAAGAACAGCCTTGCTTTAACAGGCCACAGCCCATCCAGTCCAGCATTCTGTCTCACACAGTGGCTCACCATTTCCTTCAGGGTATTCCCAAGCAGATGCCTTCACCTGCTTAGGATACCCTGGAAATGGCACTGAGAGATATCCTGCCTATCTCTCCAACCCCGAGGTTGTCCTTAAGTATCCATAATTATAGCCCATCGATACCCTTGTCCTCCATGAATTTGTCTAATCCTTTCTTAAAGCTGTCAAGACTGACAGCTGTCACCACTTCTTCTGGCAGGGAGTTCCATAGACCAGTAATCCTCTGGGTGAAAAAGTACTTTCTCTTTTTTGTTTGAGAACTAGTACCCAAAAGTTTCATGGAATGTCCCCTAGTTCTAGTGTTATGCAATAGGGAAAACAGTTTTTCCTTATCTACTTTGTCCACACCGTGCATGATTTTATAAACTTCAATCAGGTCACCTCTTAGACGCCGTCGTTCAAGAGTGAAAAGGCCCAACCGTTGCAGCCTCAGATGGTAAGGAAGGTGTTCCAGTCCCCTAATCATTCTGGTTGCCCTCCTCTGCACTTTCTCCAACTCCATAATCTCCTTCTGGAGGTATGGCGAACAGAACTGTACACAGTATTCCAGATGGGGCCTCACCATAGATTTATAAAGAGGCAAAATGACACCTGCTGACTTATTTTCTATACCCTTCCTAATGATCCCTAGCATTGAGTTTGCTTTTTTCACAGCTGAGGCACACTGGGTTGACACCTTCATTGAGTTGTCCACCAGGACACCAAGGTCCCTTTCCTGGTTTGTCGCAGAGAGTTCAGACCCCATCAGTTTATAAATGTAATTGGGGTTTTTTGCCCCAACATACATCACTCTGCACTTACTAGTGTTGAAGCTCATTTGCCACTGTTCTGCCCACTCCCCCAGTGTCAAGAGATCCCTCTGGAGCTCCTCACAATCTCTCACAGTTTTCACTACCCTGTATAATTTAGTGTTGTCAGCAAATTTGGCTACCTTGCTTTTTACTCCTACCTCTAGATCATTTATGAAGAGGTTGAAAGCAGGGGTCCCAGTACTGAACCTTGGGGGAACCCACTCTTTACTTCCCTCCACTTGGAGAAGTGTCCATTTAGTGCTACCCTCTGTTTCCTGTCCCTTAGCCAGTTGCTGATCCAGGACAAGACCTGTCCCTTTATTCCATGACTGGTAAGTTTATTCAAGAGCCTTTGGTGTGGGACCTTGTCAAAAGCCTTCTGAAAGTCCAGATAAACAATGTCAACTGGATCCCCCTTATCCACATGCTTGTTGACACTCTCAAAAAATTCCAACAGATTAGTGAGGCATGATTTGCCCTTGCAAAAGCCATGTTGGCTCTCCTTTAGCAGCGCCTTCTCTTCTATGTGCCTATTAATTCTATCTTTTAGGATGGTTTCCATCACTTTACCTGGGACACATGTCAAACTGACAGGTCGGTAATTTCCTGGATCACCCCTGGATCCCTTTTTGAAAATTAGTGTTACATTCGCTACCTTCCAGTCATCAGGCACAAAGCCTGATTTGAGGGAAATATTATATATTTTGGCTAGCAGATCAGCAATTTCATCTTTAAGTTCCCTGAGAACTCATGGATGGATGTCATCTGGTCCTGGTGATTTGTTAGTGTTTAGCTTAACAAGACATGCAAGGACCTCCTCCCTGGTTATTTCTATCTTGCTTAATTTTTTGCTTTCCCTCCCTACGAAGATAGGCTCTGTTTTGGGCATGTGGTCTCTGTCTTCTTCAGTGAATACTGAAGCAAAGAATTCATTGAGTCTCTCTGCAATCTCTGTTTCCTCTTTAATAACCCCTTGCTTTCCATTGTCATCTAATGGTCCAATGGCCTTCCTAGTTGGGTTCTTACTTCTAATGTACTTAAAGAAGTCTTTGTTATTTCTCTGAGTATTTTTAGCTATACGCTCCTCAAAGTCTTGCTTTGCATTTGTTCTGCCAGAATTTATGTTTCTGCCTGCTGTCCTCATTCGGACAAGCCTTCCATCTTCTAAATGAGCTCTTCTTGCTCTTGATCACTTCCCGAACAGCTCCTGTAAGCCACATCGGAGTCCTCTTGGACCTGGCAGTGCCCTTTTTCCTTTTGGGTATGCATTCCAATTGGGCCTCTGTTATTGTTTTTGTAAACAGCCTCCATGCCTCTTGGAGTGTTTGGACTCTCTCAATTTTCCCTTTCAGCTTCTTTTTTACTAGTTTCCTCATCTTTGGGAAATTTCCTTTTTGAAAATTTAAGGTCTCTGTGTTAGATTTTATCAGTGACTTGCGGTCTATGATCAAGTTAAACATAATTGAGTTGTGGTCACTGTTCCCTATTGGATCAGTCACATTAACATCTTGCACCAGATCCTGAGTATTACTCAGGATCAAGTCAAGGATTCTTGTACCTCTAGTTGGGTCTTCAACCATCTGTCCCAGGGAACAATCATTTAGCATATCTAGGAACTTTATCTCTTTATCATGTGCTGAACAACAGTTCACCCAGTCTATGTGAGGGTAATTGAAGTCCCCCATTATAACCAGGCTTCCCTTCTTGGATGCCTCCTTTACAACATTCTCCAACTGCCAGTCTCCCTCAAGAGTTTGGGTCGGAGGCTGATAGTATATGCCTACCGTTAGACCATCCTTGTGGCCTGGTACTCTTACCCACAGAGCTTCTAATGGTGACTCCAAATCACCTAGATATTCCAATTCATACGATTTTATCACTTCTTTGACATACAAGGCTACACCACCTCCTGTTTGCCCCTTCCTATCGTTCCTGTACAGTTTGTAGCCTGGGATAACTGTATCCCATTGGTTATCATCTGTCCACCAGGTTTCAGTGATACCAATAATATCAATATTCTTATCTATTGCTAAGTATTCCAGCTCCCCTATTTTGTTCCGGAGGCTTCTGGCATTTGTATACAAGCATTTATATATGCTTTTCTGACACAGTCTTTTGTGTCCAGTTGCATTGTTAGACTGCCTCTTGCATCCTTCTGCTAGAATGCTAGTGACTAGCTCCTCGCTCTGCTCAGTAATTTTTGCATCCTCCTCACTACCCAAGTACACACTTTCCCGAACCGGATGCTGCCCAGCTCCTGTCGGCTTTCCCCCAGTTATCAGTTTAAAAGCTGCTCTCCAGCCTTTTTGATGTTGAGTGCCAGCAATCTGGTCCCATCATGGTTCAAATGCAACCCATCCCTCCTGAACAGATTTGGCTTGTCCCAAAATGTTCTCCAGTTCCTGACAAATCTGAAGCCCTCCTCTCGACACCACTGCCTCATCCATGCATTGAGGCTTCTGAGCTCTGCCTGCCTGGTAGGTCCTGCGCGAGGGACAGGCAGCACTTCTGAAAATGTTACCTTGGAAGTCCGGGACTTCAATCTTCTTCCTAACAACCTAAATTTGGCTTCCAGGACAGACCGCTTGGCCTTTCCAACATCATTGGTACCAACGTGTACCATGACAACTGGCTCCTTCCCAGTTCTCTCTGACAATCTATCTAGATTTGCAGGCGCACCCCCCCAATAACGGACACAGACAACATTGAAAGTGGATAACAGCATAGGGCCACATTTATTGATTCAATGCCCTAGTCCGAATTATAAATTTGCATTGGTAAAACGACCAATCGTAATTCCTAAGGCAAGCAGGCCGAAGTAACACTGGTAAGGTACCACCCCAAAATTGCCAACGGCAATTGGTTACAATGTATCAATTTGTATCAATTTGTTTGTTGACAACAAACAAATTGTTGACCGTAGTCAATAACTAACTTATGACCCCACCCTCTGACGCGTATCCGTGAAATCACAGGGGTGATGCATGCTGGTTAGCAATCGTCATCACCCCATCGCCTGGTTCGTCGTTGACCGGACAACGTTTAACTAATTTATTCCTGTCTAGTGTTGTCCAGTCAATTGCGAACCTGCCGGATACTTGTGGGTCATACTGTTTACCTTACCAGTGCTACCCGCCAATGTGACCAAAGTCAACAGTAGGAACACATAAAGCCCCCTATATCAAACCATAGCAACAGTGTGGGATGGGCAAAAAAGCCAGGACCCGGAGCCAATATGGGTCCCAACCAAAAATTCCCACCCGGCCCCGAAGCGACCATAATATCACACTGTTAACTAGGGAGGGGGTGGAGGGGAAAAAACTTCTCCGCTCCGTCGCTGAGGTAAAATGGCAGCTTGGCTGCCTCGTGGCCACCCCTTTTATAAGGGAGCTGGCCACGCCCCTAACTACCCGGATTCTCTGTCCTGTGGGGGGGGCCCGCAAAGGGCGCGGCGGCCATTTTGGCGCCACGCTTGCATTGCAGGCGCACCCCCCCAATAACGGACACAGACAACATTGAAAGTGGATAACAGCATAGGGCCACATTTATTGATTCAATGCCCTAGTCCGAATTATAAATTTGCATTGGTAAAACGACCAATCGTAATTCCTAAGGCAAGCAGGCCGAAGTAACACTGGTAAGGTACCACCCCAAAATTGCCAACGGCAATTGGTTACAATGTATCAATTTGTATCAATTTGTTTGTTGACAACAAACAAATTGTTGACCGTAGTCAATAACTAACTTATGACCCCAACCCTCTGACGCGTATCCGTGAAATCACAGGGGTGATGCATGCTGGTTAGCAATCGTCATCACCCCATCGCCTGGTTCGTCGTTGACCGGACAACGTTTAACTAATTTATTCCTGTCTAGTGTTGTCCAGTCAATTGCGAACCTGCCGGATACTTGTGGGTCATACTGTTTACCTTACCAGTGCTACCCGCCACACGGAGGGGCTTCAAAGAAGACCTGACGCCCCCCCCCCAGACCGTCAGCTCGGTCAACAGGCCAGCTCGCCAATCACCCAACAGGAGGTCCATACCTCCTCGCGACAGATGGACCCCATCCCCTGCGTACAAGTCATAATTTTGTAGACTAATATCGGGGTGATGACTAACCCGTCCCCAAGCCCTGTTGGCAAGAAACCGCGCCATTGCCTTATTGACCGCGCGCCTAGCGCGGTCAAGGGCCAGGAGGTTAACGCCCCCTCTGTAAGAATGGCGCGGGACAATGTCCGACCAAACCAGGGTTGTGGCAGGCCAGACATAATGCAAGTAGGCGAGGTCCTCACGAATCGCATGCTTAAGCGATAAGCCGGTGACCTGGCCCAAATCATTGCCCCCCAGGTGGATGATTAGAATGTCAGGCGGGTCAGCACCCAGGCAAGAAAAAAGGAAAGGCCGCAGCTCCCGCCATAACATCCCAGGCTTACCATGCCATGCGAGACTGGCGTGGTCACCCAGTCCCAGTCGGGGTCCCCATTCTGTCGCCGCAGCGTAACGCGCTGCCCTGTGCACATAGCTGTGGCCCACCAGCCATACTGTCACCGGTGTAATACGACACCCAGGGTCTGTAAGAAAATTGAGAAAAAAGGCGGTAAGGTGACTGGATTGGTACTCATGGCGGGAGTGGGCGCACATAAAACTGAAAACATTGCGAGCCCCACCTCCCCATGCTGCGTATGTCAGCCCCAGAGTACCCAAAAGCAGCTGCTGTAGAGGCTGCACCAATCCGGAACGAATGTGTGCCATAACGGGCACCTGGTAGGCCCACCCTGGTGAGGGCTCTGGCTGTCACCTTCCAAAACTGAAATTTAGTAAGGGGAGACCCATCTTGGTGACAGAAAAACGGGCCGTGGTGCATGCCACGCAGTGCCAGGAATTCCTGTAGGGCACCAACCGGACAGATGTCTGCCAAAGAACAACGTAGCAGTCTTACACCACTGCCTACGCCATGCTGATCTGTTTTAGAGGAGCGTATCCTCAACTGGGCCCAGTCTTTGGCTACGTAGACATCTTCGAGTTCCAGTGCCCTACCACTTGCATCCGCCTTAGACAGCATCACGAGTTCGCTGACGCGGAGCGCTCCAAAAAATGCCACCGTTGTGGCTGCGTGAAAAAGGGCTGCCTCATAATGATCAAAACAGAGGCCTGGCCAGCCCCGGGCCAACTGGGTAAGAACCCCTGGGGAAATAGGGTGCCGGTCATCCGGGCAACGCCCGCGCTCGCGCACCCACCCCTCCAAAACATGTCGCACACGGAAGTCAGAGGTGGTATCCACATGACCTCCCACTTTGGCCATAAAAGCCAACGCCGAGAGCTTGGATGCTATGGTGCGAGGTGCAAGGCCCTGTGCATGCAGGTGAACCATGAACCGCAGAACATGGTCCACCGGGATAGGCCAGGTCTCTGGCAAGAGAAATTGAGTAGCAAATGCCCTGTAAGAATTGAATGCTTGTTGATACGCCTTACGCGTGCGTGGCGCTAGTGACAGGCCAATCGCCCGGTTCACCTCTCCTTGCCAATAGTCCACATCTCGTCCGGGAGTGGCGAGGGAAATTCCTCCGCATCCGGGCCAAGGCGCGGAACCGGGAGATCTGCAGGCGGAACAAAGCGTCAGCAATATCATTATTAATCCCTGGGACATGCCTGGCCCTGAACAAAACGTTGAGGCGCAGGCAGCGCAGCACAAAATGGCGCACTAGGTCCATGACCCTGGGCGATTTGGAAGTCTGTGCATTGACAATGTGGACAACAGCAGCATTGTCACACCAGAAATGCACCACCGAATTAGCCCACAGTTCGCCCCATAGCATCAAAGCCCCCAGAATGGGGAAAAATTCCAGGTATGTGAGATCCCGCAGGCGACCTGTGCCTGCCCATGCCGGTGGCCACCCACCATAGGCCCACTTCCCATTGAAGTACATCCCATAACCCAGGGATCCTGAGGCATCAGACTGGATCTGGAAATTGGGGGACGCCAGGAGGTCAGACCTCCAAAATGAGACCCCATTAAACTCCCTCAGGAATTGCAACCAGACGAACATGTCTGCCCTGATACCCCGGGTGAGCCTGACTCTGTGGTGGGGCCTGGATAACCCTGCCATGGCGTCGCATAAGCGCCGGGCAAAAGCCCTGCCCGGTGCGACCACCCTGCTAGCAAAATTAAGGTGCCCATGTAGCGACTGAAGTTCTCTCAGTGATGCCTTACGCTTGGCCAGCAATTCCGAGATAAGGGCCACGATCCTGGACACCTTATCACCCGGCAACCTAGAAGCCTGCACTACTGTGTCAATCTCAACCCCCAGGAATACTAGCTTGGTCGATGGGCCCTCGGTCTTTTCGGGCGCTAAAGGGACACCAAGTTCCTCCATTAGCGTCTGAAATGTGTTGAGGAGACGTGCGCACGTGTCCCAGCCCCGTTCACCCCCGAATAAAAAGTCATCCAGGTAATGGGCTACAGACCGGGACCCTGACCTGCGGGCGAAAGCCCACTCTAGGAAGGTACTAAAACGCTCGAAAGCCGAGCATGATATGGAGCAGCCAAAAGGCATGGCCTTATCAAAATAATATTCCCCCTTAAATTTAAAACCCAGCAACTCAAAGTCGCCCGGGTGCACTGGCAAGAGGCGAAAAGCTGACTTAATGTCACACTTGTCCAGCAGGGCACCCGGGCCACACGAGCGCACCATGCGCAACGCATGGTCAAACGATGTATACCTGACTGAACAAAGGTCCTCAGGGATAGCATCATTGACCGATCGGCCGGCTGGGTAGGACAAATGATGAATAAGGCGAAACTCACCTAGGGACTTTTTGGGGACCAAACCCAGTGGCGAGACCTTAAGATTGGGAAACGGGGGTACGGGGAAAGGTCCAGCGACCCTGCCCGCGACTAACTCCTTTTGAATGCTGGCCGCAGCCACCTCCTCCCTTCCTCTAAGGGATAAAAGGTTGGGAGCATCCTGAGGGGACCTATCACCCACAAAAGGGATACGAAATCCCTGCTTAAAACCTTGAAGAATATACTCCCTGTCCTCCCCCTTCGGGTACGATGCGAGCCAGCGCTCCAGCATGTCCACCTTAATTGGGGAGGGGGCCTTTTGGAGAACTAGCTCCATCCGTGGCAGCCTTGCCAGCCCACTGTCCACCCTTCCCTCTGCCTCGCGCCCCCCCAGGCTTGGGGCAAGCAGAGGCTGCGTGGGGGCCAGAGCATGTGGGACACTCATGCTTATACCTGCAGTTCTTTCGATTGCAGGAACCAATTGACGAGAAAGTCCAGCACAGCAGGCGGGCTGGAACCCCCTGCCCCGCCGCCTGGCGGGTAACCTGCGCTGGAGCCGCTCGCTGGACCGCATGTCCGCAATGGTATCTATCCCCCGGGGCAGGGCGTGTGGGTGTCATATACAAAAGCCAAAGCCTCTGGCACGGCTCATCCCATCTCATCTCGGGGTGAAGGGGAATCCTCATATGGAATTCCTCATCATATGCTAGCCATGAGGGGCCCGGGAAATCGACCATCGCCCTATATATGTTGTCCAAATATTGGACCATGGGAATAGCTAAATCCGGCCGCGCCCTCAGATATACCGCCATGTATATTAAATAAGCGGGGAGCCAGTTGGCCCAGGTACGCGGCGGCTTACGGCGGCGTGCCTGCTCCTTGTCCTTCTCATCCTGACCCTCCCTTTCCTCCTTGGTGGGCTCTCTGTTCAGGAGTGAGAAGATATCTACGTACTCCCCTCGCCATATCTTTTCCCTAGTAGCCTGTGCCAGGTGATCACCCAATGGCAAGGAATACCCTGCCGTCGGCAAGGCCGAAAAAGGGACAGCCGGCCTGGTAAAAGGGGCCTGAACTAATCCAGCCACCCCCAGAACATTCCCTGTAGTGTAAGGACCCATGCCCACCCCAGTGCCCAAGGTGGCAGTCGTCGTCGCCGGGTGGGTCGCCGACAGCGTGGCCCCCGCACCACCCGCGCGAGGCCAAGGCCATTGAAAGGCCCCCCCTAGATTGGGAATGTGTGTGGATGTACTCGCTTGCACCGTATACTCACACGCTGCACCCCCGTGGGCCGCCCCCACCGGGGGTTCCGGCCCACTGGGGGCATCGGAGCTCACGACCGACGTAGAGCTCATCACCGGGGCTTGACCCGCACCTGGTTGCTGGCTGGGGAGCTGCGAGGCAGTGGCCGAAACCGCGCCACACGCCTGCAGCAGCTCGACCCTCCCCGCCGGCTGTTGTCCTCCAGCCGACAGCGTCTCAAAAGGAACCCCGAAAGGGGCGCCCGCCTGACTGGCCCGCGCCAACGACGCCTCCAGGGCCGCAATGCGGGCCAGCAAGGTGTCCACGTTGACCATGGGCAAAGGGCCGGCCGGCCCGCCTGGCCCAGGCATGGGTACAGGTCCCTGTACCCCGGGACCCACATATGGCCATTGGCCAGCACCGAATCCTGGCAGGGTTGGTGGAGAAACCTGCCAAGGCAGGGGGCCGCACCACCCCCCAAGGCTAGAGGGCCCCGGGAGAGGCTGCAGCCCGAGAGGAGTAGGCCCGACAGAGTGGGCAGGAGCAGGAGCGGTGTCCACCGCTCGTGGGCCGCGGGCCGGAACCCCTTCCGCGCCCGCACTCTGATCACCCACCCCGGGCCAAGGGGCAATAGACCCCATTCCGCTGGCCCCGGCCGGGGCTGGCAAAGGTGGCTGCTGAGGAGGCGGCACCGCGGTCCTCCGACCTGGGTTGCGCCTCCTAACAACGCGAGCTGAGCTCGAAGCTGCCTTCTTCTTCGAAGGCATCTCCACCGGAGCAAAAAGGGAAGCCGGAAAGGCAGAACCGCTACCAAAAGGCTTCCCGGTAAGCTAACGAGCGACGGAGACGCAGGGAAAAAACTTCTCCGCTCCGTCGCTGAGGTAAAATGGCAGCTTGGCTGCCTCGTGGCCACCCCTTTTATAAGGGAGCTGGCCACGCCCCTAACTACCCGGATTCTCTGTCCTGTGGGGGGGGCCGCAAAGGGCGCGGCGGCCATTTTGGCGCCGCGCTTGCATTCTTGTGATGTCTGCAACTTTTGCACCTGGCAGGCAAGTCACCATACGGTTATCATGTGCATCACAAATCCATTTCTCTGTATTTCTATTTATTGAATCGCCTAGTACAAGGAGCCTCTCTCCTGCAATCTGTTCATCTACATGCACCTCATCAACCATATTAGGGGAGAGAACCTCAGTTTGTTCCTGTTGTTTATCTTCCAAGATTTCATCAAGTGTGATGAAGGAGAGATCATCAGGTAGAACCAGTTGTTCCTCTGTGTGTTCCTCATCAGGTGTGATGAGGGAAAGAGCCTCAAATTTATTCTGTAATTTCAGACTCTCAGAGTGATCCCCTACTCTTCTCCCCCTTTGAGTCACATTCCTCCAAACATCGCCCTCCTGAGTTAGTGAAGGACCTTCTCCCTCAGAACTGTGCCTTGTCTCTTCTTTGTCCAGCATAGTCTGCTCCGCTCTGTCCAAGAACGCTTCAAGCTTCTTAATTTGTTGATGGTTAGATATGCGGGCCTCTAGCTGCTGGACCTTCTCTTCTAGTAGTGCAACCAGCTTGCACTTGCTGCAAGTGTAGTTCTCCATATGCTTTGGCAAGAACACAAACATGGCACAAGTATTGCAGGTAACTACAGCTGTTCCCTCAGAATCCATTTTAACAAGTGCAGTATTCTAGGTCTCAAAAATGTACACGTTTACTACCTTTCTACCTAGTAAGACTAGATTCTTCCTTTGTTACTAGTTTGCAATCTCACGTGCCGTTAGGCGCGCGGGCCTCTAAAGCAGCTCTACTCCAACTGCAAAACTTACCAGTGCTCACTTCCTTTGTTTGGCTCTCCTCAGCAGCAGCTCTGCTTAAGAGCACATGCAGAGTCAAAAGGGCTGACCCTGAAAGAGCTCAGAGCTTTTAAAGGCTAGTGTGGCTCCGTCCCTATGAGTCACAGTTCAGGGAAGGGAGTGGTGTGGCTCTGCCCCCTGCTTCTGGAAGCTTCTAACTGCTTCCTCTGTTTGAACAGAGGTGGCTCTCAGCAGTTTAAATTATCAATTTAAATTAGTGGTGGCCTCTAAAGCAGCTCTACTCCAACTGCAAAACTTACCAGTGCGCTCACTTCCTTTGTTTGGCTCTCCTCAGCAGCAGCTCTGCTTAAGAGCACATGCAGAGTCAAAAGGGTACAAAATAGCCTTTTTTAACAAAACATAATATAATGACAGCTATAAAACACTTTCACATTAAATATATCAATGCATAAATGAATTTATTTACAACAGTTAATTCTTACTGTAGGACGACCTGTTGTGCTTCTGAGAAGTCGCGTTGTGGTCAACTCTTAACGTCCTCAGTTCCAGGAAACACACTGGTCACACTTATCGGGTGGTGGTGTGAGGCAAGGACGTTAAGATTTGTCTCCAGGTATACTCCAGCTCCAATATGGCAGGAAATCGCTTGTTTGATGGCGAGAGTTCGAATTTATTTTAATGGTGTGTTATAATACACAATCAGTAAGTGGCTAAGATTACTGGGAGGCGGAAGGTCAGCAGTTCGATTCCCAAGTCCTGCAGGATGGAATGATCTCCTGTCTTTGTCCTAGCTCCTGCCAACCTAGCAGGAAAGCAAGAAATTGCAAGTAGATAAATATGGACCACTTCAGTAGGAAGGTAACAGCGTTCCATGTGCTCTGGTGTCTAGTCATGCCTGCCAGATGACCATGGAAACATCTGCAGAAGCAGACAGCGCTGGTTCTTCGGCTTTGAAACAGAGATGAGCACTGAACTCTAAAGTCAGATATGACTGACTTTTGAGCAAGGGAAAGCTTTACCTTTACTAAATTTTAAAAATCCGGGACTTTAACATGATTTTTATTAAACTGGCCGGGACAATTTTTCAGGCCTTGAATCCAGGACAATCCCAGTTTTCCAGGATGTATGGCAATTCTATGCATGTCCACAGGCATTCTCCTCCTGTGGTGAAGTTCAGTAAGACTGTGCATTGCATAAAACAACTGCCTAAGACAGGGGTGCCCAAACTATGGCCAACGTGCCAGATCCAGCCCCGATGTCAATTCATCCGGCCCACACCACCCTCGTCGCTCTCGGAAGCAGAAGTAAAACTCACCCATACGGGTGTGTTTTACTTCTGCTTCCAGGAGTTATGAGAGTGGTTTGGGCTGGATGAATTGATGTTGGTGGCCAGATCCGTCCTGTGTGTCATAGTTTGGGCACCCCTGGTTTAAGCAGAGAAAATGGCAGATTAAAATCTATTTCATTCTGTTGCTGTTATGTATGCATGTACAATGTTACTTTAAGAAATGTATGAATGTAACCTGACCACAATTACAATGTAGCCCAGCTGTTAAAGGAACGCGAGTAAGCTGCCCATAGAGGGCAGCTGCGAGCGTTCAACTCACATGGTTCTCATTCCTCAAATCGCCGGCAGCCGCGGGAACTTTCCCGCACCAGCAAACTATCACTGGAACTGAGAGGGGGGCGTGACTGGAACAACGCCACGCCGGTAGCAGCCAATGAGCTACCGTGCAACAAGATTCAAATGTATTGTACCACCGTATATAATGTGATGTATCTCCGCCATTACCACATGTTCATACTGATCATCAACCAATAAACCTGTGTTAGTCCTTACTGCGACTCCTTCCTTGTCTTCCGTGCAAGACACTAAAGTTGCAAAACAGATTGCAAGTCATGTCTTACTTCCGCTTCCGGTGGGAGGAACCACATGACCAGCCCGCTGAACCACATGACCACGTGACCACTGAACCACGTGGCCGGCCCATGGCCTAAAAGGTTTTGGCACCTCTGACCTAAGAGATGCCTTGCCCACTGCAACAAATTTGTATGTGAAATTGAGATATACCACCACCACTTCTGGTAATCCTTGAAGCGTGACCTTGCTGCAGATTAACAGACTCTGAATAAAAATATCACCTCCCTGAAGAGAGATTCCTATTTAACAGTTTGATTCTTCATTAAGTGATGTTCAGAGGTTTGCATGTGCAGGGTGGGTGGGAGGGATAATTATTAATTACTTGTAGCAAAAGGAACAAAGAATTGTGTGCCATCTTAACAATTAATAAATTTTATTTGGCACTAATGTTTGAGGACTGATGACCACTTCATCAGATATGCTTGCAAGGTGTTAAAGGCATTTATTTATTTGTTTGTTCAATTTCTACCCCGCCCAATCAGCCAAGGCTGACTCAGGGTGGCTAACAAACACAGGATAAAACAGCAGATAAAACAATTAAAACTACTCTCCTCCCCCCCCCCATAAAAAAGGGTGCTGGAACTGAAGGCGGGAGGCAATCTGATCTATATCATCCAACCCAAGGTGGTCACCCTCCCACCAGCACCCCATACTTGGCCTGCCAGCCATGTCTGGAGCCGCAACTCTGTTGGCAGGAGTTTCCAAAGGGCCGGTGCAGACATGGAGAAGGCCCTCCTTCTTGTGCTAGAGAGATGAGCCCCTCTAGCTGATGGTACTATCAGAAAGCCCCTATGGTCCGCTCTGGTTGGGCGGACAGACATTCTTGGGACGGTGCGGTCTCTTAGGTATCCTGGCCCACTACAATGTAGGGCTTTAAAGGTCAAAACCAGCACCCTGAATTGCACCCAGAGGCAAACTGGTAACCAATGCAGCTCCCGAAGCAATTGTGTGGCACGGGCATAATGGCCACACCCCATCACCACCCGAGCCACCACATTTTGGACCAGCTGCAGCCTCCGAATGGTTGTCAAGGGCAGCCCCATGTAGAGCGCATTACAGTAATCTAAACTGGAGGTGACCAGAGCATGAGTGACCATGAACAAGGAGTCCTGGTCCAAGAGCAGATGCTACTGGCAGACACCCCAAAAGTTGTGCAAAAGCCCCCCTGGCCACGGCCGACACCTGCTCTTCAAGCAGCAGTCACAAGTCCAGGAGGACTCCCAAGTTGTGCGCTGGGTCTGTCTGAGGCAAAACAGCCCCATCCAGAACCAAACAGGGTAGCTCCCGGAATAACACAGGACCCCCAATCCATAGCCACTCAGTCTTGCCGGGATTCAGCTGTAGCCCGTTGTCCCTTATCCAGACCCCCACAGCCTCCAGACACCTGGATAGAACTTCGACAGCATCACTGGGATCACCACGGGCCGAGATGTACAACTGAGTGTCATCCGTGTACTGGTGGTACCACACCCCATGGAACAGATGATCTCACCCAGCGGCTTCATGTAGATGTTAAATAGGAGGGGAGAAAGCACCGAGCCCTGAGGCACCCCATATTGGAGGGGCCTAGGGCTGAACCTCTCACTCTCCAATCACACCGACTGGGTTCAGCCCTCCAGAAAAGAGGAAAACCAGGACAACACAGTGCCCTGGATCCCCAATCCTTTGAGCCATGCCAGAAGGATACCATGGTCGACGGTATCGAAGGCTGCTGAGAGGTCAAGAAGAGCAAGGACAGATGGATGACCACCATCCCGCTCCCACCCGAGATCAGTGCGACTAATACTGTCTTGGTACCATATCCGGGTATGAATCCTGACTGGAAGTGGTCCACATAATCCGCTTCATCCAGTACCCCCTGCAACTGATGCACCACTGCCTTTTCCAATACCTTCCCTAGAAAGGGAAGGTTGGAAACCGTCCTATACTTGGTTAGGACTGCGGGGTCGAGGGATGGCTTCTTCAGGAGGAGGCGCACCAAAGCATTTTTATCCTTTAGGAAACACAGTCAATCATATATTCTTCTCATTTAAACTCAATATTTCCTGGTGCATCTCCAGCTTTCTTCTTCCTCTTCCTTTTCTTCTTCTTCCTCTTCCTCTTCTTCTTCTTCTGCCGTATCCGAATTCGAATATTGGCGATCATCATGGCGATGGAGCCATGAAGTCTCTCCTGAGAATACAATGCAGTGACCTTTTATCTGCCTTCTGCATCGCAGTGTGACACCTGTACTACTGATCCAGTTCTGCGAGTCACTTTCTGATTCTGTTGTGTTCTGTAAAGCTGTGCCTTTAACAATGTACCTAGCCATGTGGTAACAATGTAACCTTTCTGTGTGCAACATTATAACCTTCAGCTGTATCAATGTAAACCTGATAAGGGGACGCGAGCTAGTGACCACTAGATGGCAATAGCGAGCGTCCAGCTCTCATGGCTCAGATTCACCTGGATCAGCAGCACGGGAAGATTCCCGCCACCTCTTCACCTGGACAAGAAGGGCGTGACCTTCTACGACGTCACGCAGGCAGCAACCAATAGTCTGTCGACGAGCCACATTCAAATGTATAGCCAGCTGTATATATTGAGCTACCCATCCGCCATTACCACATGTTCCTCCGGATCATCATGCAATAAACCTGTGTTAAGCCAACCCTTCGGCTGTTTCATTGTCTTTGGTCCCTTACACTAAATTGGTGACGAAGGTGGGATGATGGCAGCCCACGGGACCAAGACATGCGCCGGTTTCGAAATCAGGAAACCGGGCGACTGGGAGATCTTCGAAATGGACTTCCAGGCAGCACTGATTGAGTCCGAAGTCACGGAAGAGGCAAAGAAAAGGGCCATCTTCACCAGGATGCTCAGACAAGAAACCAAAAGGACCTTGGTGGACCTGATCGCACCGAGGAGGGTGAGCGAATTCAAGGCCAAGGAACTCATGCAGATGCTGCGTGAGCATGTCCGGCCCGCCACGGCGATGTTTCCCGCCCGGAGTGCGTTCTGGAGGTGAGTCCAAGCACCCGGGGAGACGGTCGGCGCATTCGTGGCGGCCCTGCGGCTGGCGGCCGGCCCGTGCAAATGGGAGAATGTCGAAATCACCCTCCGGGACTGTGTGCTGTGCGGCCTGAACGACGCCGAAACCCAGCGCACATTAATGAACCAAGAGCCGCCTCCCACGTTGCAGGAGGTCATCAGAGCGGCACAGGCCGCGGAAGCTACAAAGGCTGGGGTACAAGAACTCCAGGACTGGCGGCCGAGGTCGAGCAAGGCAGAGACTCCGGTGCATGCAGCCCGGCGAACTTCGAGGTCGTCCGCGGAGAGCAGCGACGACGAGGACGTCCGGAGGGTCCGGAAAGAGAGCCGGTGGTGCGACGGCTGTGGAGCGGCCCACGACCGCGTAAAATGCCCGTTTCGGAAGGCCGAGTGTCACAACTGCGGCCGCCGCGGGCACATCGCCAAGGTGTGCAGGTAGAGGCGCGAGACCCGGAGAAGCTCGGCAGACCGTTCCGCGGGACAAGACCGCTCAACGAGACCCAAGGACGGCGCTCAGGCCACGCGGAAGCAGGACGGCATGGGCCGCATCTCCGACGGCAGCGAGGACGACGCCCCAATATTCAGCGTGTCCGCAGGACACTCCCGCTACTTTGTTGAGGTACTAGTTCAAGGGGTTCCCATTAGAATGGAAATTGACTCGGGGTCCTCATATTCAATCATTTCCCAGAGGGAGTTTTTGAGAATTGCCCCCCACAGGCGACCCAAGCTCAAAGCGTTGAGGTCCACACTACGGGACGTGCAAGGGAACAGCATTCCAGTGTTGGGGGTTGGAGAATTTCAGGTTAAATTCAAGAAGCATGCCGCGTCTCTCCCTCTAGTCGTGCTTAAAGGGGGAGATTGCAGCCTCCTCGGGACTCAATGGTTTCAGCCCCTGGGTTTGATTATTGGGAGGGTGCACGCCGTTGGGATGCACGCCGTTGGGACTGACCCGATTCAGGAGGTGTGCGAGGCGCACCCCGAAGTTTTCAAAAAAGGACTGGGGAAATTCAAGGGGCCCCCAGTGACATTCGACCTAGACCCGGAGGTCCACCCAATTCGACTCAAACCACGCCGGGTGCCGTTCGCACTCAAGGACAAGATAGAGGCGGAACTGGACAAATTGGTGGGCCAGGGAATCCTTGTGCCTGTTGATTCTGCGGAGTGGGAAACTCCAATTGTAACCGCACTAAAGGCCAATGGGGAGGTCCGCATATGCGCCGATTACAAGTGCACCATCAACAAGGCGATCCGCCCGAATGCGTATCCGGTGCCGGTAGTCAGCCATCTGCTGGCCAGGTTACACGGGGGAAAGTGTTTCGCTAAGCTCGACTTAGCACAGGCCTACCAGCAGCTTACGGTGTCCCCTGCCGCAGCTGCTGCGCAGACCATAGTCACCAATAAGGGGGCGTTCCAGGTGACGCGCCTTCAGTTAGGCGTAAATTCGGCACCTGGAATTTTCCAGTCACTCGTGGAACGCCTCCTGAAGGGGCTAGAGGGGGTGTTGCCTTATTTTGATGACGTGTTAATAACGGGGGGGGGGAGTTGGGTCGAATTGGCCAAGAGGTTGGGGAAGGTCCTGACAATATTCGAAAAAGCGGGGTTGAGACTGCGAAAGGACAAATGCGTCTTCTTCGCGACCGAGGTTGAGTTCCTAGGGTTTTGTGTGACTCCTGAGGGGATAAAACCATCCAAATCCAAGGTGGCCGCCATTAAGAAAGCCCCCCGCCCCACCTCCAAGCCCGAGCTGCAGTCGTTCCTAGGGCTGCTCAACTTTTACCACTCCTTCCTCCCCCGGAAGGCAGCAGTGGCTGAACCGCTACACAAACTGCTAAAAAAAGACCAGACATGGAAGTGGGGCGATGACCAAGAAAGGGCATTTAGTGAACTAAAAAGTCTCCTAGCGTCTGATGCCATACTGACCCATTTCAACCCCAGACGCCCGGTAGTCCTGACCTGTGATGCATCCCCGGTGGGGGTGGGGGCGGTGCTGTGCCACGTGCTGGAAGACGTAAGGGAGGCCCCGATAGCATTCTACTCCAGGTCCCTGTCCCAAGCGGAGAGAAATTACGCACAGACGGACAGGGAGGCACTAGCGATAGTTGCGGGGACGAAAAAATTTCACGATTTTCTGTATGGCCGCCCCTTCACCATTGTAACGGACCACAAACCCCTGCTAGGCATTTTTACCGCAGATAAGCCCACGCCACAGATCCTGTCCCCGAGGATGCTCAGGTGGGCTATTTTTCTCAACGCGTACCAGCACGCGTTGGTCTACCGGCCCGGGAAAGAGATCAGCCATGCGGACGCTCTATCAAGATCTCCCCTCCCCCTGACGCCCAGCCAGGTGAGCAAGGGGGAGCGAGACCATCAGGTTCTTATGATAGAGGTGCTGGATTCGCCCCCCGTAGTGCCCGCCGACATTGCCAAAGCGACAGGGAAGGACAAGACGTTAGCGGCAGTTAGCTCCTGGGTGCAGAAAGGGTGGCCGGCGTCCTCCCCAGCGGAGGAGTTCGCCCCATTTTTCAGGAAAAAGTTAGAGCTGTCCCTAGAGAGGGGGTGCCTCTTGTGGGGGCAGCGGGTGGTGATTCCCACTTCCCTTCGGCCGCGGGTGCTCAAACTGCTGCACGTCAGCCACCCCGGCATCATGCGATCCAAACCGCTGGCCCAGAGCTACTTCTGGTGGCCCCAGTTGGACGCCGACATCGAGCACATGGTCAGCACTTGTGAAAGTTGCCAATGCTCCAGACCAGAGGAGGCCCGCCTTCCCCACAGGGAGTGGGACGCGGCTAAGGGGCCGTGGTCCCGGGTGCACATTGATTTCGCAGGCCCGTTCAGAGGCACCCTGTTTCTTCTTGTCGTGGACGCCTTCTCCAAGTGGTTGGAGGTTATCCCAGTCACGAGCACCTCCTCGGCCCAGACCATTAAGCATTTGCGGAGGCTCTTTTCCACGTTCGGCATACCCGACACATTAATTAGCGACAACGCTAGTTGTTTCACGTCCTCCGAGTTTAGGGCTTTCATGGAGATTAACGCCGTTCGGCATATCCCCTCCGCCCCGTTTCACCCAGCCACCAATGGTCAAGTGGAGCGCCTCGTCCGCACCATGAAGGACGCGTTGCGGCGCATGGGCCCCGGGGATCTGAACCTACAAGTGTGTCAGTTTCTGCTAGGGTACAGGGTGACCCCGTTGGCGTCAGGATACTCCCCCGCAGAGCTCTTAATGCGTAGGAAACTGACCACCATCCTTACTAGGCTAGACCCCACGAGGGTAGAGGACAAGGGAAGGAACATTGGGCTAGAGGCCACAAAGAGTTTCAGTGTAGGCGCCCCCGTGCATTGCAGGAATTACGCCAGCACGGGCCCAGCCTGGGTACCGGGCGTAGTTGTGGAGCAAACCGGCCCCGTGTCGTACCGCGTGGAAACCAGCACAGGGCTACTGTGGAGGTGGCACGCGGACCAGCTCCGACACAGGGTCCCCGATGAGCAGGGCGCAGACCAAACAGAGAAAAAATAAGCGTTAGGGTTCTCCCCCACCCGTTCAGCCCAAGGGGGAGGAAAAGGGGGCCGTGGGTCCCCACCAAGGGGGGAGGGGAAAAGGGGGGATGTTCCCATAGATATCCTGGGGGATTTTTCTGAGGAGGAGGAACCCGACCCCATACATATCTCGCAGAATTCCCCCACAAATGCGGATACCCCAACTGAGTTAGAATTTGATTTTCAGAACCGGGGGAGTTTTTCGGAGTGGTCCCCCACCCGTCCAAGCGAGAAGAGGGGTTTTTCGTTAGCCCCGATCGCCCCCGGTCTGCCCACAATGGAGTTTTTCCCTTCCCCTAAGGCCGCCAAACCGCGGCAAGCCACTAACGAGTCTCCCTCTCCCATTACAGGACAAGGGACCAGGGAACAAAGAAGCAGTAGCGCCCCCGGGGGGGTCAGCCCTCATCACGGCCCAAACGCACGTGAAATAAGCCATCTTGGCTGAGAGACTTCATCTCATCCTAGGGGGGAGGGATGTTGTGTTCTGTAAAGCTGTGCCTTTAACAATGTACCTAGCCATGTGGTAACAATGTAACCTTTCTGTGTGCAACATTATAACCTTCAGCTGTATCAATGTAAGCCTGATAAGGGGACGCGAGCTAGTGACCACTAGATGGCAATAGCGAGCGTCCAGCTCTCATGGCTCAGATTCACCTGGATCAGCAGCGTGGGAAGATTCCCACCACCTCTTCACCTGGACAAGAAGGGCGTGACCTTCTACGACGTCACGCAGGCAGCAACCAATAGTCTGTCGACGAGCCACGTTCAAATGTATAGCCAGCTGTATATATTGAGCTACCCATCCGCCATTACCACATGTTCCTCCGGATCATCATGCAATAAACCTGTGTTAAGCCAACCCTTCGGCTGTTTCATTGTCTTTGGTCCCTTACACTAAAGATTTTTAGCCCTTTTGGCATGCAAAGTCCTCATTGGCCCCCGGGCCAGGATTGATCAAGCTCCTGCCCTCCATCAAGATGGATTAAAGTAGGATTTAATACACTTGGGGAACATCATCCTTCCCTGTGGACTTCCTCAGGGTTGTCAGGTTAGTTAACTACTGGCTGACACTTGGCATTGAGTCACTGGCAGTATGGTCTACTCTATTACCCTAGCAGGATAACTTGGCCAGACATCTGCAGCTTTTCTGCCACTGGAAATTTCCCTATTTCCTGTGAGTCCCCTCCCCCTTCCTCCAATAAGACTGGAAGGCAGAAAGCTCTTTGGCCACAGCTGTTAACCCACCTGTGGAGATGTTGGAAGTCATCTTCTGTTTCATTTCATGCACTGAATTCTCAAGCCCTTAGATTAATTTGTACTTCTACACAATGAAAGCTCCATGTGGTCTCCTGAGATCCATGGAGAAAGAAAGGTCAAGGGGCATTTCAGCAGGAAGCCTAAGCAAAGTTGCTTGTTCTAATATTGGATCACCATTTAAATAGTGTAGTCACTAGGATGCTAAATTGGCTAATGACAAGACAGTATTAATAATTCTGTGACTTGGGATGGAAGGATGTGTTCAATAATAACACCTGCTTCTTTTGTCAGAAAAAAGCTATCAATGTTTAAACTACTTGCCATTAAAAATATTCAGCAGATTAATCTAAAAACCACTTGGTAAGAGCCACAATTGACACGTAATGTGCTTATTAGCACATGCACTGGGGAAAATCTGTTTAGGTATCATTACACACGCAGAAAATGAGTAGTTGTAACAAAGTGCATAATAGCAAAGGGGAATGAAAAGACGTGAGTCGTCAAATTATCTGTGTAGTTTTGTATTAGAACATGGGGTATCACAAACAAATTATTACATTTTCCATTTTCTCCTGCTGTAAAGAGAAGCAAAAAAAATACAATCCATTCCCTTTGGCTTTATGTGCAGAAGCGATGATCTAAAAATATCAGATCAGTTTATTGTCTGCTTCTGTCCATCATCACTGCCGAATCCATTTCACTCTCAGCTCTCTGGCTTGTACAGAGGGCTCCTGAAAGAGAATCAAGATTCCTCTAACATTGCGTCCCAAGCCCAAAAATTCACTCACCATAATGGATCTTAAATGAGCATGAGCCCTTGTAAGGGCAAAACTACCTTGCAGTGGCGGATCTCAGGTCCATACATAGAACTGGATCTGTGGGGACAACTGCAAAAGAGCCAAAGAAGGAAGAGGGAGAGGAGGCCCAGTGGAAAAGCTGAGTTATACCAGATCCAAATCCCTCTCAGCCCAGATTCACAGTCACTCAGTTGTCGCAAAGTTAGTCCAATGTCAGGGTTAAGGTAAAGATAAAGGTCTCAAGAGCCAGTCATGTCCAATTCTAGGAGGCAGTGTTCATTTCTGTTTACAGCCAAAGAGTCAACGCTGACTGCATCTGCAGACATTTCCATGCTCATGTAGCAGGCATGACTAGACACCCAAGTGCATGGAATGCTGTCACCTTTCCCCGCCGAAGCATTACATATTTATCGCCTTGCAATTTCTTGCTTTCAAACTGGCAGGATGGAAGGAACTGGGACAAATAATGGGAGTTCACTCCTTACTGCAGTATTCAGGTCTCTAACTACTGACCTGCCGACCTTATGGTCGTCAAGCTCAGTGTTTTAGTAATTTCTAACTTTCCTAGGCTGGGATGGGTTTGAATTGAGCACTGTCTTAATGAGCTTTGTATCAACTCGGGCAGCCCTCCCTTACCTTGGCTTGTTATAGAATTGCACCTTTTGTCAGGAATCTGGATTCATGAACCAATAACATTATAACTGGCCTAAGGAGAGTTTTGAGAGTACCCTGGACAGTGAAGAGAACAAATAGGTTGATCTTAGAAGAAATCAACCCTGACTATTCCTTAGAAGGACAAATAGTAAAGATGGAGCTAAAGTACTTTGGATATCAAATTAGAAAAGAGGATTCACTTGAGAAAGCCTTGATGCTGGGAAAGGTGGAGGGCCAAAGAAGGGGTGGCCAAAAATGAGATGGCTAGATGGTATTGTAGATGCAATTGGCACAGAGCTGGGCGGGTTGAGGAGGATGGTGGAGGACAGAGGTGCCTGGCAATGGTCCATAGGGTCGCAAAGGGTCGGAATTGACTGTGTGACTGAACAACAACAACAAATATCCAAATATTTACCTTAACTCTGATTTTTTAATATCATATTTGTCTGAGAAAACCTCTGAAGAACTTGCAAGTTTTTCTCCTGTTTGCAATTTTTTTACTGATCTAATAAAGGTATTGTGCAACCTCAGACTTTATGGGGGAATATGGGGCACTTCAATTCCTTCCTGAACTTGAGCATTGAGGGGGAATAGGGATAGTCTCTTCCAGAGCATTCAACAAATTGCTGAGCAGCCCCAGAAAAGGGGAATGGGCAAGCACTTCTATGTATTTTCTACCTAGAAAACCCTGGAAATAGTTGCTGTAATTTGGACTTTACTTGATGGTGCACACACACCCTCCCTGATCCAAGGAAGGGAGGAATCTGTGAGATGGAATCTAGACTTTTTTGGTTTCCCGGTGACAAGATTTGGAGAATAATTAAGAATGATGTTTGGGGTGGAGTTAGATTTAAAACAAAAATCTGTGGACTTTGTTAAAACAACCAAATTTCAAACACAAGTTCAAAGAGGAGGGAATATGTGTAAACCTCAAGGTCAACCTCCAACTGAAGTAAAATTATGACCAAAACCCATGAATGACTATTTTGATGCAAAAGACTGGACTGTATTTTTCATTAAGTCTGACTCACTTATTTGAAGGCCTAATTGCCCAATGTCTTTAAGACATATTGACTGCAGTGAAATTTGTTTTAATGCATCATGTTTGTAACTTAAACCATGCTGTACCATGGGGCAGATTGAGGAAACTGTTTTGCAGCCTGATGCAAAACATATCTGTTGCAAAACAGATTGCAAGGCATGTTTTACTTCTTCTTCCAGTGCATACCTGTCAACCCGTAGCTCCGGAAAAATGGGACCTGCACAGATCGCTTGTGCGCAGGTTGCTTTCCACGCATGCATGGAAGCGCTACGCCGCTTGCGCAGCCCCTATGCTAACAGCGTAGCGCTTCCGCGCATGCGCGGAAGGGTTTTACCCCTTCCACGCATGTGCCGAAGCACTACACCACTTGCGTAGGGGCTGCACAAGTGGTGTAGCGCTTCCATGCATGCGTGGAAAGCATTTTCCCCTGCTGCCAAATTACGGGTTTTGGCAGCGCGGGACGGGTTATGACATCAATTGACATCAAATTACGGGGTAATCCTGGCCAAATCGGGATGGTTGACAGGTATGTTCCAGTGGGAGGAACCATGTGACTGGCCTACTGAACTATGTGACCAACCTGCTGAACCACATGACCAGTCCACTGCCTGAAAATTTTGGGCACCCCTGATCCAAGCCATTCTACTGTCATAGAAGGTTGTGTGGTCCCCACAGCCTTCAGAGTAATTTTATCTCATTGTTAGGGGTAAAACAAAATTCTGATGTCAATCCATCAGGTTTCTCATACTTTAACAAATGGCACTATATTGACCCTTGCTTCAAGCAGCAAAATGTCTAGGCCTCACCCTGACATTAGGGCTTGAGCTTTCCTTTCTTCATAATTATTGGATTGGTATTAATCTTTAGACCTGTGATGGACTTATGGGTGAAATAACCTGTAGAGGTTAATGACATAAAATAAACTGATTCATAATTCTGTGGCAGCCGGTGAATCAAATGGTCAACCAACTTTGATGGTATTATGTCTGACCCTTTGCTAAGAGGAAGGTTCATTTATTTTGTACAGTGGCATTTGAGAATTAATAGGGTGTTGAAATGAAACATCGTCATAGAAATGTGTAACATTAACATTTCCCACAAATGCCAGTGATTCTGTTAATCCTTGAGTCAGAAGGTATAATGAAAAATATTAGTCTAGAGTGACTCTGAGCATGAATCCAGTCACTGTCGTCCCTTGTGATGCTCCCTGCATTTTGTGTGGACAGAGTTTGTTGTGACCAGAGAGATGGCATCTATACCAGATGAGAATGTCACACAGTCATTCTGAATAGCTCTGCAATGAAACTGGCTTTTCCCCATGGCATTCCTGAATGAAATGGCAAGTGCTGCACTGAAATAAAGCTCCATAAAAAAAACTTAACAGTGTGGTTTTATTTGTGATAAATGATAAAGGATATCAGTTCTTCTGCTTTAAAGCAAAGGCTAAGCCTCAGATGAGCCTTTAGAATGAAATGTTTTTAATGGTGTATGACAATTCTGGGATTTTAGTCTAATATAGAGGGTTTTAAACATTCTGGTATGGAACAAATCCAAGTGTTAAAGCTAAATATCAAATCTAACATCGTTGCTTTGTTTATAATCAGAAGAATAGAAGTCCGTAGGAATGCACACAAGTTAGCCATCATGCATCTTATGCACAAGGAACTGCAGTGGCCCAAGTGGTTAAGATGCTGACTGGAAGGCAGCAGGTCAGCAGTTCGATACCCGGGTACTGCACAACAGAATGAGCTCTCCCTGTCTCTGTCCCAGCTCCTGCCAACCTAGCAGTTCGAAAGCAAAAAATTGCAAGTAGATAAATAGGGACGACTTCAGTGGGTAGGTAAATAGCATTCTGTGCACTCCGTCCAGTGTCTAGGCATTATTTGTTTGTTTGTTTGTTCGTATTTGTATTCAATCAATCAAACAAACAAACAAACAATTTTTAATTTATATACTGCTCTATCTCAGCCCAACGGGCAACTCTGAGCGGTTCCCAACATGTAATAATACAAAAGCACAATACAATAAAATATAAACAATACAATCAATATACATCAATATACATCATCAAAATACAAGCTAGATATACAATAATGCAGAAATGTGCACAAGCAATTCAAACAAGCATAACAAATACAGTACAGTACAGTAGGGTCACAGCTGTGTTCCAGCTGAAGCAGGGCCCGGTATTGCCCCCCCCCCCCTTGCCAGGCCGACTCTGGGCGGCTGACAAACAAAACACAAGCAGCAACGCTAAAACCTATTAAAATCATTCTAAAAAATCATCAGTCTTAAAAATACCCATCCCCTCCCACCCCATCTTATCTTTAAAAGATGGTAGAACCTTCACTTATATAAACCAGCAGGCGGTGGTCACCTCCCCATCAGCACCCCACACCTGCCCTGCCAGCCAGGTTTTTAGCTTTTTCCTAAAGGACAGCATATTTATTTATTTATATGTCCACATTTGCCTGCCACATGTCCATGGAAACACCTGCAGATGCAGACAGCACTGGGTCTTTGGCTATGAAACATTTCTGAGCACTGGACCCTAGAGTTGGATATGACTGGCTTTCGGGCAAGGGAGACCTTTACCTTTACTATCTTATATATATATGTGTGTAAGGAAATGAATGTTTCAAATTAAGATTTTTGAAAGATTTTTGCCATATAGTATTCAAGATTATTACTACAGTAAATAGCATAGTCTACAACACATAGTCTTTTTACTCTATGCAGGCCCCCCCACTTAAAAATCCAAATGTTGGAGCTATAGGGCATGGGCCCCATGTTGGGAACCACGGGTGTAGACAATGTGCATGAATGTCCATCAAAACATTCATGCAATTTCATATGGAAAAAATGTTTGACAACCTGGCAAGAAATTCAGATGGGGGCAAGAATATGGGGGTGGGGCGGAAAGTCCAAGTAACAGTATGAAAATGAAATTGACAGAATTACACATCCATAAACTAATATGCTATTAGTAGCTGGAGATATCAGCTATGGAAGTTCACTATTTTATTTATTTTATTTTATATTCAAATTTATATGCCGCCCAATCAGGTAAACCCGACTCTGGGCGGATTTTCATGTTAGATGAGTTGCAAGCCAGTTATTTAGTTAAAACCAGTAATTTTGAAATAGACTCCCGGGAGTGGAGACAGGTGGGAGAGCCACCGCCCCCCCCCCCACAGCTGACTTCGCTCTCTGGGCCGGCCCACCCAGAGAGCAGAAAAAGGGGAGACGCCGCCGTTGCGGAGAGGGACTCCCTGTCTCACCCGGGAGCCCACGCCACCGGCTCCCGGGAGTGGAGACAGGTGGGAGAGCCACCGCCCCCCCCACAGCTGACTTCTCTCTCTGGGCCGGCCCACCCAGAGAGCAGAAAAAGGGGAGACGCCGTCGTCGTGGAGAGGGACTCCCTGTCTCGCCCGGGAGCCCACGCCACCGGCTTCCGGGAGTGGAGACAGGTGGGAGAGCCACCGCCCCCCCCCACAGCTGACTTCGCTCTCTGGGCCGGCCCACCCAGAGAGCAGAAAAAGGGGAGACGCCGTCGTCGTGGAGAGGGACTCCCTGTCTTGCCTGGGAGCCCACGCCACCGGCTCCCGGGAGTGGAGACAGGTGGGAGAGCCACCGCCCCCCCCCCCCCACAGCTGACTTCGCTCTCTGGGCCGGCCCACCCAGAGAGCAGAAAAAGGGGAGACGCCGCCGTCGTGGAGAGGGACTCCCTGTCTCATCCGGGAGCCCACGCCACCGGATCCCGGGAGTGGAGACAGGTGGGAGAGCCACCACCCCCCCAGCTGACTTCGCTCTCTGGGCCGGCCCACCCAGAGAGCAGAAAAAGGGGAGACGCCGCCGTCGCGGAGAGGGACTCCCTGTCTTGCCCGGGAGTCCACGCCACTGGCTCCCAGGAGTAGAGACAGGTGGGAGATGCTGCGGGTTGTCCTGGTTGGCCCCCTGGGATGCTTCGCTACCATCTTCTTGTTGTTGGCTAGGATTTGGGGCCAGCCGCGGTGGGCAGCAGGACTTGCCATGGTCTGGGCCTCGGTGGAGGCGAGGAGGCTGGTCGGCTTGGAGCTTCAGGACTTGTGCACGGTTTTGTTCCACCCACCCCCCTTCTGGAAGGACTAAAAGGACTGTGCTGGGTATATTTTTTATATTGTTATTTGACGTTTTGAATTTTTTTTAAATATTTTGTACTCTTTGATGTGATTAACTGATGTTTAGGATTTTATTGTATTGTACCTTATTTGATGTATTGTTAGAAACTGTATTGTAGTGCACATGTAGTGCATATTGTAGTGTATATATATATATATTTCTGTAATTTTTGCGGACAGGGATTTGTAATTGTACTTTTGGTGATTGATTTTTTGCTGTATTTATTGTATGTTATGTTACTGTATTTCGTATTATTGTCCGCTATGTAAACCACCCTGAGTCGGGTTCGCCTGAGTGAGCGCTATATAAGCGTGAAAATTAAATTAAATTAAAATTAATTAAACTTGTCCTTAACTTCAAATTTTTATGAAGGAATTCATTTCTGTCAATTGTAGCATGCTGAGCTCAAAGCTTTCTTTGTAAACTGGCAACCCCTGAGGGAGTGTGGTTCATTGTTGGAAAAATACTATAGTAATGGAAGCAGGAGATAGCATAAAATTACATGTGTTAGATGTTCATTTTCTCTCTGCCAGTTAGCTAAGGGGAAGCCACAAAGATGTCTATAAGGGAAAGTTAACAGCTGCTCATTTCTCTCAGTGGACAAACAGATAAAGATGAATTCCTCCGGCACCCCTAATGACTAAATGTAAAGAAAGAATTTCAGGAAATGGTGGCATCTGTCATAGTTGATGCATAGCAGAGAACCTCCACATTCAAATTAGAGTGGAATTGTTGAATTTTAATAAGGGTTTTCCTCCACCAGTATAGGTTATGCATGCACAAAAAGACTACAAATCCAGATGGAGATTGATAGGGCCTGTTTTTAATTCTCCCTCATGTCAGTTATCAAACTCCTTCATGACATTTAAAAACCCATTCATCGGTGCATTTGTTTTCCAAGATGTTAACAAACACAAAAGTAGTTTTGGGCTTTAAAAGTTTCAGGGGCAAAACAGTATATGTCATGAGAAATCAACTTCCTCTCGTGGGCTCATCTATGAATGTAATTCACTGTCTTTTTAAACTTGCATATACATATTTGTGTGTAAAACAGTTCATTAAGCACCCTTCAGACTGACTAATTGTGCCAGATGGTATAATTTTTTTGTGAAGTTGATTTCCCATTAATTACTTCATTCTAATACTTACCTGGAGGGGGGAAACTGAGCAAGGTACATTTTCCCATTTAAAGTTGGCTAAAATGAAAAGGTTGAATAAAAGTTGATGTTTGTTTGTTTGTTTGTTTTTGTTTGTTTGTTTTAATGCCTTTCTTCATCAAAAAGGACTCAACATGGATTAACAAGCATTTTTGAATAGAAGTATTAGAACTGCTAAAAATGATATATGCCAGCTGGTTGCTTAAATTTACAAAATAAAAACTATGTGAAGTGTTTGAATGAATTATAATTAAATGTCTAGTCCCTAAAACTGAACCTTCAGAGCAGGCAGGTTTTAGAGTAGACCATACTGCCAGTGACTCACCATCCCTGAGGACTAACAGCCTTGGATGCTGAGGTCCTCAGGGAAATTTGATTGTCCCTAAGTGTATTAATTCCTACTTGAATCCATCTTGATGGAGGGCAGCAGCAGCTTCATCAGTCCTGGCCTGGGGCCAATGAGGACTTTGTGTGCCAAAAGGGCTCAGGACCATAAAGTGACTTGCAGAACTGGGTCAGTGGTATGGATGTCATATTGCTCCCAGGACCATCTTCCTGGCTGATTGCTATAATGGTAGCCAATATTCGGAAATGGATATGGCACCTAAAGAAGAAGAAATATTGGCAGTAGTTATGCTCTTGCTTAAGTTGAAAGAAGAAAGTGCAAAAGCTGGCTTGAGACTCAACATCAAGAAAACCAAGGTAATGGCAACAGGCCCTATCACTTCCCGGAAAATAGATGGGGAAGAAGTAGAAGCAGTGACAAACTTTATATTCTTAGGATCTAAGATCACTGCAGATGATGATTGCAGCCATGAAATAAAAAGGTGACTGATTCTTGGGAAGCAAGTTATGAGAAATTTGGGGAGCATAGTTAAAAGTAGAGACATCACCTTGCAAACAAAAGTCCAAATAGTCAAAGCAATGGTATTTCCGGTAGTAATGTATGGTTGGGAGAGCTGGACCATAAGGAAGGTTGAGCACAGAAGAATTAGACACCTTTGAGATGTGGTGCTGGAGGAAAATTTTGAGAGTACCCTGGACAGCAAAGAGAACAAATAGGTCAATCTTAAAAGAAATCAACCCCGACTGCTCCTTGGAAGGTCAAATATTGAAGATGAAGTTAAGGTACTTTGGACATCAAATGAGAAGAGAGGATTCACTTGTGAAAACCTTGATGCTGGGAAAGGTGGAGGGCAAAAGAAGAAGGGGGCGGAAGAGAATGAGATGGCTAGATGGCATTGTTGATGCAATGGGCACAAAGCTTGCCGGGCCGAGGAAGATGGTGGAGGATAGGGGTGCTTGGCGTGCAGTGGTCCATGGAGTCGCTGAGGGTTGGAATCGACTTTGTGACTGAACAACAACAACAACAATAACAAATTATTCTGATAATTGCCAGTCATGCAGGTGTGAAAGTTGGCCATCTTCTTAAAATATGTTTCTTTCATTATAACTGAATAAAATAAGATTTTCCACAGAAAGATGCCTGGCTAATAAGAAAAATACTGATATTACAACTAGTGATGATCTGTGGAATAAATTTGCATCACTGTCCCTCACGCTGCTGCTTCTTACTAGCTCTTCTCTTCTATGCTTGTATTCCATGAAGCACTTTCTCAATCATTGGTCCTTTGTATCCTCTTTTCTTCTACAAAGTATTCCTTTACTGCAGGGGTTCCCAACCTTTTTATGCTGCAGGCCTGACCACCCACCCCTGGACAGCTGCGCCTCCCTGAAGTGGAAGTAAATGTGCCCGCTTCCACGTTTACAACAGGCATGAGCACATTTACGGCTTACGTAACTGCATTTATGCATGCATAGGTACATTTTATGGCTGTCATAAATGTGTCTGCTTCCACTTCCAGGTGTGGATGCAGCAACAACGGGCCAGATGGAATGACTCTGCAAGCCAAGGGTAGCCCAGGTATGTAGGTTGGGAACTCTTGCTATTCTGACTCTAGAGATGACCCTTGGTTCTTGAAGGCTGTGCTATGGAATATAAGTTGTGGCAAGTAATACCAAACTTATAAAGCTTTTAGAGAGGCATCAGCAGCACATGATGTGACTGTCATTCAGAGGCTAAATATCATTACCAGGAGGTAGAATGTATGAATGGGATTTTCTTTCTTTGTGAACAAAGTGTTGCAAAGTTTAAAATGATGGACATATATGAAATACAGATAATTATTAATGTACTGTATATGAAATATAAATAAAATTTAAAACAAATTAAATTGTAAAAATAATTAAGTATCAGGCTGTCAAGATAATTCATTTTACATTATTTCTGGTTATTTTGTGGCTGTGAAAGCTGGACAGTGAAGAAACCAATTGGGATGGGGAAATTCATTTAAACATGTTATTAGAGGATAGTTCTGTATACCGTGACCACCAGAAAGACAAATAACTGTGTGTTAGATCAGATCAACCTTGAACTGACTCTAACTTCAAAAAAGGGTAAACTGCAGCTATTGTACTTTGGGCACATCATAAGAAGCCAAGTCACCCTGGAAAAGGTATTAATGTTGGGAAATGTTGAAGGCAGTTGGAAAAATGAAACATTGAACATGAAATGGGTTGACTCAGCAGACAAAGTGCCAGTTTGGCTGAGTAGACGGTGAAGAAATCTAACTAATAAATAAATAAATAAAATAATAGATCTAACTGGGGCTATTAATGACGGGACATTTTAGGCTTGCTATTAGATGGAAATGACATGACAGCACATAATAGCAATTGTTCAAATGAGATTCTGATAGGTGCTGCCCTTTTCAGGTTGTACCTAGGACTGCAAAGATGGAGAAATCTATCATAGATGATCTCACTTTTTTTAAATAAACCACACTCAGCTGTTTCCTAGATAAGTTTCTATCCTTCAGAAAAACATGAAATATCTCTGTATGTAAGATAGAAATTGACAGTCTTTATATTAACAAATCTGGAGATTAATTGTATGTGTTGGGGGAAAGGTTTTTTTATAAAAATTCACAGGTTGTTGGTGTGTGTTGTTTTTTTTGGGGGGGGGGGCGGTTGGGGACATAACAAAATTGAAAGTTAAGTCACAAATAGCCATCAATTTCAGCCCTATCTGTTACAAGAGTATAATTACACTGCTCACATCTTATCCTTCTTGTGTGAATCATCAGCAAATTACATAGCCCCATATGTTGTTGACAGAGTACAGCTTCCACTGTGTTCAGACATTATTTTTATGAAGCAGTGACATCAAAAGTAAGTTTTTCTTTTTAAAGTATTGCCAAATTGAGGTTTACAAACTTGTAGCTTGAAAACATTAATTAAGGTGACAACTCCAGAAATCCATTGTTGTTGGCCTTCCTTCCTTCCTTCCTTCCTTCTTTCTTTCTTTCGTAATAAGAAAAGGAACATTTTCAAAGCTATGAAAAACACACCAACATAAACAGACTGGATACGTTTCACCTGTGATTGTGTGATCCTATCAATGTACTCCTGAAAATATTTGATTTAGTGCTTGACAAAAAAAAAAAAGCCAAACACTGACATATAAATGAGAATTTGCTGAAAGCAGAATCTTATAGCTGGTCTTAATCCCCTTCACATTCTTGAGTCTTTGAAGAGTAAAAGTCCCTGGCTCTTTATTTTTCAGCATTGTTAAGAAATGTAGCTAGCAATTCAAGTCCCTAGAGATGCACAGAAATAAAAAGACAGGTAGGTTTGAAGAAGTGAACTTTAAAACAGTCTTTTTTGCTACAATAGTCAGGCATTTTGGTGTAAAATTGACAACCTTGGCCTCCTAACACCAAGGACGTCATGTCTTCTGCAGTAAATCACATGACCATCTCCCACCGAGCCTTGAGGCACCACTGTTGCCATAGCACTGCGAGGCAAACCTAGCAACAGGCACATCAACCGCCAAAGCATACAACTCCAAATGACATTTTTAAAATACAATTAGTTACCCAGACTTGGCTGTTCCAAAATCTATCATTCTATTTCAAGAGGGATGTAAAGGCCGTTAGGTACCTTTTGTCACTGAAAAATATTGTGCATAAAATAGTTAATTGCTATTCAAATTAAGTAGAAAGGCTGTATAATGTGAAGGAACGCCTTGCTAATCCAATTCCTTTTGGTATGTTTACAGTGCAAGCTTGCACTCCCTGAGCTGGTTTTTGACTCGGGCACTTTGTGAGAAAGGAATAGAGAGGAAAGCGACATTTGCTTGACCCCCTTGAAATCAGACTTTTCTACATGCACAGCTTTATTACAGCTCTAGCAACACATCCTCCTATCTCAGTTTTTAGTCGTCCAATCTGGTAACATTTGAGTGTCTGTATCCTTTGTTTGTTCTGAAACCAAGTTTGTAAGACATGTCAGGAATCCCATTACTCATGAATAGGACTCTGGCCTACACATAGTTGGGATTCCTCCTTCTGAGTTGCCACCCTCCTAGCTAAGCAACCCAGGATTTTAGCTTGCTGTAAGTATGGTAGCGCATAGACAAGTAAACATTCTAGTCATCTTCTGGTATTTTAAAAGTATATTGTAGCAAAATAGTTTACAGACTATTTAAGCAGATGAAACAGCTTTAAGTCAGAAAGCACATTAAAACAAAGAAAACTTATCTAATTGTGGAAACCAAGAGGGACCCTGTTCTAGGTTAAGCCCCTACATGTTTTCTAAGTTCACAGCTCACCCTTGACATGGAGCACCAGAGAGTGTTCTGCTCCTTTTCTCTGGGTTTTATCTCCTTACACATGTTCCACCCTCTTGCCATTCCCCTAAAGGAATCTAGCCAATGACCACACAGTATCACATGTCCATCAGACCATGTTTCGTTTCTTCCGAACCACGAGGCTAGCATGTTTTGACTAGCAATCTTTCTATGGAATGTGCCATAGCTTCCCACCACCCCACCCCACCCCATGCTTGGAAATCTACATTTTGAAACTAGGCTAAGCTCAGGGTATAATAAATACCCTAAGACAATTTTCAAAGCTGGGGGGGGATGATATCTGTTTGAGGTATATCAGACAAAAATAAAAGCAAAACCAGAACAAAAGAAGTGTGCATTTTACAGATTAACTGCTAAATTTTAATGTGAGCTTTGGGGTACACAGAAAGAGCCCATTCAAAGATTGTGATATATTTGAATCACAATCAGGCATACCCTGGGCAACAGCAACCTTGTTGTGCTGGTTAATCTTTCTCACACTAGGTCAGGCAAAAGGACCAAAAGCTGGCTTCATTTTGGCAGTTTAGAGTCTGACCTAGACATGAAAGAAGAAGAATATGAGCTTTCGTGGACTTGAGCCATAATGATAATATAGGAGTTAGTCTTTAAAGTATATTTACAATTTACTCAACTCATTTAATTTTTATTGTAAATATTTTTTACTATGTTATGTAAGCTTCCCAGTGGAAAAATAACCCAGATGGGTGGGATATAAATGTAATAAATGAATGAATGAATGAATATAAATAGAGTGTAATGTTTCTCTCTGTGTGTTTTGTTTTTTGTTTGATGTGCTTGGACAGGTTAACACATCTATTCCTTTGAAACTTCATGTATTTGAGGTGATATCGTCAAGATTTTCTATAAATAAATAGGGTTACAGATTATTGCTCTAGTCCAGCAGTTTTGGTATCCTTATTGTTTCTCTTCTAACAGAAGTTGCATGTCACACGTCCCCATGGTTATTTCAATTTTGGATGCAGGTGTTATAAGCATCCAAACAAGCCAAGAATTCCTTCTCCTTCTTTTACTTATTTTCTCATTTCTTTTTCCTTGAAAGATAAGCTGTAACAACCTACAGTGCTGTGCAAAGGTTTAAGACCACCAGCAGATCATTTGGAGAAAATTCAAAGATCATTTGGACTGATAAGACAATAGCATGTAAGTTGAAAATGTCCTGTCAAAAAGCTGTTAAAATTACATTTTGTTTTACCAAATTTTATCTTTGTAACTACTTGCTATGTTAAGTAGTAATTCTGTAACTAATTGCCGTAAATTCCCACATGCAATTTAGTTACACCTTCATTATAAAAATTAACCAGTTGCTAGTAACTATGCAGATATAACTAGTGATTTTTGTACTCAGATTACCTCCAGAAGGATATTATGGAGCTGGAAAAAGTGCAGAGGAGGGCAACCAGAATGATTAGGGGACTGGAATACCTTCCTTACCATCTGAGGCTGCAACAGTTGGGCCTCTTCACTCTTGAACAACGGCGTCTAAGAGGTGACCTGATTGAAGTTTATAAAATCATGCACAGTGTGGACAATGAAAGCGCGGCACCAAAATGGCCACCACGCTCTTTGCAGCCCCCCCCACCCGGACTCAGACATCCGGGTGAGTTAGGGGGCGTGGCCACTCCTCTATAAAAGGAGTGGCCATGAGGCAGCCGAGCTGCCATTTTAGAACGCGACAGAGCGGAGAAGTTTTCTCCATCGCGTTTTTACTCTGAGCTGTGTCCTTTGTACCTTAGCTTCAAACGGAGTTCCTTTGCTCTTCGCTACTGCGGTACTCACGGCACAGGATCGGATCCCTGGCCAGGGATCAATTGGGAGGCAGTTTCTTCCGGGAGACATGGCTCCCAAGCGCAAGGCTCCAGGGGTCAAGCCGTGGCTGAGGGGAAGGGCTTTCCCTACCCCTTCTTCGACTGGGGGGCAGCCATTGGGTCGGAGGACTCAGGCTGCACCCCCGCAGCAGGGCAGTGGGATGCTTTGCCCACTGCTGCCAGTGGGGCCGACCAGGCTTCTGCCTGTCAGCCTGGCACAAGCCTGCAGGCTGGGCTGGCATATCCTGGCCCCTCGGGGATCCCGGCCCCTGGAGGGCCTTTTCACGGCTCAGGACAGGGTGGCCCATGTGGGTCTGGTGTGGGTTTCCACCCCACCATTCCTACGGCCCCCCATGGGCCGGAGTTTTGGGCATGGCCCTATTCGGGCCCTGGATCCCCATTCGGGTTTCCATTCCAGCAATTACCTAGTGGGCCGTCCGGCCCACCCGGCCCACCTTATACTGGGGGCTCAGAGGCCGTTGATGCACTTATCGCACGCATTTAAGTGCTAGAGGCATCAATGGGCATTGCCCAACCGCCTTCTGATGGGGGTTCAAGCCCGCCTGCTGTGTTGGAGCTTCTCAGCTAGCGGCATGTTCAACAAGCATCAGTGTCGTTTCCGACATGAGTGTCCCTCTTGCTCTGGCCCTCACACTGCCTCCGCGTGCCCACGGGCTGGTGGGTCACGAGGCAGAGGTAGGGGTGGGCAGGGGGCGGTCAGAGCTCCCTCTGACAGGGCTAGCCATGCAAAAGGCCCCCTCCCCAATTAATATCCCTATGCTGGAACGATGGCTTTCCGCTTATCCTAGACGGGATGATGCAAGGTACCTGTTAGAAGGTTTCCAGTTTGGCTTTCGTATTCCATTTAGGGGTGTTCGGGGAACGCAGGATGCCCCGAACTTACTTTCTCTGAAGGGTAATGAGGAGGTCGCTGCACAAAGCATAGCTAAGGAGGTGAAGGCTATGAGAGTTGCTGGGCCCTTTACTGAACCACCATTCCCTGACTTAAAGGTCTCTCCTCTGGGGCTAGTACCGAAAAAGACCCCAGGTGAATTTCGTTTAATCCACCATCTCTCTTACCCTGCGGGTTCCTCGGTCAATGATGCTATTCCTGATGACCTATGCTCAGTCAGGTACACGTCGTTTGATCAGGCCCTACAGATGGTATGCTCCTGTGGTCCCGGGGCCCTCCTGGCAAAGTGTGATATCAAATCGGCATTCCGATTACTGCCAGTACACCCCGAGGACTTTGAGCTGTTGGGTTTTCGTTTCCGATGAAAGTTATACGTAGATAAGGCCATGCCTTTTGGCTGTTCTATTTCATGTTCGGCATTCGAACGATTTAGCACTTTCCTCCAATGGGCCTTTGTTAGTAGGTCAGGGTCCCGGTCTGTAGCCCATTACCTCGATGACTTTTTGTTCGGGGGTGAACGGGGCTCGGACATGTGTACGCGTCTCCTTACTATATTTCAGGCGCTTATGCGGGAACTGGGTGTCCCCTTAGCGCCTGAAAAGACTGAGGGCCCAGGCACCAAGCTCACCTTTTTAGCCATCGAAATTGACACTGTCGCACAGGCATCCAGGTTACCCATGGACAAGGTGACTCGGATCTCCGCGGCGATTCTGGCACTGATTGCCAAGCATAAAGTGTCCCTTCGTGAGCTACAGGTCCTTCATGGCCACCTCAACTTTGCCTGCAGGGTGGTGACACCGGGCAGAGCTTTTGCCAGGCGTCTGTGTGATGCCATGGCTGGCCTATTAAAACGCCACCACAGGGTCCGGCTGACCAGGGGCATACGGGCAGACCTTTCGGTTTGGCTTACATTCCTCCAGGATTTCAATGGGGTCTCTTTTTGGAGATCAGACCTTATGGTCTGCCCTAAATTTCAAGTACAGTCGGATGCCTCCGGCTCTCTGGGTTATGGGATTTATTTTGAGGGGCGATGGGCATATGGCCGATGGCCTCACACATGGCAGGGCACGGATCGCCTCCGCGATCTTACTTTCCTGAATTTTTTTCCCATTTTGGGAGCACTAATGCTATGGGGCGACAAGTGGGCCAACTCAGTGGTCCATTTTTGGTGTGACAATGCTGCAGTGGTGCACATTGTTAATGCCCAGACGTCCAAATCCCCTAGGGTCATGGCATTGATTCGTCAATTTGTTTTGAGAAGCCAATGCCTCAATGTGCTGTTCAGGGCCAGACACGTACCAGGTATTAATAACGATATTGCTGATGCTTTATCCCGCCTGCAGATCTCCCGGTTCCGTGCCTTGGCTCCAGAAGCAGAGGAATTCCCCTTGCCACGCCCGGCCGAGATTTGGACATTTGGCGAGGAGAGGTGAACCGGGCGATCGGCATGTCATTGGCACCTCGCACGCGTAAGGCGTATCAGCTTGCTTTCATACAATTTAGGACCTTTTGTGGGCAACTACGGTTGCCTGAAGTGTGGCCAGTACCAGTAGACCAGGTTTTACAATACATGGTTTATCTTCACGGTCAGGGGTTGGCCCCCCGTACTATAGCCTCTAGGCTTTCGGCACTGGCATTTATGGCCAAGGTGCGGGGCTTCGCTGATTGCGTGAATGACTTCTGCATACGCCATGTTTTGGAGGGGTGGACACGTGAACGTGGCCGCCACCCGGACACATGTCACCCGATTTCACCAGAGGTTCTTACCCACCTTGCATGAGGCTGGCATAACTTATGTTATGATAGGTATGAGGTGGCTCTTTTTCACGCAGCTACCACTGTAGCCTTCTTTGGAGCGCTCCGCATCAGTGAGTTGGTACCACTGTCTAAGGCGGATGCGTCTCGCAGGGCACTGGAACTCGATGATGTCTATGTTACACATGAGTGGGCTCAGTTGAGGATACGGTCCTCAAAGGTTGATCAGCACGGCGTAGGCAGTGGAGTTAGACTTCTACGATGTTCCATTGAAGACATCTGTCCGGTTGGTGCCCTACATGAGTTTTTGGCAGTGTGTGGTACGCACCCTGGCCCATTTTTCTGCCACCAGGATGGGTCTCCCCTCACTAGATTCCAGTTTTTTGAAGGTGACCGGTATGGCACTTCACAGTGTGGGACTCCCCGGGGCTCATTACGGCACCCATTCCTTTAGGATAGGCGCCGCGTCCACTGCGGCTGCGTTTGGGTACTCTGAGGCTGATATACGCCAGATGGGCAGATGGGGATCCATGCGCTTTGCATTATACGTACGCCCCCTCCATGCATGAGTACCAGTTATGTCATTGTCCCTCTTTCTTCTTTTACAGACCCTGTGTGTCCCCGCACACCGGTGGCAGTATGGCTGGTGGGCCACAGTTACGTGCACTGGGCAGCACAGTATGCTGCGGCAACAGAGTGGGGACCCCATCTCGGGCTACATGCAGCCGCACTTATGCGATGGTACGGTAAGCGTGGTATGAGATGGCGGGAACTGTTGCCATTCCTGTTTTCCATCAGGGATGCTGGACCGCCTGATGTCCTTATCCTGCACCTCGGGGGCAATGACCTCGCACAGGTCACTGGCCTCTCTTTAAAATTCATGATTTGCAGTGACCTGGCCTATTTACATTATGTATGGCCGTCCACGCGGCTGCTATGGCCGGACATTGTGCCGCGACAGACTTACAGGGGAGGCATTGACCTCCGAGCCCTTCACCGCATTCGCCAGTTGGTAAACAGGGCTGTTGCCTGATTCCTGGCAGACAAGGGCTTGGGGACAGCCAACCGGCACCCTAGGATAGGTTTGCAGGATTATTATCTCTATGCAGGAGATGGGGTCCACTTGTCGGCCAGAGGTATGAACCTCTTTCTTGAGGATATGCAAGCAGGCCTGGTGACCGAGCTGACGGTCTGGGGGGGGGGGGGCGGTGAGTCATCATGGACACCTCCCCATGTGGCAGGTAGCACTGGTAAGGTAAAGATTTATGACCCATAGGTATCCGGCAGGTTTGCAATTGACTGGCCAACATGTAGACAGGGACAGGGGAAATAGGTTTGGCCGGTCAAGGGCGAACCAGGCAAGGGGTGATGGCAGGAGCTTCACAGCCTGCATCACCTTGATATTTAATGGATACACGTCATAGGGTGGGGTCAGTAGATAGTTTATTGACTCCGGTCAACAATTTGTTTGTGTCAACAAACAAATTGATACAAATAGTTACATGTAGCCAATTGCCATTGACATTTTGGGAGGAACCTTACCAGTGTTACTGCGGCCTGCTTGCCTTAAAGAATTACAATTGGATGATTACACCAATTGAAAGTTATAATTCGGACTAGGGCATTATTCAATAAAAGTGGCCCGATGCCTTTATCCATATACCGGTGTCTGAGTCTTTCTTTGGGGGGTGCGTCTGCAAAGTATCCCTATCGCATAACACTAGAACTAGGGGGCACTCCATGAAACCTTTGGGTACTAGTTCTCAAACAAATAAGAGAAAGTAATTTTTCACCCAGAGGATTACTCCCTGCCAGAAGAAGTGGTGACAGCTGTCAGTCTTGACAGCGGGCTGCAATAGTACTGGTAAGGGGTAAATCCAATTAGAGTCCTAATTAACTGACTCTCACACCTTGCTACTGCAGTAACAACGTGAGAGCCTATGCCAACAAACGGCTTCACCGGAAGCGTGTTGTTGACCTACTCTATGTGTTGCCTATCTAATTAAGCCGACTGGCCATACCAGTTTGGCTAACCTTGTCCTCCCTATGGCCAACCAACTGTATTTAACCTGTTAAATTTTAATGCAGTTGCCCCTAACCAGTGCTATTCGCCACACAGAGAGGAGTTCACTGACTCACTGCCCCACCATGGCTGCAAACGGCCAACAGGCCCGTCTGTATGGAGGACAGAAAGAGGTCCATGCTCCTGTCTGACAAATGTACACCATCAGCACGATACAGACAGCGGTCTTGTATGCGTATGCGCGGGTGTGGAACCACCGCCCCCAAAGCGTTGGCATATACGTAATGGGCCACTGCCTTGTTAACCGACCTGTGGGCCCGGTCAACTCCCCGTGGATCAATTCCACCTCGGTAAAACATGCGTGGTATAATTTGAGACCAAACGATCCGTGCCTGTGGCCAGGACTGACCCAACTGGGCAAGATCTCTCCGGATGCCGCATGCCAACTCCAAACCCACCCAGGTGTATGACCAAAACATCCGGTGGGCTCTGGTCTCCCATGGACCTGATAAAGGGAAGCAATGAATGCCAACACATGCCATGGAAGCCAAACCAACGTACCAGCGCCAATGCGCCAATGCCCAAGTGCGGCCCCCAAGAAGTGGACACAGCGTAGCAGATGGCCCAATACACGTAGCTGTGTCCAATGATCCAGACCCGTGCAGGCCTTCCAAGGCGCGCCGCACCTGTAAGAAAAGAAAAGAAAATACACGAGCAAAAGTGCTACTGAACCAAAGGCCGTACATATGAACGAAAACGATTGGAACCCCACTGCCCCATGGAGCAGATATCCCCCTCTGTGTAACCACAGTGGATGCAGTGGATGCAGTGCCAATGTGAAAAGAGTGGGTCCCAAAACACATACCCCGAAAGCCCAGTGAGGCCCGTAACCCTCCAAAATTGGTATTTGGTGAGTGGTAGACCGTCCGCATGACAGAAAAGGGGCCCCGGGGAATGACCACGCAATGCCAAGAAGGCGCGCAGGGCCCTGACCAGACAAATTTCAGGGCTACTGCAAGTGTACAGCATGAGCATACTGTCCTTGCCAAGCTGATCGGTCTTTGAAAAACGAACAGATAACCACAGCCATTCGTGGGTTACAGACAGATCAGCCAGGTCTAATGCCCTGCGAGAGGTGTCCCCGCGGGACGAGACCACAAGCTCGCTGACCCGAAGTGTGCTGAAGAACGCCAACGAGGTAGCCGCATGGAAAAGACACGCTTCATAATGGTCTCTGCAGACTGTCGGCCAAACACCGGCAAGTCGCAAGAGCATGGTCAGGGAAATAGGTCGCCTGGTATCGGGGTGCTGACCGTGCTCACAAGACCACCCCTCCAGAACACGACAGACCCTGAAATCCGAAGTGACATCTGCAAAGCTGTTGACCTTCGCATAGAAGGCCAGTGCAGAAAGACGGCCCGCAATAGTCCTAGGCACCAACCCCTTAGCATAAAGGTGTACCATGAATTGCAAAAGGTGATCCACAGGGGGAGGCCAAAGTCCAGGGAGGGAGAGCCCGTGGCGGAATGCCTCAAAGTCCCTGAGCATAAGCACATACACCTTACGGGTGCTGCTAGCCAGCGAAAGAGTGATGGCCCGGTTCACCTCTCCATGCCAAAACTCCACATTATGGACGGGAGTGCCAATGGCAGTTCATTGGCCTCTGGCGCCAGAGCCCGAAACCGATCGATCTGTAGGCGAGACAAAGCGTCAGCAATATCATTCTTGATATCCGGCACATGTCTGGCCTTGAACAGTATGTTGCGGCACAAAGCACACAATACAAAATGGTGGACCATGACCATAACCCTAGGGGAGTGAGATGTCTGGGAATTAATGATCTGGACGACAGCCACGTTGTCGCACCAAAAATGAACCACCGAGTTCACCCATGCCTCACCCCACAGCAATAGAGCTCCCAAAATAGGGAAGAACTCTAAGAAGGTGAGGTCATGAAGCACGGTAGTGCCCCGCCATGCCTCCGGCCACCCACCATAGGACCAATGTCCATCGAAGTACATACCATAGCCGAACGCCTCAGATGCATCCAACTGGACCTGAAATACTGGCATGGCCAGGCGCTCATCCTGCCAAAAGGAAACCCTGTTAAAATCTGACAGGAACCCCAACCATACCTGCAAGTCAGCTCTGACAGCCCTAGTCAAATGAACCCTGTGGTGCTTCCTGGATAACTCAAACATGGCCTGGCAAAAGCACGGCCGGGCGCAATAACCCGGCAAGCAAAGTTGAGGTACCCATGAAACACCTGGAGGTCATGCCGTGAAGCCTTGCATTTGGCCAGTAGGGAACGGATAGCATCCAAGATGCGGGCAACCTTGTCTGTGGGCAACCTGGAGGACTGGGTTACGGTGTCCAACTCAATTCCTAAAAAGACTAAACAAGTAGCAGGGTCCTCCGTCTTCTCCGGAGCCAACGGCACGCCGAATTCGGCCATAAGACCCTGAAACGCGGCCAACAGGTGCACACACTCATCCGAGTCCACAGGGGCCCCAAACAAAAAATCATCAAGGTAGTGGGACACCGAGCGAACCCCTGAGCGATGGACAAAGGCCCAATGCAGGAATGAACTGAAACGCTTGAAAGCCGAGCAAGAGACAGAGCACCCGAAAGGCATCGCCTTGTCGACAAAATACTGCCCCTGGAAACGAAAGCCCAGCAACTCAAAATCATCTGGGTGAACAGGCAGGAGGCGGAAGGCCGACTTGATGTCACACTTGGCCATCATAGCCCCCCGGCCGCACGCCTGGACCATGTTGAGAGCCTGATCAAACGAAGTGTACCGGACTGAGCATAGCTCATCCGGTATAGCATCGTTCACAGATTTACCTGCTGGGTAAGATAAATGGTGAATCAGATGAAATTCACTGGGTACCTTCTTGGGGACCAAACCCAGGGGCGACACTTTGAGGTTGGGATAAGGTGGGTCATCAAAGGGGCCAGCTACCCGGCCCTCCCGGACCTCCTTGAATATTTTTACCTGGGCAACCTGCTCCATCCCTCTCAAGGAAACCAGGTTAGGTGCATCCTGCGGCAAGTGCACCCCTACAAACGGGATATGAAAACCTTTAGAAAAACCCTCCCAAATATATTCTGCATCTGCCAAGTTGGGGTAGAGACAGAGCCAACATTCCAAAACATCCAATTTAATTGGGGAGGGGGCCTTCAGCTGCTGATGGGTCAGCGTCGAGGCATTTGGTTCCCCGCTGCGCCCTGCCCCGATCCCGGGATCCCCCAGATCTGGTGCAAGCCGTGGCTGGGTGGGGGCCAAAACAGGTAGGGCATGCGTGCCTGAACCTGCACTGGCACCAATAACATCCAGCTGCCGACGAGTAGCTCCAGCACAACAAGGGGGTGGAACCCTCTGCCCCGCCTGCTGGCGGGGAGGTTGAGCGGAACCAGAATGCTGTACAGCGTGTCCAGAATGGAACTGGTCGCCGATGGCTGGATGGGATGGGTTCATATAATATAGCCACAAAAGCTGATTGGGCTCGTCCCAGCGCATCTCCGGGTGAAGCGCAGTCCGCATACAAAATTCCTCATCGTACGCCAGCCACGATTGACCCGGGTAGTCCACATACGCTCGATAGATGATATCAAGGTACTGGAAGAGAGGAATAGCTAGGTCTGGGTGAGCCCTGAGGGATACCACAGCATAAATGAGATAGGCGGGTAACCAGTTGGCCCAGGTGTGCGATGGTTTATGCTGCCGGGCCAACTCCTTATCATGGTCATCCTGCTTCTCTTTCTCATCATGGGTTGGTTCACTGTTCAGGAGGCTAAACAGGTCGACATATTCCCTGCGCCAAATTTTATCCCTAGTGGTGGGGAGCAAGTGGTCACCCAGGGGAAGCATGACCCCCGCGGTGGGCAAAACACACGCGGAAACAGTATGATACCTAATGTTCACTGGCGGGCAATAGGGCCAGACCAGATAAGACAACTGCGGTGTGGCCTGTGGGACAGCCGAGGGGGCCCTCCATTCCCCCACCCGCGACTGCGCCACCATGATAGGCAGCAAGTGAGACACTGAAGTAGCCACACTGGATCCAGCCGGCCAAGGCCAAGTAGGCAGTGCTGGCAGAGGTACAGAATGAGTGTGGGTGGATCTAACTTCACTGCTATACTCACTGGATGCAACCCCTCCTGCCGCCCCCACCGGTGGTTCCATGCGGGTAGGGGCGTCGGAGCTCAGGAACGAACTAGAGCTCGAGCTATCGAAGGAACCATGCTCCGTGCACCCTGCGGACGCCACGGATGCCGGGGCATGCGACCCTGCAGGGCCGAGCAGCGGGCGGCCCATGGGAACACCCAACAGGGCCCACTCAAGCCGCACTAGCCGTGAGTCAAGGGAGGCCGGCAGTGAGGGGTCAACAGGGGAGCCATTACTGGGTGGAAGTATGGTAGGCCCAGCCCAGGGTAGTAGGCCCGCGGCCCTCTCCAGGGCCACGAATCGGGCCTCAACTATCTCGTGGGCCAGGGGGCTGGGCACAGGCTGGGATACAGCGGGAGCAAGTGGGCCATCAGCCGGGGCCCATGGGATGGAGACCCCTGATGAGGGCCCGCTTCCTCACGAGTCAGGGCTCTCCCTGTGAGGCGTGGACGAAGCCATGCATCGGGCCCTCCTCCTCCTCGGGGGGGATGGCTGAGGCACCGGAGTCAGGGCTGCTGCGGGACGAGGCGCAGAGGCGTGTGAGCGCCGCAGCACAGGCAGGCCGCTGGGCCCGGTCTTCCTCTTAGGTGCCACATGCACCTAAGAGTGGGGGAGACCGGCGCAGCTGCCGAACAGAGCCCTAAGTGGGCAGAGCACAGCCCCGAGGATGAGCGGCAGACACGCCACTAGACAAGTGCTGGCCCAGTCCCGGGCTGACAAAGAAGTCCGGCTCCCGCCCATTCCCGGATGGGGGCCAACAGAGCAAGGCACGCCAAGCGCGCCTGAAGAGGAAGCAAGCCGCAGAGGACTGGCACCAGCCCGCTCCCGGGCTGATGGCAGTCCAAAGAGTCGGCAGGGCACAGAGCAGTAAACGCACCGTGGCCCGGCCAAAATTCGAAAGAGGGGGCTGTTGGCCCGGCCACCCCTTACAAAGGGGAAGCCGGCCACGGCCCCTCTTCCCGGCTGTGCCCGTGCCTCAGGGGCAGGGCCAGTAGAGCGCGTGGTGGCCATTTTGCCACCACGCGTACCTTTTAAGAAGAGTTTTTTTAAAAAAAACTAAATGATTACAATCTTTTTCTTTAAACTAGCAGAAGCTGTTTCATAAGGAGAGTCATTTTAACACTGTCTAGTTTGTCTGTTTAAGAGTTAAATATGTGCAGCGGGCTTAGATTTAAGTGTGAAGGACACATTTAATCTATATTTGGCTTGCCTAAATGAGTTTTTAGAAAGCCTCAAAAGTAAACTCATCTACATGTAATTAACTTGTATTTAGGGCTATGCGTTCACTAACCCTTATAATTGCATTCAAAACACACACTCTTCTTGAATCAAGATATATGTGTGAGTGGGGTTAATATCCCAGAACTGTTCTGTGTTCTTGTGTCCTTCAGTTGAGTGTATACTTCTGCTCCCTTCTCTCTCTGTTGTACTTACATATATTGAATAAGGTGTGCTCTTGCCTAGGAAAGAGCATACAAAAATCAAGAGGCTGTTCTTTAAAATTCCAGCACATGTTTTTCATCTTGCAGCATAATTTAGTGGCACTTCAAGGTTTTCCATCCCATTGTTCTCTACCATCTCTTGTTCATATGTCAAATGGTAGTCCAATGATTAATGAATTAATTAGCTTAGGAAACCAACAATCTTTCATTCCACTGTGAATAATATGCACTCCACAAGGGAACCATGCTTTTGACAGTTGTGCTGCAAGATCCATGTCAGATCTGATGCCATTCATTCAATTAGCAATTGCGTGAATGGCTTTAAAAAGCTGATTATAGGCAAGGTCTGTCTAATCTGGATCAGACTGTGGTGGGCAGTATAAGGGCTTTACACCACCACCACCACCACCAATTAAAAAGACTGGCCATTCATTCCTTCCATTTACATGGAGGAGGCACCTTTATTGGAACAAAATGTGAAACAAATGGTTAAAGCCCCTTCCTCCTCCAGTACATACCCGTTATTTCACAATGGGATTCTAGCCTTGTTCCTTACTCCTGTTTCAGAAGACTGCTGTCCAGTTCTTGGTTTCTATGGACTGTTATTGTGCCTTGCTGGAATCCTTACTCCTGTCCTCACCTTGAAGATACAAATTTCTGAGCAACAAAGGTCAGCAGACTTGCAGTTGCCTGGCTTCCAGATCCCTTGCCTTGTTCCTGGTTTCTGCTGTTGACGAACTCTGCTTGGTCCAGATTCCTGCTCCAGAAAATCTGTCTTGCACCTGCTCCTGAGGACTCCCTGCCTTGTTCCTGTGGTCTGTAGACTTACAGTTGCTTGTCTCCTGTATTTCTTGCCTTGTTCCTGGTTTCTGCTGTTAAAGATCATCTCCTTCCTCTTGATCCTGGCTCCAGAAGGTTACCTGCCTTCTTGATTTCTGCTTCTGAAGACCTGCCCAGATCCTGATTTTTGTGGACTCTTGGAATTCCATCCTTGTCTTTCTCTAGTCCCTAAGGATACTCTGCCATGTCTGTTCTCCTGGTCACCCGACTTCTGGTTTGTTTGGAGTACCCTTTCATAGTTTGGACCAAATCTGCATCTCTGGCTTCATTTGGGCTTGGTCTCTGGACTGAGATTTGTTGACTATTTGGCCTGTTACCTGGTTGCCCTGGGTCCTGGCATTTGTGTTGCCTGCCAGCCACCTATGACCTGGACCCTGACATAAATGAACTGATTCATTGCTTTTGCAAAGATCTCTAAAATGTAAAAAAATAAAAATCTAAAATTATTTCACTTCTCAATATTATGAAGGAGCTCATTAACCCCTTCGACATATCTGATGTTTACACAGGAAGCAGCCATTTGACATCTGCAGAGCTCATTAAACATTTCAACCCATTCTCAGCAATCACACTTGCTGTGAATAAGGTAAATGTGAGCACACCAAAATAGTAGAATTCCCTGACAAGATTTCAAAAAGAATATGCAGCAAGAAATCCGTCCACAAAAATGACTCAAGGTCAATAGTAACACAAAATCCTTTACTTCAGGTGAAAACTCTTTTTCAAGGTAAAAACTCAAAGTCCTTTACATCAGGTATGGAACACCAACTCAAATATTCTTATTACAGTATAGAAAACCAAAGCTATCGGGTATACAGCTTTTCACTTAAAGTTTCAATGAGGGTTTTCTCCAAGGTGTATAAATTCTTTATGGGATATATTCATTAATAATTATTGTTTCTTTTTTCATGTATATCACGTCTCAGCCTCTAGGTTTATTCATGTGTTACTATTGACCTCGAGTAATTTTTGCGGACGGATTTCTTGCTGCATATTTATTTTCACCGTCTAGCCATCTGCATTGCAAGATTTCAAAAAGAAACATGGGGGGAGATGGAGGGAGAAGTTGTGGAGCTGCAGCATCCACAAGATGTGGACATCGTAATTAGGATCCACCCCCAAGAGCTCAAATAAATGGACTATATGCCCCGTTGAGACATGCTCATCATATCCTGAGTAAACATTTTTAAAGCCCTTGTTCAAGAACAAGAGGTATCATAACTGTAAAATTGACAAAATGTCATTGGAAATTAAAAAACCTAACTAGATAATTTCAAACACTTAGTGTTTACCAAAATTATGGTCTTCTGTTCCTTTCATGTCCAGGTGGGGGAGGGTGGATAAATCTGTTTTGTGCTAAAAAGGGTTTTATATCTAGTGCAATCTCTGCTATTTCTCACTTAAGCTATCTTTTCAATCACATTGATCAATATTTATTCTCCTATGAGAAGGAGCCAGATGAGTCTTTGAATTGCTCAACATTATCCCTCCTTTGATGAATGATATTCTCCTTTCTGCCCCCTTCCCTCTCTTTTCCTGTGACACCATTCAGCAGTCCACAGTGATTTTCATTTTTGCGGTTGTTAAAAAGTAGCTAACATAGCACAACAGCAATGCATCTACCTAGCATGGTACATAAAATATGGGCAATGTATCTCATTTATCTAGAATACTGCTGCACCAATAGGAATATATTTTATACCCATGATGGTGAACCTTGGCACTCCAGATGTTCTTGGACTTCAATTCCCAGAAGCTCAAGCCCCTGTGAATCCACATGAATGGATTAACTGTGATTCATCTGGCCCGCGCCACCCTTGTCACTCCTGGAAGCGGAAGTAAAATGCGCCCATAGGGCCCATTTTACTTCTGCTTCCGGGAGCGATGAGGGCAGTGCAGGCCGGACGAATCACAGTAAAACCATTTGTGTGAATTCACGGGGGGGGGGCTTGAGCTTCTGGGAATTGAAGTCCAAGAACATCTGGAGTGCCAAGGTTCACCATGACAGTTTTATACCATTAAAATGGAAAATCTAGAACATGGCTTCTTCATTGTCCCTTTCAAATCCATAGTCCACCATGGTTGTCACTGTAGATAACACTGCACACAGCTCTATTTGGGTACAAACTAATCATCCACACAGACTGTACAACAAGATTATTAGAAGTGATCTGAACTATGGCTAAAAGAACCTGTAGACCAGTGTTACCCAACATTTGGTTTTTGGACCAATTCTCAGAAGCCTAAGTCATTTTCCCAAAGCGCTGCTCAGCCAATGTACAGACTTAGGCTTTGTGAAATTGAAGTCACCCTGGGGGGCATGGGCCCCACATTGGGAACCACTGATGTAGACCTAGCACTGTGCCAAGCAGAAGGTAGACAGCTCTGAAAAGAGATGGGGGAAATAACTCCAAGTCAAAACACATGTGGACACCATGTCTTGATTTGAAGCAAACAGCACTAAAAGTTACACAAATAGCAAGCTACATGACCAGCTGGATGTGACCTTAGCTACAAAGGAATCCCCTTGCCACTAATGGGACTTTCAAATCATGTAATATTATATACTTTGCTTAATCTTATTAATGCAAACTGATATGATAGTTAATTATAAAAGAAAAATAAATAAATGTTATACTAATAAAAAATAAACTTACAGTTGTACCTCATACAATGATTTTAATCCATTCCACGGGGTTCGTTGTTGTACAAAACAATTGCTGTACTATACATGCATCGTATAGCGATTTTCCATATGGCATGCATCATACGGCAGTTTTGTTTTCTTTCTTTTTTTGCTAAGTGGTTTTTCCCATTGAAAAATTGTTGTACGATTTTTTCCATAGGGAAAATTGTTATGCAGGTCACAATTTTCCCCCCAAAACCTAATTGTTATGCAATTTCATTGCTATACGGGGCGATTGATGTACTGTATAAAGTTCCACTGTATTTGGATTTTTTAAAGCAAAATTAATATTAAATTTTGGTTTTGAAGAACAAAGTAAAATGAGTTTGTACATTTGCAGGTGAAACAATATAATTCCTACTGTAATTCATAGGATACTAGCAAGGGTTGCCCGGCGTTGCCGGGCTTTTCCCCCCGTGTTTTTTAATTAAAAATGAGCCATTTTTTTTTTTTTTTGCAATAGTGTTACATTGTGTTGGAAGGTTAAATTGTGTTGTTTTTTTTAAAACATTGCTTAGTCTGTAATTTTAATTTTTTAAATGTTTATTTATGTTAAATTTGTTTGGCTTGGCTGTTATTAACTGTGATCTGCTTTTTTGGGTTTTTTTGAGGATTAATAAAAGAAGAAAGTATGATATATTAACTCAGCACAGGATTTTTTAAAGTTTCTATTGTATTTTATTGACATATATATATTTGTGATTTGTGTGACAGTGTGTTTAGTGTAATTTTTTTTATTTGTTTTTTTTGGTGTGACCTTTTGTGTAAAATTGTGAGTTTGGGGCTGTTGTGTGTTTTTGAATTGTTTTTACTATTGTGGCCAGCAGGTGGTGCTGGTAGGGGTTATTGTATTTTGACTTTTGTTTCTCTCCTGGCCTCTGGGTGGAGCTTCTTCTGGTAAGTAGGGTCTTTCTGTATCCATTTCTTTTCCAGTCCTGGTGTAGGTAGCACGTGTTCTGGTAAGTTTGCTTGTTTTCTTTGTTTTGTGTGTGTGTGTGGGGGGGGGGGGAGGTTGGAGTTTGTATTTTTTGTCTGTTTGTTTTGTTTTTGTCTTTGTTTACTTCGTATTGTTTTTGGTGTTTTTGTTTTTTTGTATTTTTGGCTGTGTTTGAGTGTTTTTAGTAATTTTTAAAAAAATATTTGTTTGGTGGTGGGGAAGGTACGTGGTCATTGGGGGTTTGGAAGGGTGGGCTAGGTGGTGGGGAGGGGGCATGGTTGTTGGGGGTTAGGAAGGGTGGGCTAGGTGGTGGGGAGGGGGCATGGTCGTTGGGGGTTAGGAAGGGTGGGCTAGGTGGTGGGGAGGGGGGCATGGTCGTTGTGGGTTATTAAGGGTGGGTTAGGTGGTGGGGAGGGTGGCTTTATTGTTTTATGGTGCTTTTTTTTGTGTAGTTGTGAAAGTAGATCGGGGTTTCCCCTTTAATATCAGTGGGTGGGGCTTGCGACCCCCCTCTCCGCTTGCTCCCCTGGGGTTGGGAGGTTTGTGGGGACAAAAGAGGTATGTCCCCCCAACTCTTCTGGACCCAGTACACCAGGCACAGTGGATTGATTCCCTCCCCCCCTCCTTAAAACAACTCCATTTTTAAAGAGTAGAAAAGACGGAGTTTTTTTAAGGAGGGGGGTGGGAATCGATCCCCTCTCCCTGGTGTCCTGAGTCCAGAAGGGTTTGGGAAACATTCCCCTTTTGTCCCCACAAACCTCCCAACGCTAGGTTAGCCAGCGGAGAGGGGGATCGCAAACCCACCCACTGATATTAAAGGGGAAACTCCAGTCGGGTCCTTCAGGGAGGGATAGAAAGGCGGCTGGTGTGTGTTTGGCTGTGACGCGGTGAGTTGTTTTTCTTTTTAATTTTTTGGGCGCCATTTTCCTCAGCGTTCTGCGTGCTCATGGCGCGCAGGACGCTGGGGCTTGTAGTAATGGGTTGGTGCTTTCTGTTTGTGCTGCGTTTTTTTAAAATGGTTTTATTTTGATTGGCTGCGGCGCGTTTCCGAACGCTGCCCCGTGCGAGAGCCTCTCAGCCTGATTGGCTCTGGCACGGCGCAAGGAATGTTGGGAAGTGAAGTTGTTTCCCTTTCTTCGCGTTTGTGGGGCTGTTGCCCCACTGCCGGTTTTTTCAATCCTTCGTTGACCTGCGTACCCAGATCGGCCGTGTGCACGAAGGGTGAGTGCAGGCAAGTAGGGCGAGGCATAGCAACCTATAGCCAGTTCCAACGGTGAACCCTTGGATTTATAGGTTAAGATTTTGAAAATACACGCTTACATTTTTCTTGGCATGCAGTCTGAACAATTTACTTTCTTTTTAATCTCAGTGGCTCTTTGTTGCCACTGGGGGTGTTGTAGGACTTGTTCTTACTGTCTTAAAGAACAGAAAAGGCAGCACATTGTGTTGTGCTTAAGACAGGGGTGCCCAAACTACAGTCCATGGGTTGGATTCGGCCCCAATGCCAATTCATCCAGCCCACACTGCCCTTGTCACTCCCGATGTCAATTCATTCTGACACCAATTCATCCAGCCCATGCCACCCTCGACACCCCATACGGGCATTTTTTACTTCCACTTCCAGGAGCAATGATGGCAACATGGGCTGGATGAATTGGCATCAGGAGCTGGATCTGGCCCACAGGCTGTAGTTTGGGCACCGCTTGTTTAAACAGAGAAAATGGCAACTTAAGAATCTATCTCATCCTGTTGCAAAACAGATTTCAAGGCGTGTTTTGCTTCTGCTTCCAGTGGGAGGAATCACGTGACCGGCCCACTGAACCATGTGACTGGCCCATGGCCAAAAATGTTTGGGCATCCCTGGCTTAAGGTATACTATGAAAAACATGATTATCCCCAAGTACTATTGAGTTGCTACTTTCATTATCAGCACTAATTGGAATAGTCAAAGTTGAAGAATGCTGGGAATTGCAGCCCCCAAACATCTACAGGGCCCCACATTCTGCATTTCTGGCTTAAACTAAAAGTGACCAAGCTGCATAGTAGCCTTTTATAGATGCATATTATATCAAAATAGGAGAATTCTTTTCTGAATCAGGTCTGCTGCTGCAGCCAAGATTTAAAATAACTCCTTCGTCAAGAATAATCAGTATTTTGAGATTCAGAAGCAACAAGAATGTACTGTATGTTATTTTGCCTATAGTGATTATTCAACAGAGCAGTGCTTAAAAATGAGGCGATGTCATATTTGTCTTTCAAATGTTCTCTAATTAATCAGCACTTGGGGAAAAGTTACTGCCACCACAGCCACTACGCCAAGGGATTGTGAGAAGTAACTTTTCCAAACCCTGCCTGGTATATTTCAATTGTGCTTGGGACTTTACCTGGTAGCGGGACACCATGAAATGGTATTTAGACATGCTGGCTTGACTCTGTTTTAGCACAGACTAGACTACAAGTGGACCACTGTTAGAAAGGAATGTGGCAATCAGCTCCTAGCCATGGGAAAGAGATTTTGTCATGATGAGCTGTGGCGGCAGCGTGCACTGCCCGACTGCATGAATGAACCACTTCAGATGCTGTTTTGCTGACAAGGCACTGCCTCCACTATCCCTGATTAAGTTAGTGAGGCAAAGAGCTGGGATATTTTTGTTTGCTTTGTTCTCGCCCATTTAATGACTCCTGAAAGCAGATGCACAGAGTGGATGTTTGAGTTTGTTTTTCCTATTTGTGTCTTTGTTTATATTTTTTAAAGGCAGACCAAATGACCACATGTCCTAGCAATGTGTTTGTATTAAATTAAGCTCTCACTGCTCAAATTGGGACAACAGCCAAGAAGAGAGTCTTTACCGTCCTCTGACCCTTTTATTTTCAATGCACGTCACAGTCAATCAAGAGGGTGAAACCCAGCCTTGTATTGTATACTTGGGAGTTTCTCTTCCCATTTAAAAGTCTCTCCCTCCCTTTGTTCTTATGCATGAAGCAAAATGTGTGAGAAGAAATGAAATAATTCTTTAAGCCTATCTATGGTAACCTGCTGATAGTGTTCATCTTTGCACAATGGTGGCTTCTGCTTTCTATGTTTAGCATACCCATGGCAATAGACTGCATCTTCTTGAGTTTACAATAGTTGCCATATACTGTATAAATCAAGAGACAGATGTGTGTGTGGGGGGGGGGGCACAGAATATTTACCTGTATGTCTCTCTACCTGTCATTCATCCAATAATTAATAATCATGTTGGCAGAGAACCTTCAACTTCTCAAGAATACTCTGTGGTCCATTGCACCAAAAACAATGAGTGACACTTTAAAGATTATCCTTGGTGAGTTGGATACTTGGATCTGAAATCAAAGGTTGCAAGTGTGATCCCCCACTGTGCCTCTTGGGAAACAGCCAGTTTATGCACTCTTGGGGAAACTGGACCATCCAATAGAATACCCAGGGGAAAAAGAATAAGAAACCACTTCTGAGTACTCTACACCTAGGATCAATTTGATGGCATATAATTAATGATTAATTGGTTTTATTTGGCAAAATCTTTACTGGATCCAGTTTGATTTTGGCATTCCTATTCCCTCTGGCCCTTCTGATTTAAGTCTTAGATCAACTGTGCATACACTAAGGTTCTGTCTTGACCAGGGATTCTCAACCTGCAGCCCGTGGGCTGGATGTGGCCCACAGCACCATTTCATGTGGCTCCCCACTGCCTCCACCATGCCCAGAAGTGGAGGAAGGGCAAAATGGCCGTCCAGCCCCCAAAGCTGTCTGTGGGAGAATGACGTGGCCCTCGGCTTAAAAAGGTTGGGAACTCCTGGTCTTGACTGTCAAAAGAATCAGGTTTCCAATCGTTTTTTAAAAACCAGGTAATGTGATGATTATATAGGTTCATCTGTCCTTTGTGAAACCTTGCCCAAAATACTACAGATATTGTCATCAAGCAGCCTCTTAATTTCTGTCCCTGTCGGATTTTTAATTTTACTTATCCCTGCAGCCCCTATCACTACCGTCTTGTACCTGCCAGCTGCTGTCCTGTTTAAAAAGTGATATAACTATTATTATCATAGAGGAGTATGTTGTTTTGCTGCAAATAATAATGGTAATCCCACATGTTCTCATCATGGCACAGTAAAACTGCCACACCAACCACTGGAATATAGAGAAATTCTCATCATGTGGTGATTCTGCAGAACTTCAGCAGAGCTTCAAAGTAACTTAAAAAAAGGATTGCTATTACATATTTGCCTGTTATTTGCTGCTGCTACTACTTATTATTCAAATCTAAAGTAAGTCTCAGTGGAATTTTCACTCAGGTATTTGTGTATAGTTTTGCATCCCCCATCATATTTCCAAGTTACAAAAATGTAAATGTTTAAAAACAAGCTTGTAATGATTGAAGACAAAATGGATTTGAACATAGCAATGTTTATAAATGAAGCCAGGGATATTCTGCAAAGATCTGCCTCTTCAGCTTCCTCACAGTTGTTAAGCTTTTAGTTGTCGTAATCCATCTGCGTGTAAGGCTTTCCTTAGGTCTAAAAGCCTTACTAACAGAAAGTTCCTGGTGGTTTGATGTTGTGGTACCTCCAAACATCGAGGTAATTACATTCAGCTTCACAGATGAATCATTATAGCGATAGTTATTTTCTAAAGGCTTCAGTGTTTCTCTGTCCTCCATCTGGTATTATGCATTGCAGGAATTATGCATAGAAATATCAGAAGCAAAATACTTTTGTTGCTGTTGTTATTTTGCAGTACATTATTCACTGGCAGAGATTGAATTTCTGAGCAGGGTCACTTAATGGTCAGGCATTCTTTTTGAAAGAAAAGTGCAAACTATTATCAGCAATATCATTAGACATGATGAAATAGACACCTCAGTTGGCAGATGTTGGCAGACAAGATGAAGATGAAAAATGATAGTTATTTCCATTGTTATTTTGTTCTTTTACTGCCAAGGAGCAAAAGTGGTGCTCCTAAGGTTATCTGCTTTGTGTATCAAAATAACATGGTGGAGTTTGAGCAGAGTTGACTACTTTGTTTTAAATGGGCAAAGGGCATTTGTTGCTCTGATTCAGGAGGGAAAAGTATTGAGATGGCATTCAGTACTCAGATTTCACAAGGCTTAAAAGGCTGATTGTCTGTGCTTAACAATAATATGATGTGACAAACTGGCCACTCTCTTCTTCTTCTTTTGCCACATCTGAATCCAAATATTGGCGATTATCATGGTGAGCAGTCATGAAGACTGTCCTGAGAATATAATGCAGTGGCCTTTCATGTGCCTTCTGCAGCGCAGCATGACACTCATACCACTGATCCAGTTCCGTGCATCACTATATGGTCTTGAGCCCCTTTGGCACACAAAGTCCTCCTCAGCCCAAGGCCAGTATTGATGAAGCTGCTGCCCTCCATCAAGATGGATTCAAGTGGGATTTAATCACCCTTCCCTGTGGATTTCGGCACCCAAGGCCATTAGTCCTCAGGGTTGTCAGGTTAATTAACCACTGCCTGGCGCTCAGCGTTGAGTTGTGGCAGTATGGTCTACTCTATAACCATAGCAGGATAACATGGCCTGACTCTCAACAAGGCAATACTGTATTTGTTATGTTCTGAGTTATGTATACTGAAAATAATCAGACCTGCAATATACTGTTTGGTGTATGCAAACCAAGACACGGGACACAGCCTCGGGCTGGGTTAACTCAGGTTTATTGCATCGTGGACAGAGGGAACATGAGGTAATGGCGGATCAATAGCTCTTTATATACAGCAGTAATACATTTGAACGTGGTGCCATGGTAGCCCATTGGCTACTGTCTGCGTGACGTCATTACAGGTCACGCCCTTCTTGTCCAGGTGTAGGTAGTGGCGGGAAAACTTCCCGCGCTGTTGCCTTTGATGAGTTCGGACCAAGAGAGCTTGGACGCTCGCTGCTGCCAGCTGGTGGTCATTAGCTCGCGTCCTATTACAGGGCTTATATGATACAGCTGAAGGTTACATTGTTGCTATAGGCAAGGTTACATTGACTCAGATACATTTCAATCCATGTGTACAGTAAAACCATCAGAACACAACATCCCTCCCCCCTAGGACGAGACAAAGTCTCGAGCCCACCTTAACACACTCCCCCCCCCTTATGAGACAAAGTCTCTCAGCCAAGATGGCTTATTTCGAACACGCTGGGGTCTCGGTGCGGGCTGCCTCTCCCTGGGATTGCTACCTTCTCTTTGTCCCCTGGTCTCCTGTCCTGCAATATGAGAGGGAGACTCGTTAGTGACTTTCCGCGGCTCCGCGGCGCTGTTGGGAGGTGTGCTCTTTCTTAGGGAGGAACCGGGGGCACTGGGGGCTAACGAAAAACCCCTCTTCTCGCTTGGATGGGTGGGGGAACACTCCTGAAAACCCCCCCGGCTCGCCAAATCAAAATCAAAATCACTATCGGGGGCAGCGGTCGCGAACTCCTCTCCCCCTTCCCCGGCCCCTGCTAGAGCTGGCGTATCAAAGGGATATGAGTCGGGGCCGCTGCTTCTGCTTCCTTCCCCCCAAGCTTGGGACTGTTGTCCACTGCTGTCTCCCCCTTGGGTTAAGCGGGTGGGGGAGAACCCTAACGCTGAATCCTGTTGCTGAGCTCCACTGACTGGCCCAATCACTCTGTGCCTCAGTTGATCTGCGTGCCTCCTCCAGAGGAGGCCGGTGTTCGTCTCGACCCGGTACGACACTGGCCCCGTCTGTTCTACAACCGTCCCTGGCACCCAGGCTGGCCCTGCGCTGGAATAGTTCCTGCAGTGAACAGGGTCACCGGCAGCGAAACCTTTCGAGACTGCCAACCCCACGTTTTTTCCTTTATCCTCGACTCTCGTTGGGTCTAGCCTGGACAGGAGCGTGGTCAGTTTTCGCCGCATCAAGAGCTCCGCCGGCGAGTAGCCGGATGCCAAAGGGGTCACCCTATACGCTAAGAGGAATTGGCACACTTGGTGATTCAGGTCCCCCGGGCCCATGCGCCGCAGCGCCTCCTTCGTTGTACGCACCAACCGTTCCACTTGGCCATTCGTGGCCGGGTGAAACGGTGCGGACGTGATATGCCGAATGGCGTTTGTCCCCATGAATGCCCCGAACTCAGCGGAGGTGAAACAACTAGCGTTATCGCTGACTAAAGTGTCGGGTAAACCGAACGTGGAAAAGACTCTCCGTAGCCGGCTAATTGTCGTGGCGGAGGACGTGCTTTTTACCGGGATAACCTCCAGCCACTTGGAGAACGCATCCACGACTAGGAGAAACATGGTTCCTCGGAATGGGCCAGCGAAATCTACGTGCACCCTGGACCATGGTCCCCGTGCTGTGTCCCATTCCCTATGTGGGAGACGGGCCGCCTCAGGGCGGGACCCCTGGCAAGCCTCGCAAGTGCCAACCATGTGCTCAATATCCGTGTCCAGCTGCGGCCACCAGAAGTAACTCCGGGCCAGCGCCTTGGAACGAACTATGCCCGGGTGGCTGACGTGCAGCAGTTCGAGCACCCTTGTCCGCAGGGGCGCAGGGACCACCACCCGTTGGCCCCACAGAAGGCACCCCCTCTCTAGGGACAACTCTAGCTTCTTCCTAAAGAATGGGTCGAACTCCGTACTCGGGGACGAACCCGGCCACCCCTTCTGCACCCATGAGCAAACCTTCGCCAGTGTCCTGTCCTTTCCTGTCGCCCTAGCAATGTCGGCTGGCACTATTGGGGGAGCGTCTAAAACCTCAATTAGCAACACCTGGCGGTCCTTTTCTGCTCTCGCCTTCTGGGCGTCCGACAATGGCAAGGGGGATCTCGAAAGCGCATCAGCATGGCTGATCTCCTTTCCGGGCCTGTACTCCAACTCATGTTGGTACGCGTTGAGGAAAATAGCCCATCGCAGCATTCTCGGGGACAGGATCTGCGGCGTGGGCTTATGCGCCGTGAAAATCCCTAACAGCGGTTTGTGATCGGTCACGATTTTGAACGGGCGGCCATACAAAAAATCGTGAAATTTTTTGGTCCCCGATACGATTGCTAATGCTTCCCTGTCGGTTTGCGCGTAATTCCGCTCCGCTTGGGACAGGGACCTTGAGTAAAATGCTACCGGGGCCTCCCTGCCGTCCTCCAACACGTGGCAAAGCACCGCCCCCACCCCCACCGGGGATGCATCACAAACTAGGACCACAGGCCGTTTGGGGTCGAAATGCGTCAGGATTGCCTCAGATGTTAGGAGTTGCTTTAGCTCCTTGAACGCCCTCTCGTGCTCATCACCCCACATCCACGGCTCCTCCTTTTTCAGCAACCGATGGAGCGGTTCGGCCACGGACGCCTTCCTCGGGAGGAATGTATGGTAAAAATTTAGGAGCCCCAGGAAAGATTGCAGCTCGGTCTTGGATGTGGGGCGAGGGGCCTTTTTAATGGCTGCTACCTTGGATTTAGACGGCTTAATCCCCTCGGGTGTGATTCGGAACCCTAAAAACTCGACCTCTGTTTCGAAAAAAACACATTTATCCTTCCTCAATCTCAGCCCCGCTTTCTCGAACACGGTCAGTACCTTGTCCAACCTTTTCGCTAGTTCAGCCTCACTCCCCCCTGTTATCAACACGTCATCAAAATAAGGCAACACCCCCTCCAGGCCCTTTAGAAGGCGTTCCACGAGCGATTGAAAAAGACCGGGTGCCGAGTTCACGCCGAACTGTAACCGCGACACCTGGAACGCTCCCTTATGTGTAACTATCGTTTGTGCCGCGGCCGTGGCGGGGGTCACAGGAAGTTGCTGATAGGCTTGTGCCAAATCGAGCTTGGCGAAACACTTTCCCCCATTTAGCCTGGCCAAAAGGTGGCTTATCACTGGCACCGGGTATGCATTAGGGCGGATCGCCTTGTTAATTGTACACTTATAATCTGCGCAAATGCGCACCTCCCCGTTAGCCTTTAGAGCCGTTACAATTGGAGTTTCCCACTCCGCGGAATCAACAGGAATAAGAATTCCCTGGCCCACCAGTTTGTCCAATTCCGCCTCTATCTTGTCCTTGAGTGCAAACGGCACCCTGCGTGGTTTGAGTCTTATTGGGCGGACCTCCGGGTCTATGTCGAAAGCTACAGGGGGTCCCTTGAACTTTCCGAGTCCTTTCTCAAAAACGGCGGGATGCGCATCGCAAACCGCTTGTATTGGGTCCCCCCCCACGGTATGCACCCCCCCTATGAACAACCCTAAAGGCTGAAACCACTGTGTTCCCAGGAGGCTACAGCTTCCCCCTTTCAGGACAACTAGGGGCAGTTCCGCAGAATGTCTCTTAAAATTGACCCGAAACTTCCCAACCCCCAATACCGGAATGTTGTTTCCCTGTACGTCCCGTAGTGTGGACCTCAACGCTTTAAGCTTTGGCCGCACGTGGGGGTCGATTTTCAGGAACTCTTTCTGGGGAATTATGGAAAAGGAGGACCCCGAGTCAATTTCCATCTTAATAGGGGCCCCTTGTACTAATACCTCAACGAAGTAATGGGACTGTCCCGCGGACACGCTGAACACTGAGGCGTCGTCCTCGCTGCTGTCCGAGACGCGGCCCACGCCGTCCTGCTTCCTCGTGGTCTGGGCGCCATCTTTGGGCCTTGCTGGACGGTCCGGCCTGGCCGCGCGGTCTTGTGATTGCCCCCGGCCCTCTTTCCGCTTTCTGCACGCCTTGGCGATGTGCCCCCGACGGCCGCAGGTGTAACACTCGGCCTTCCTGAACGGGCATCTCGCGCGCTCGTGGGCCGCTCCGCAACCCTCGCAGCGTCGACCGCCCTTCCGGACCTTCTGGACCTCCTCGCCGTCGCTGCCTTCCGTAGACGACTTTGAGGCCCGCCGAGTCGCGTGCACCGACTGTCCGGCCTTCCCGTGCACCGAATTTTCCGCCTTGCCGGCTTTAGGACGCCACTCACGCCACTGATGCATCTCGTCCACTCCGGCATTCGTGGACTCTGCGGCTTCCGCGGCCTCTATGACTTCGGCCAGCGTGGGTGGCGGCTCCTTATTCATCAAGCTGCGCTGCACCTCCTTGTCTTTCAGGCCACATAACACGCCGTCCCTGAGGACCATCTCCAGGATGTCGCCCCATTTACAGGGGGCGGCGGCTATCCTCATGGCGGCCACGAATGCCTCAACCGACTCGTCTGGCGCTTGGACTCGCCTCCAAAACGCGCTCCGAGCGGGAAACATTGCCCTCGAGGGGCAGAACCGCTCTCGCAGCAGCTTCATGATGTCGCTCGCCTTAAAGTCGCTCACCTTCTTCGGAGCGATTATGCCCACCAGCGTCCGCTTGGTTTCCATCCCGAGCATTCTGGTGAGGATGGCCCTCTTCCTCTCCTCGTCGTCTTGTTTGACTCTGAGTTCCACCAGTGCCGCCTGGAAGTCCATCTCAAGCAGCTCCCAGTCTTGCGGTTTGGTGATGTTGAACCCGCTTTGTGCCCTGGCTGTTCCGTGGGGATCCATGATCCTATCCTCGTCGCCAATTTGGTGTATGCAAACCAAGACACGGGACACAGCCTCGGGCTGGGTTAACTCAGGTTTATTGCATCGTGGACAGAGGGAACATGAGGTAATGGCGGATCAATAGCTCTTTATATACAGCAGTAATACATTTGAACGTGGTGCCATGGTAGCCCATTGGCTACTGTCTGCGTGACGTCATTACAGGTCACGCCCTTCTTGTCCAGGTGTAGGTAGTGGCGGGAAAACTTCCCGCGCTGTTGCCTTTGATGAGTTCGGACCAAGAGAGCTTGGACGCTCGCTGCTGCCAGCTGGTGGTCATTAGCTCGCGTCCTATTACAGGGCTTATATGATACAGCTGAAGGTTACATTGTTGCTATAGGCAAGGTTACATTGACTCAGATACATTTCAATCCATGTGTACAGTAAAACCATCAGAACACAACATACTGTTTGATAGAAATAAATTCAGAAGCAAACAAATATTGGATTTTTTTTCCTCACAGTGGGCTTTTTAACTCCAAAGACATGTCTAATAATAATTGTTGGCCTTCATGTCATATTTGACTTCATGGTTTTCTAGGTAGAGAATACACAGAAGTTGTTCTACACTTAACAATATTAAGTATACACTTAAATATGTAAAGAAATAGGACAGACAAGTTTTTGAAAGCACACATGAGCAGAAATCACTCTAGCTCCTTGCCAAACTGTAATTGTGGGTCTCTTGCTATAAAACCCCTAATCTGCCATTATTAAACTCCACATTCTTCTTCTTTCATGTCCTGATCAAACCATGGACTGCCAAAATGAAGCCACTTTCTTGGCTTTGTTGCTGTCCAAACTTACAGTAAGTCTTCACCAGTGCATGTTTCTGGCAGTAATCAGCAGATCAGTAAATAAGCTGGATTCTGTATCATTCACACCACGTGTTGTTGTCTGCCAGAAGCCCCCAACTGAGCATCTTGGTTTTACATTTAGGCACTCTGACCCCCAGCCTATTTAGGGTCCTCCAAGTGATGTAGAGGAGGTTGAATTCCTCAGCGATATCCTCCTTTAAAGATGTTCCTTGCCCAGTGGGCTCCTTCCTCCATCTTTTAATTTGGGTTTGCTCTTCTATACCCTCAAGAATGTTTGTTCTTGCCATAAAGCTCTTCCTGGATCTGAGTCGGTGGACTTGATGCTCATATCCATTCAGAGAATGTTGAGGGACATTCTCTTGCTTCGTTCTCTTGATTCCGCTGCTATTTTCTCAACTGGTGTAGGGGTAAACAGAAAGAGCTTCCACGAAGATTGTGTATACAATTGGGCATACCCTGGATGGCAACCTCATCGGCTAATCTTTCTAACACCAGATCAAACCAATTCCACATTGCTAGCAGTCTTATGGAGGAAGGGTCTAAGCATGCTCCCTCCTATTTTTGGTTTCTTTGCACAAACAAAGAAAAGGCTGATGAGGAAAGGTTCCTGCCCATGGGTAGGCCCTTCATATAAGAAGCTGGGGCAGTATCACCACAAGGAAGATTTTGTTTGGCTTGTTCTTTGCATCACTGCATTATCAGAACTGAGCTTGCAAGTTCTATTTTGTACCCTTTGCCACAGGAATTCTCAACCTTCACCCCACGGGCCAGATGCAGCCCACAACACTGGCTGACCAGCTGGCTGACCAGCTGAGGTGAGCCCCGCCCCTCCTCCCTTTTGCCAGGAGAGGTAAAGGGCCGTCAGAAGACAAGAAGCCTCTGACCAGCTGAGGTGAGCCCTGCCCCTCCTCCCTTTTGCCAGGAGAGGTAAAGGGCCGTCGGCCGGCAGAAGACCAAAGCCTCTGACCAGCTGAGGTGAGCCCCGCCCCTCCTCCCTTTTGCCAGGAGAGGTAAAGGGCCGTCAGAAGACAAGAAGCCTCTGACCAGCAGAGATGAGCCCCGCCCCTCCTCCCTTTTGCCAGGAGAGGTAAAGGGCCATCGGGGCCGGCAGAAACAATAGCCTCTGCCCCTCCTCCCTTTGCCAGGAGGTTGTTGGGACCACCCTCACCATCGGCGTCCCGGGCTTCCGCCTCCCTGCGGGGGGCTCAAACAGCTGGCGGCTGTGGATAAATTTCCACCGCCACCCTGGAGACACCTGCGGCCAGTCTGGAGCTCGCTGGGACCACCATGCCATCGGCGTCCCGGGCTCCTGCCTCCCTGCGGGGGGCTCAAAAGGCTGGCAACTGCGGAAGAACTTCCACCACTGCCCTGGAGACACCTGCGGCCAATTTGGAGCTCACCGGGACCATCCCACCATCGGCGTCCCAGGCTCCCGCCTCCCTGCGGGGTCTCAAAAGGCCAGCAGCCATGGCGGGATTTCCACCCTGCCCTGGAGACACATATGGCCAGTTGGAGCTCGCTGGGACCACCTCACCATCGGCATCTCAGGCTCCTGCCTCCCTGCAGGGGGCTCAAAAGGCGGGCGGCCACGGAGGAACTCCCACCGCCGCCCTGGAGACACCTGCGGCCAGTTGGATATTGCTGGGACCACCCCCATCATTGGCATCCCAGGCTCCCGCCCCCCTGTGGGGGGCTCGGTAGGCCAGCGGCCGCGGCGGAGCTTCTGCCACCACCACCCTGGAGACACCTGCGGCCAGTCAGAGATTGCTGGGACCACCCCACCATTGGCGTCCCGGGCTCTTGCCTCCCTGCGGGGGGCCCAAAGGGCCGGTGGCCGCGGCAGAATTTCCCCTGCCGCTCTGGAGACACCTGCAGCCAATCAGAGCTTGTTGGGATCACTTCCTCCATTGGTGTCCTGTGTTCCCACCCCCCTGCGGGGGGCTTAAATGGCCGGCGGTCGCACCGGAATTTCCACTGCCGCCCTGGAGACTCTTGCGGCCAGTCGGAACTCGCCGGGACCATCAATATGGGAAGAGAGACTGAGAGGGTATGTTTTAAGTGGGTTAGGGAGGGAGGGAGGGAGAGATGGCCCTGCCAGCCAGGAAGATGGGGCGACACTCCGTCTGGGTTAATGGTGGAGGTTCCAGGGGCCCATTTAGAGGTTGTGACGGGCATGGGGCGTTATAGCGGGAACCGTGGGGCGGGCCGCACTCGGGGAAGGCGGGACCGATGCTTAGTATCTGTCCCACGTTCTGGCCCCCCGGTTTCACCTCTAGGTCCTGAGCAGCTGATCCAGGGTGACCCCACCCTTAGGCTGCTGCTGATGAATGCCAGGTCGGTCTGTAGTAAGGCGCCCCTAATACAAGATTCTATTCTGGGAGAGAGGGCCGACCTGGCATGCATCACTGAGACCTGGCTGAGACCAGAGGATGGGGTGCCTCTATCAGAGATGTGTCCAGCCGGGTTCGGTGTTTGGCACCAGCCTAGGGATGAGGGCAAGGGCGGTGGTGTTGCCATTATAGCCAGGGAGTCACTAGGAGTTACCAGGGCCACTGCTCCACAATTCCTGGGTTGTGAGTCCCTGCTCCTGCGGCTGGGCCCAAAGGGTCAGTTGGGGGTCCTACTCCTGTACCTGCCCCCTTGCAGGGTAAGGGACTCCCTGCCTGGGCTCCTCGAGGCTGTCTCAGCATTGGCGTTGGAGTTCCCTAGGCTGATGGTTCTGGGGGACTTCAATTTGCCTTCGCTGGGGTCCGGTTCCGGGGTGGCTCAGGAGTTCATGGCTTCCATGGCAACTATGGACCTGGCTCAGGTAATTCGGGGTCCTACCAGGGGCAGTGGCCACACACCAGATTTAGTCTTTTTGTCGGGGCGGTGGCAGAGTGATCTGAATTTACAGAAGCTAGACATAACACCTGTGCCATGGTCAGATCACTATCTGGTGGCTCTAGACTTCCTGGGGGCAACACATCATCGTAGGGAGGCAGGGTCTATTAAAGTGGCCCGCCCCCGGCAACTGATGGATCCGGATGGATTCCAGAGGGAACTGGGGGCTTTTCCCCTGGATCGGCAACACGATTCGCCCGAGGCACTTGTTGACCTATGGTGTGGGTCAACGATAGCTGCCTTGGATGTAATCGCTCCACTACGGCCTCTCAGAGCCCGTGGAGCTAGGTCATCCCCGTGGTTCACAGAAGAACTACGGGAGCTCAAACGGGCAAAGAGACGCCTTGAGCGCCGCTGGGTGAAGACCAGGAACGATTCCGATTGGACACTAGCTAGAGCCGCTATTAGGGCCTACCTAGTGGCGATGGGGGTGGTGAGGAGGCAATACTTCACCTCCCTTATTGCCTCCGCTGATAATCGCCCAGCCACCCTGTTTCGGGTGACCAGGTCCCTCCTTGGTAGGGGGGGGGCTGTGCCTGGTTGGCAGGGATCGGCTGAGGACTTTGCTGACCATCTGGTGGAGAAAATCGATCGGATTCGCTCAGGGTTTAATCTTGGCGTGGATGGGGAGGGTCAGGGGGGAGCCAGTGCACAGTCGTGCTGTGTTATCTGGGATCAGTTTGATCCTGTTGCCCCAGATGAAGTGGACAGGCTCCTTGCGGCGGTCCGCGCCACTAATTGTCCATTGGATCCCTGTCCCGCCTGGCTGGTAAAAGCCTCAAAGATGGTGACAGGTGGCTGGGTCGGGGCTATAATTAATGCGTCTTTTCGGGAAGGGATATTTCCTGCACCATTGAAACATGCTTTGGTGCGCCCCCTCCTGAAGAAGCCATCCCTCGATCCAGCAGTCATAACCAACTACAGGCCTGTTTCCAACCTCCCCTTTTTGGGGAAAGTATTGGAAAAGGCAGTGGCGCGTCAGTTGCAGGGGGTACTGGATGAAGCGGAATATCTGGACCCCTTCCAGTCAGGATTCAGACCTGGATATGGTACTGAGACTGCATTGGTCGCGCTGATGGATGATCTCTGGCGAGAGCGGGATGGCGGTCATCCGTCCGTCCTTGCTCTTCTTGACCTCTCAGCGGCCTTCGATACCGTCGACCACGGTATCCTTCTGGAACGGCTCCGAGGATTGGGAATCCAGGGCACTGTGTGGTCCTGGTTTTCCTCATTTCTGAGGGGCCGGACCCAGTCGGTGTGGTTGGAGAGCGAGAAGTCCAGTCCTAGGTCCCTAAAATATGGGGTGCCTCAGGGCTCGGTACTCTCTCCTCTCCTTTTTAACATCTACATGAAGCCGCTGGGTGAGATCATCCGTTCCCACGGGGTGCGGTACCATCAGTACGCGGATGATACACAGTTGTACATCTCGGCCCGTGGGGACCCCAGTGATGCAGTCAAAGTCCTTTCCAGCTGTCTGGAGGCTGTTGGGGTCTGGATGGGGGCAAATGGGCTACAGCTGAATCCTAGCAAGACTGAGTGGCTATGGATAGGGGGTCCCGCCTTATCCCGGGAGCTACCATCTTTGGTTTTGGATGGGGCTATTCTGCCCCAGACCGACCCGGTGCGCAACTTGGGGGTCCTCCTGGATTCGCGGCTGCTGCTAGAAGAACAGGTGGCGGCTGTGGCCAGGAGGGCCTTTGCCCAACTTCGGGTGATTCGCCAGTTGCGCCCGCTCCTGGACCGGGACTCTTTGCTCATGGTCACTCATGCTCTGGTTACCTCCAGACTAGACTACTGTAATGCGCTCTACATGGGGCTGCCCTTGATGACCATTCGGAGGCTGCAGCTGGTCCAGAATGCGGCGGCCCGGGTGGTGATGGGGTGTGGACGTTATGCCCATGCCTCACCACTGCTGCGGGAGCTGCACTGGTTACCAGTTTGTCTCCGGGTGCAATTCAAGGTGCTGGTTTTGACCTTTAAAGCCCTATATGGTAGTGGGCCAGGTTACCTTAGAGACCGCATCGCCCTGAGGACGTCTGTCCGTCCAACCAGAGCGGACCGGAGGGGCTCTCTAATTGTGCCATCGGCCAGGGGGGCTCGCCTCTCTGGCACAAGGAGGAGAGCCTTCTCTGTGTCCGCACCGGCCCTTTGGAACCTCCTGCCTGTGGAACTGCGTCTCCAGACGGAGTTGTTGCCCTTTAGAAAAGAACTAAAAACCTGGCTGGCGGGCCAAGTTTGGGGTGCAGGTGGAGGGGTGGCTTCCGTTGGGTGGTTAATATAGGGGAGGATGCCTGCCCCATGGTTTCTTCAGTTCCTGCACCCCTCTCTTTTTAGGGGTGGATTCTTATTGCTGGTTTTATCTGTTTTATTTGTTTTTATATGTTTTTACCCATTGTTGTGAACCGCCCGGAGTCGGCTTTGGCTGAGTGGGCGGTATAGAAATTTGACAATAAAATAAAATAAAATAAATAAAAAACACCATTTCATGTGGCACCACCACCACCTCCACCACACCAGGAAATGCTATGTGGTGGAGGAAGGGCAAAATGGCCATCCAGCCCCCGAAGCTGTCTGAGGGAGTGTGACCTGCCCCCCGCCCCGACTAATTTTGTAATGTGCCCTTCTCAAAAGATTTTCCATGCTCTATCTTTCCCACCCTTCTCTAATTTTCCTTCAGACATTATATTGTGTTTGAATACTTGAGGAGAATTCAGCTGGCAGATAATGAACATTCAGAACCAACCTATTTCTAAGCTTCCTCGGTATAATAACGAATATGTAGACTGCAAATTGGATATCATATTGCATAGATCTGAAATTCCTATTTCTGGACTTTGAAGTCCCATGAGATCTAATCCTTTTATAATACCTGTGCCTCCAGTACCCATGCAAGGATTTATTTTTGTCGTACAAAAGTGTCATGTTGTTGACAGATGGAAATGTCCTATTTCCTCTGCTCCAGACTTCTTATGTCTTTTATCTAGACAACTCTGTTAAAGAGATGTTAGTGATATTATAGAAAAAATATACCAATATATAAGACTCATGTCACAGATGGAGGCCAGGTTTTTGGACCAGCTAAAAATAATGATGTTTTGCGTAGATTACTCAGTTGAAAAATAAAGTTGTTCTAATCCATTAAGGTAGAAGTATCTAACTCATAATGACAGTGTATTTCAGCCAATTATGCATGATAAATGGATAGAGTCACCGTGGAGTCTGAGGTCTTCACAGTCCATGATCCCATAAAAGGGGTGGCGGTGGAGGGGATGACTATCCAAAGAGCTGGGAACAGCTACAGACAGGCTCAGGCAACCAGGCAGAGCTGTATCTCTTCAGGAAGGCTCTAAAAACCTGGCTCTGCCAGCAGGCATGGGGTGCATCTGGCAGCACAACCGAACCATGCTTGCTCATCTTGCCCTGTTTGGGGTTTTAATTAAGGGGCTATTTGGTTTTTAGATTTTAATAATTTTACTGTTTTAGTGGTTGGTTTTTAATGTACAAGATGGTCTTGATTGATGTGAGCTACCTTGGGTCGCCGAGGCGAGGAAGGCAGCCTATAAATCTAGTAAATAAATAAATAATAAATAAACCATATGAGGGCAGCATCAAACAGATCTAGCTTTCAATGTTTGCGTACACAGGGAAAACAAGGTTTATCAGAATGGTTCTGGTTTCCATTCTTTCTTTTGAAAGTATTTCATAGTCAGTAGCTAACAGGCTAAACACATGCTTTTTTATTATTTTCACTTCTAGTATCCTTTTCTATAACAAAATGATATTTACTCCTGGTTTAATATCAGGGAGCAAATTCCATCCTATCCTATTAATTATGATACTACTATGATTTAAGTGAGTTTAGGGTTGCCATAATTCTATCCCCCCCCAAACCAGGACTCCCTTGCTCAAAAGCCAGTCATATCCGACTCTAGGGTTCAGTGCTCATCTCTGTTTCAAAACTGAAGAGCCAGTGTTGTCTGCTTCTGCAGATGTTTCTGTGGTCATGTGGCAGGCTAGACTAGACACTGCAAACTCTAAGACCCTTCCTCTCCCTGTGGGTCACCACTACCCTACCCTTCACCACCACCCTTTGAGTTGGACTCATCTTCAAACCCCACGCGAGGATCCCTTGGAAGAAAGCTCTAAAATGTCTGGAAAGGAAAAACATGTAAAAAGCTATGGAGGATTCCTTAAGACTGCAAAGGGTTAAATGCATAGAGCCAGCATTCCTAGAGAGGAAGGGAAGTGAAGAGTTGTCTTTCTCACTTCTTATCCATAGTGTTCCCTTCCTCTCTTTGCAGTCTTAAGGAATCCTCTGTAGCTTTTTACATACAGTATTTTTCCTTGAACCGGGATTTTTACATGTTTTTCCTTGAACCAGATGGGACAGCATGAATCTGTGAAAATCACAGAAAAATGGGATGTATGGCATCCCTATGTGAGCTTAAAATGTGAAGCTGCACATATGCAAGAATATTAATCAGGATTGGCAGGCACTTACTTGTGTGCTCAAATGGCCAAGATGGTTAACAACTCCTTCTCAGAAGCCAGCAATGATTACATCAACTAGAAGTAAAGAGAAGGAGTGAAAAGTAGCACTATTTTAAAAGGCTAGTGAGGCATAGAGCTGTGTAGTACTGAGGGGTATAGAATGTGACTTCGTTCATCCTGGTGCAAATGATGTGGAAAATGCAAGAACAAACTGCAAAAACAACAAAAAAAAACCCTTTCTCCTCTCTGTGAGTTTCTTGGATTATTATTTTTTGTTAGTGTCTGAGAATTTGCATTTTTCAGATCATTTTTGCACATTTCTATATATGCGCAACATTTTAAATTGCAAGGACTCCTACTTATTAAAATTTTGCAGCACTGGAAGCATTGTTTTGTGTCTTTGAAAGCAATCTGTCCCCTCTTTTTGTTTTATGTGTTTAGCTTCCCAAAATAAAAAAAGATGTTAGTAATATTTAATGCGAATTACAAGAAATGAATGGGAAAAACATTCTAGTTATCTCACTATTCAGGATGATATTTGTTTCTTGGGCTACAAATCCTGTAATTTTCCATTCTGGGAGATCTCATTCTGGGACTTACACATAACTTAGGTAAAGGTAAAAGTCTCCCTTCCTCAACAGCCAATCGTATCTGACTCTAGGGTATGGTCCTCATCTCTGTTTACAACCAAAGAGCCAGTGCTGTCTGTGTCTGTAGATGTTTTTGTGGTCATGTGGCAGTCATGACTAGACAACAGACTGCATGGAATGCTGTTACCATCCCATTGAAGTGGTACCTATTTATCTATTTGCAATTTCTGCTAGGTTGGCAAGAGCTTTGACAAAAAAGGGAGCTCACTTCATCATGCTTCAAACTGCTGACCTTACAACCTTCTAGTTGTCAAGTTCAGTGTCTTAACTACTAAGCCACTGCAGACTCCTAAACATGGTTCACCTGGGAGAAGAGGCCTAAACAGGCTTAGCAAGACCCAGCTCACTCAAGCTTTCTGTAACTGTTCCAGTGCTAGATGAGAACTTTATTTCTGAACAGAGCAGCAAAGCCTCCCTGTTTACGTTTTTTTATCCCAGGTTGCAGCTCCTCAGGTGGCTTTGTGGTTAATATGCTGAGCTTGGAGACTGGAAGGTCAGTGTTTCTATACCCGGGTGCTGCACTTGGGGACACGAAAGGAATTTATGCTTATAAACCCCTTCTGCTTTTAAAATTCAATTATAGGGCTGTGTTGGCTCCATGTTGATTAGCTGGAAGGACAGCAAGTCTACAGTACAAGACCTGAGTACTGCATGATGGTTTGAGCACCCGTCTCTGTCCCAGCTCCTGCCAACCTAGCAGTTCGAAAGTAAGAAATTGCAAATAGATAAACAGGGGGCACTTTGATGGGAAACAGATCTTGGGGACATGAAAGGAGCCTCATTTGGGCATCCCCAGAGCAAAGTTTCTCCAGCAAAAATCCTTTCAACCCTGAGTAATATCTGACATTAAATTATATATTGCAGGTGAGTCACATTTAGGTATCTGTAAGGTGTGCACAATTTAGAAGAATTCCTAAAATAGGCAATTAGGGATTTGTTTCCCAATAATTCCAAAAAATCCATCCTTATTCACTATTGTGCCACAGGCTAGCTTTCCTGTGGGAGCTTAAGAATGCTGGACAGACAGTTGTGTAAAGGCAGCCTATCTCAACCATAAATGAGACATTGATAAACTTGATTCACATCTCTAGTACAAATGGTCTCTTTAAATTCTAACTCTTATTCAACAGGAAAAAAACATGTCACTATTTTTTGTGATTAAGGTAAAAAAGAGACACTTTTTTCCTCTTGATTTGAATGTATTGGATTGAGAAGGTAACCAATAAAGAAGTGCAATGATGAATCAGTAAATGTCTAGACATCATCAAATGAGGAAAGCTGGAATACTTAAGTTATATGTTGAAAAATGAAAAGTACAGATTTATTTATTTACTGATTGATTGATTTGAATTTGTATGCTGCCCCCTCACCCTGGAGCGACTCCGGGTGGCTCACAACAGACATAACAACCATAAAAGCCATTAAAACATCCATAAAATCATTTAAAAGACCAACCCATTTAAAAAAACCACCCACCCACCCATTGGTAAGAGAGGGACAATTCATTTTAGAAGAGCCAATGGGTGGGGGCCACTTCCCCGTCAGCTCCCCACACCTGCTCTGCCAGCCAGGTTTAAAGATCTTTCCTGAATGGCAGCAATTCCATCTGCAGCGGTAGTTCTATCGGCAGGAGGTTCCACTGGGCTGGAGCAGACACAGAGAAGGCCCTTGTGCGAGTCTCTCTAGCCGATGGCACAATTAGGGAGCCCCTCCGGTCCACTCTGGTTGGACAGACAGACATATTATTACAATTTATCATTTGAAGTATAATGAATGGGGAAGAAGAAGAAGAATTTACCAGCTTAGAACCTGGGAAGGTGGTTTGGATGCAACACAACTTCTTTGCTTAGGAGTGATGCATCTGAACTCAGTAAAGCCATGGAGATGTCCAACTTCTGGTAGGAGAGGAATAAGAAGCAGAAGGAGAGAGAAAAAGGTCCAACATTATTTTGGAAATAATTCTGTGGTACTCTTCTTACTATTCTGTAGTGATATATTTTAGCTCAACCCCGCAGTTGTCTCTGTGTTTTGCTGTCAAGGTAAGTTGTAAGCAGGTAGTATCTGGCTGAACATCATGCTACAGTAATGGAATAGACCAGTGTATCAATGCTGAGTGTTGGGTAGCGGTAAATAACCCAACTCCCTAAAGGGGCCAATGGCTATTGGAGAATGAATCCCTTTAGGTGGGGTGATGGCTCCCTCAGCGGAGGAAATACCACTGGAAACCATCGTATTGGGTCCAATGGCAAAATGAGTGGAGGAGGAATCACTTCACTATTCTGACTCCCAAAAGTCATGGAGGTGGAAGATGTCATGCCAGATGGACTGGCTGTGAAGGCACACCTTGTTAATATCCTCAAGGCTGTGGCCATCCATTGAAGTCCTGGTGTTAAATCCTGCATTTTTCATTTCACACGTGCCGCAGGAGATGGCTCTGTGATTACAGTGTGTGGGTCACTTCATGGGAAGCTGCAATCCACCTTAAACAAATTCATGCCAGTGGCATTTTCCTGTTTGGATATGAGTAGCAGCCAATGATAAATGGGAAGCAGTAGTAGTTGTGCCGTCACCCTTTTGCATAACTCACAATAGCTGAGGCTTAGTTCTCGGATCTTATGGGTATGCAAATATGTGTTTGCAGATGGTGACAAATAAAGTGTTTAGATAAGATTCTACAGCTGCCCACCCAGTGTGTCTCATGGTGAAAGACCATAGGTCAAGGATTCCCTATTTTGTTCTACAAAGTACTTTTCTTTCTCAAGGATGATGAGAACAAGAAAATACTTCTAACTTTTCTGAAAGAATCTTCAGATAAATTTGGTCTTGGTTTTTGTTTGGGGACCAAAATAGAGCAAAAATAAAAGAACATTGGGAATCTTTTTTTTCTTCTTCTTTCTGTTTCCTCTCATTTGAACCATTCATATCCCAAATAAATTGGAGGAATTAACCTACATACAACCTCTACTATGTAGCTAGATCTATCAATTAGAGTTCTTTAGCTTTGTAATTTAGCCATGTTCTTTTCTTTTTCCAGCGATCGAACCGTGGCCATCTTGTACTACTGATCAGATTCTTTCTATACATCTCCCTGCATAGAGTGTTTCTATTTGTACTGTTTTTTTAAATAAAAAAATTAAGTAATTTTGTACTTCCTCTAAAATTAAAACAAAGAAAAGGTCATTTGTAAAATGTTGCCATTCAACACTTTATCACTGTTGGGATTATAAAATGATCCAGAAAAGAAGAAGTTCCTTTAAAGGGGGGGGAGGGAGAGAGAGAGAGAGAAATTGTTTGTTATTTATCTCTGCAATTTTGCAGTCTAGTCTCCAGACTTTATCCAGATAAGTTAAGAAGATAAGGTGAAAATTGAGGCAAAAGGGAAGAGGAAGATAGAATGGAAAAGATGGCTGGGAAGTTGAATGTGATACTGTACTAGACATGTAGCAAGATGAATTCTTATATGGCTCACCAAATCAATAAAATTGATGAAGTGGACTAACGTTGATTTAAAAATCTGTTTGCTAAAATATACTTTCATTGAAATAAGAAGGGTGAAACGATTTATGTTTATTTCTATTTATTTGCATTTATCTTTATCTCAGATGAACACACAATGCTCTAGACATTTTAAAATCTAAATTGGAATGCCGCTACAGGCACTTAATATTTAGTGTGAAGCATTTTGTACCTTAAGACAAAGGACACTGGCAGCAGAAGATTAATGAGTGTTTTTTTTCCTCATGGAGAAATGGTTAAAAAGAAAAAAGGGCAATATATCCAAATTAGGAGTGAGTGGGTCATGTTACCTGAGAACTCATTTCTCAACAGTCTGACAACACCTATCTTTAGAAAAATAAACTTTCATTAAATACTGACTATTGAATTCAGGAATGTGATATTGAGTAGTAAAAAATTGATTAGTAAGACTATGCATTCTTGTGGTGACCCCAAACAAGAAAGCTACATTAGAAAGAAAAATATTCATTATCATTTTCAGCTTGTGAAAAAAATGACCAGTAGAACTGTTATCTATTGGTATATCTGATACAAGTGTATATGTCATACACCTTTTCATATGTCAGCCTTTGTAATTAATATGACTCAAGTGGCTAAGATGCTGACTGAAAGGCGGGAGGTCACCAGTTTGATTCCCGAGTACTGCAAGACAGAATGAGCTCCCGTCTTTGTCCCAGCTTCTGCAACCTAGCAGTTTGAAAGCAAGAAATTGCAAATAGATAAATAGGGACCACTTCAGTAGGAAGGTAAACAGCATTCTGTGCACTCTGGTGTCTAGTCATGCCTGCCACATGACCACAGAAATATCTGCAGAAGCAGACAGCGCTGGCTCTTCGGCATTGAAACAGAGATGAGCACTGAACCCTAGAATCAGATACGACTGGTTTTCGAGGAAGCGAAACCTTTACCTTTATATCTTTTATTTCTATTCCAAACTGATGTTCTATAAAACTGCTAACAAACCCCCCCCCCCCTATTTAAGACATAAACTGGGAAAAAATCTGTTACAATTTCAAGTCTAATGCTTGTAAGTTGTAGAAACCATAGCACATTACTCAGATGTTCTTTGGTCTGACTAATACTCCCAGCTAGAGTACATACATATTGACTCACCATTGATTCACAACCGATTCAACAGGTATGCTCTAGTTGGCAGTAGCAATTAGGCCAATGACGTTCATACATTGCATCAGGAGAGAGAACAATGTAGTGCTTTTGAGGAGAAAAAATCTTTTAAAAAAACTTTTTGACATGTAAAATTAGACAAAAATGCCATTCTACAGGGAGAGAATGTAAAAATCAGCCAATAGAATGTCTGTGATCAGTGTCATGTTTGAGACAGGAAAAATGGACAAAAGACTGATTTTGTCAAAGAGTAAAATTGAATGGCTCCCTTAACTATCACATTTCCATTAAAACATCTCTGAACATTTACTACTATAATTTTGGACCCTCTGCTGAATTCTCAGCTATGCTTGTTCTCGTCTTATGAAAGAAGCTGTTGGCTTTTCTCTCTCTCATCTTGAGACGTGCTGAGCATCTTGAGACTTGCTGGGGAATTGCTCCAGATGAAGGATGTAGAGTAGTGGTGGGGAACCTGTGGCATGTGTGCCAGAGGGGACACTCCCAATCCTCTCTGTTGGCATATGCGCCATCGCCCAAGCACAGAGTTCACCCTGCCCATCTGCCCAGTAGCCCAATGGGAGTGCTTCCTCCTGCCCCCCAGTACAGAGGTCACCCCACCTCTCTGTTTGGGCACTCAGTCTCTAAAAGGTTCACCATCACTGATGCAGAGCCTTGGTTTATAGCTCCTTTTAGCAGTGTGTCCGAGGGAGCTGTGCTCTCCATCTGACACGGTAGCTGCATTCTCCTGTGCTTTCCAAACTTTGTTACTGCTTGTGTTTCCTTGAAAAGCTTATAAAGGACTTTTTAGTTTGTTTGTTTTTTATCTTGGCACATTCCATGGCTACTGCCTTCTACATGCTTGAAAGACCAACAGGTTTTGCTGTAAATAAAAGCAACCAAGACAGACACAAAGTCAATTGTGACAATTAAAAGCTACAAAGCCCCATGAATAGTCCATGCTCACTAGTACACTGGTACTGCAACCTGGGATCTACGGAACTCATGGCTGAAACTGGTGTCAATGGAGTCAAAGCAGAACAAATCTTGCTTTCTGGTGTTTTTAAATCCCACCACTGGGTGGTAGTAGTGTGGTGTTTTTTCCTGTTTTCTCCAAGAGTGGATTTGCTCATATGGATTCTACTACCACATAGTTCTGTGCAGATGTGGGTGAGTAACTTACAGGAGCTCTGCTTTATAATGATGTGCCAAACTTATCATTTGTTCTTCTCCAAAGTCAACATGTACTTGTGTCTTCTCTTTTTTATTTGAATGTCACATGACACTTGTTTTCCCTTGATCTTTTCTAGAACTTCTTTCTTTTTCTCACACAATCAGTCTGTACCCTGACATTTCTGCTGTTTATGTTGTCTGTTCTGTATCCCTCTTATATGTCTTTGCTCACTTGAAGAACACCAGTGAATACCACTAGACTTGAAGAAAGTGGAAGAGGCAGAACAGATGTTTTCCAGCCCAATGCATTTTGAGTCCAAACCAATGAAATTTGTAAGTTGGGCCTGCAGGTCATTGTCTATCTTTGCATTTGAATTAGGGCTGTGTATGAGTCCCTTGAACTGATTTGTGGGTCAGTTTTTGGGTGCCAAGTGTATCCCAATTCTGTCAGGAGTCATTTGTGCCTCATGTCATTAGATCTCAACAGATCTGTAAAATCAATATCTTGGGGAAATAAAATGGTTATAGGTTGTTGTTGTTGCCGCCGCCACCATTCTTGTCATTCATGAAGTTGGGAGGCTTGATATTCCCCTAAGACAGAGGTTTCCAACCTACGGCATGTGGCACCATTGCATCTTGCCATAAATGCGGAAATGGGTGCATTCATTTCTACTTCCAGGGGTGTGATCTGGCTTGCTCAGCTGTCTGGGGGAAGCGTAGTTAGGCCCACAGTATAAAAAGGTTGGGAACCCCATCCTGAGATGAATATCCTTGACCTCAAGCAATGCTTCTGCTGATATTTCTACTCCTTCTGCTGCATCTAGTTGAACTGTTTATGACGTATGTATTAAATTTGAACCTTGCTAAAGTTCAGATAACTAGCTTCAGAGATTTGCATGCTGGACACATTTAGATTTTGTATTTTTCTTGAAAACAAGTAAAAGGCTGCAGCTTTTTGCACCCCATCCAGTTCAATCTGTGCTGTGAACACGAAATGATCTCTTCTTTCATTTGGGTCCACTTTAACTGAATCTGGTCATTCTACTTTAATCTAAACCCCACAGAAATTAGTATGATTCAGGTCAATTTGGTGTGGGATTTGCATTTATCCAACTAGTGGTGCATGGCCTTAATTCATATGCTACATGCTGATTTTATTCAATTATCTTGTCTGCATTGGATGAGTGCATATAGGAGTTATCCACTGGAATGAGAAACAATCTGTCTTGCCTTTTAAAACAGAGTGCAGGTCATAGTATGGAATTATAAAAGAAGCTGAGCCGGAAGAGAACAATGAGATAAGTAGTTTTCATTGTAGTTTATATGCACTCATAGTTTTTTAAAGTTTAAATCTTATGCAACAGACTTGTACATTCAATGCTTTTGACTTTAAAGTTTAATCTTTTTTCTTTAAAAAAGGAACTTTTGTAATTACTGAAAAAGGTAGTAAGTGCCTCTTTTTTTTTTACAATTGCAATTGCAGCTGTTATTGCATTATGGGTTCTAGATGTATCTTCTTTGTCTTCTTGTGCCATATCCGATTCCGAATATTGGTGATCAATCGTGGTGATCAGCCATGATGATTGTCCTGAGATGATAATGCCGTGGCCTTTCATCTGCCTTCCGCATTGCAGTGTGACATCCATACTACTGATCAAGCTCTGCGAGTCACTTTCTGGTCCTCAGCCCTTTTGGCACACAAAGTCCTCATCAGCCCCAGGTCAGTATTGATGAAGCTGCTGCCCTCCATCAAGATGGATTCAAGTGGGATTCAATCCACTTGGGGACCATCACCCTTCCCTGTGGATGGGGTACACACCCACCAATGCGCATGTGTGTCTGGAACCACTTCCGGGAATGGTCAAACCATTTCTGAGAGTGGCAGCTCTGCATTTGCGCATGCGCAGAGACATTTGGAATCACTTCCGGAAGTGGCAAAACCACTTCTGGGAGGACAGGGACGCATTTGTGCATGTGCAGAAATGTCCAGAACCAATCCGGGAGTGGCAAAACCACTTCCAGGAGTGGCACAGAAGCATTTGTGCTTGCACAAATGTATCCAGAACCACTCCTGGAAGTGGTTCCCGAGAAACGTGTGCAAACATGCCCACTTCCGGTGATGTGGTCAGGCCCGTTCAGCTGTTCCAGGCCCCCAGCGCAAAATGTTTGGGCACCCCTGCCCTAGACCATTGGCTCCAGCTTTCTTGCACACTGTTCTTCTTTGTCCCTAATTGTGTGGCTAGGCAGATGAATACTACCTGCTTAATGTCTGCATTCCAATAAAGTGCTTCACACACACACACACACACACACACACACACACACACACACACTTGTGCTACTTCTCAAAAAGCTGCTAGGCTCTTCCATTAGTTCACTGTTCATCACAGCAAGCTATGCAGCGTTCTTATAGATCTGTGATGGCGAACCTTGGCACTCCAGATGTTCTTGGACTTCAATTTCCAGAAGCCCTCGTGAATCCACATGAATGGGTTTACTGCGATTCATCCGGTCCACGCCTCCCTCATCGTTCCTGGAAGCGGAAGTAAAACGCTATTATAAAAGTTGAGGAGGTTGTCTTAAGTGTCCCTTCATTGTCCCTTACTACCTCTGGAACTATGGAAACACAAGTGTTATTGTGTGTATGATTCAAATCCCCCCCCCCCCCCGTTTGCATTGAAGAGAATTAAATTGGTTTTCTTTCTTTTCATCCCAGCCATTCATTGGAGGCATCCAGCAACTGGAAAAGATATGGATAAATGCCTCATGGATACCATTTTGTGGTTGGATTATGCTTCGGTGATAGATACATATATTAATGGATAGTGGCTCTTCTCCCAACAACTACAATGTTTTCATGAAATGCTTTGTCCTCATGAAGGTGGATTTCAACAAACACTTTATAACTATGTAAAGGCTCTTACAATGTTCACAATCTACATAACCTCATGAATTAGGTTCCATTTTAGAAGACAGAATTATTGTTTTTTAACCCACCAACCATTACTTTGGTTGTGCATAGATGACTTCAAACTAGTACTTTATCACTGCCATTGAATAAAGCTTCATGGTAATATCTATGAATTCCCACTTGGGTTTGAACAAATACATGCATTCTGCCATATTGATGAACAGATTTGGAAAACATCATCTCACCTCTTATCTCAGTAACCTTAACTAGACATTTCAGTACCATGATAATACTTAAACATTTGATGTTAAAAAAAAACTTAATTTATTTTAAGCTTAAACTACAGTTCTAAAGTTTTAGAACATGGAATAAATTGCTGAATGGGAAGTCAATACTTATGTATATTCTGTTGAGCTCTACATTTTAGCTGGAACTAGTGACTGGTTACTGGCATATGTTTGGGATCTTTTTTCTAAATGTGAATTTCATGACATTTTTGTTTGTTTTGCCTATGACATTTTCAGTGTCTCATCATTTCAAACAATGTCTCTTTGCTTTGTCATTACTAGAAACAGCAGGGTATGGCCAGCTCCCTTCACAACTCAGTAAGGAAGGACAAAGAAGTTTTATATGCTTCTGCTGAACTTATCATCCTTCTGCTAGGTAAAGGTAAAGGTCACCCTTGCTCAAAAGCCAGTCATATCTGACTCTAGGGTTCAGTGCTCATCTCTGTTTCATAGCCAAAGAGCCAGCGCTGTCTGCTTCTGCAGACATTTCCATGGTCATGTGGAAGGCATGACTAGACCCTGGAGTGCACAGAATGCTGTTTACCTTCCCACCAAAGTGCTCCCTGTTCTATTTATCTACTTGCAATTTCTTGCTTTCAAACTACTAGGTTGGCAGGAGCTGGGACAGAGACGGGCGCTCATTCCATCCTGCAGTATTCGGGTATCGAACTGCTGACCTGCTGCCTTCCAGTCAGCGTCTTAGCCACTTGAGCCACTGCTAGAGTCCACGTAAATCTGAATAGGCCTTCTCAGGGTGGAAAGATGCATTAGAGGAAAGGACTAGAGGCAGAAAAGACTAATCTTCTTCTAGAGGAATAAGGAAATGTAACTTATAAAAACATACAGGGAACCAACATGAATGTGATTATTACAATGCAAAACTTCACTAAGGTTCAGCTTAAGATGGATTCCTATTGTGAGGTTAAAAACCTGTGTGGAGTTGTGTATTATAAACCTATTCAAAAAAAAGTGTAGTGATTGGACTAAATTACTATTATTACACATTTAATTTTCTTCACAGCGGGAATGTACTGTCAGCTGACACTTCCAGGATGGTTTCAATTGAAATACATGTGCATCACAATAAAGTATGAAATCATTTTAAAAGTGTTTCCTATTATTCAAAGGCCCTTTTACATTGTCAGTGTCAAGGTTATGTGAAATACTGCCATTCCCAAATGCATTTAATTTTTTTAAAAAATTCATGTTAGCACCAAGATATGAAATAAAACCCTTGTTGGTTCTAAAATAAAATTGCATTTAACAATACTTTGCATCACTCTCACAACAAATATTATTGTGACACCTGATAGTTAAATTGTGTGAATACCAAACATTCCATAGAATATATTCAACAATTCTATTCTGCAGCCTGGACATACAGGCACCTTAAATGTAATACATACTGATTATCCATCAGCGCAGCATAACGTATCTTTGAAGAAATACAAATAATGTGAATGAAACTAGCAAGGATGTTTATGTGAGTAATGTATAATTACACACCAAGTGCATTTACACATAGTGTCATTGTTAACAATGGGTTATTTAGGGTACCTCTTCTTTCCAATGTTTTTAGGTAAATGATTATGCCATAGGTATGGATTCCCCACTGTGCCTCCTAGGAGAAAAGCCAGCTTGTGTGGCCTTTGTACTACTAAGTCCTAGAGCAGGGGTCAACAACCTATGGCCCACGGGCTGAATTTGGCCTGTGGTGCTCCAACCATCACTGCAGCCAGAAGCATATGCATTTATGACAGCCATGGACAAGTTTAAGAACATAAGAACAGCCTTGCTGGAACAGGCCACAGCCCACCCAGTCCAGCATTCTGTCTCACACAGTGACTCACCATTTGCTTCAGGGTATTCCCAAGCAGATGCCTTCATCTGCTGAGGATTCCCTGGAAATGGCATTGAGAGATATCCTGCCTATCTCTCCAACCTGGAGGTTGTCCTTAGGTATCCATAATTATAGCCATTGATACCCTTGTCCTCCATGAGCTTGTCCAATCCTTTCTTAAAGCTGTCAAGACTGACAGCTGTCACCACTTCTTCTGGCAGGGAGTTCCATAGACCAGTGATCCTCTGGGTGGAAAAATACTTTCTCTTATTTGTTTGAGAACTAGTACCCAAAAGTTTCATGGAGTGCCCCCTAGTTCTAGTGTTGTGCGATAGGGAAAACAGTTTTTCCTTATCTACTTTGTCCACACCGTGCATGATTTTATAAACTTCAATCAGGTCACCTCTTAGATGCCGTCGTTCAAGAGTGAAGAGGCCCAACCGTTGCAGCCTCAGATGGTAAGGAAGGTGTTCCAGTCCCCTAATCATTTTGGTTGCCCTCCTCTGCACTTTTTCCAGCTCCATAATATCCTTCTGGAGGTATGGCGACCAGAACTGTACACAGTATTCCAGATGGGGCCTCACCATAGATTTATAAAGAGGCAAAATGACACTTGCTGACTTATTTCCTATACCCTTCCTAATGATCCCTAGCATTGAGTTTGCTTTTTTCACTGCTGAGGCACACTGGGTTGACACCTTCATTGAGTTGTCCACCAGGACACCAAGGTCCCTTTCCTGGTTTGTTGCAGAGAGTTCAGACCCCATCAGTTTATAAATGTAATTGTTTTTTGTTTTTGTTTTTTGCCCCAACGTGCATCACTTTGCACTTACTAATGTTGAAGCTCATTTGCCACTGTTTTGCCCACTCCGCCAGTGTCAAGAGATCCCTCTGGACCTCCTCACAATCTCTCACAGTTTTCACTACCCTGTACAATTTATGTCGTCAGCAAATTTGGATACCTTGCTATTTACTCCTACTTCTAGATCATTTATGAAGAGGTTACAGCAGCATTTACAGCAGAAGGGCTACCAGCCCCCTCAACTGTCTGAGGGATCATGACCCAGCCCCCAACCTAAAAAGGTTGCCAGTCCCTGTCCTAGAGTGTCCTCAGAAGAAGGGAAATAGAAAATCACTGAATTTTTTGGAATAGTAACTGTGTTATTCTGTGGTTCAAGCATATCAGAAAACAAAATAAATTAAATTAAAACACTGCAGCACTTTAAAAACACTGCTACATTTTTACTGTGAGCTTTCATGGATCAAGTCCAGTTCTTCAGACAAAGGAGTGAAATTTCCAGGTATGGTTTACATATACCAGATACAGAGGTAAAGAAAGAGGTTACAAGGTAAAGAGGTAAAGTGTAATCAAGCAGAATGACAGATAAGCATCACTTGTGAGTACCCTCTCCTTAGAAAGCTATCTTTCTTTTATGTACAGATTAAATAAATTGACCTTGATAATAAGAACATAAAAATATAAGAGAATTGCCTTGCTGAATCAGACTGGAATCCATGTAAAGCTTTAACCTCACATGTTAGATTTAACATTCATAAACACCACAAGAAAAAGGCAAATAGTAAACCACTTGTGAATACTTTCTACCTAGATAACTTTTGAAAGAGTCATTATAAGTCAGAATTTACTTGATGGCACATGATTGTTTTATTTCTAGTTTCATTGGCACATGCATCTGAAATGTCAGTGCTGGTGAGCAACAGTAAAAACTGTTGACCTTGTGACTTGCTTGAAGGTTTCATGGCGGCAATCAAAAACATGTTAATCCCACAAGTTTTCTCTCCTCCAGCAGAATTTGACAATGAATGTTCTTTTTAATGAGCTTTATGTAATTTGCCCAAAATATCTCTTAAATAAAACTAATTCCTTTTATCTTTGTGAAGCAAAACATGCACAGAGAAACATCACAGAACCAACTGGCTGATTGATCTTAAAGATGCAAACAACCTATCTGATACTTCTAATATTTAAAAAGTCCATGCAAACGGAGAGTTTCTTGTTCTCACATATGACACTAAGAACAAGTACTGTAGTCATTCCTTCTGCAATAGTGATGATTTGCTTCCAGAACCAATCTTGTCTTGGTTCCACTAGGAAAAGGATAATGACTGTTCAATCAGAATTTCATGGTGAGCAAGTTTTACCTTATTGATGCTACATTGCAAAATCAGGGAGCTGTTTCTTTGTTGTGTTATTCTACAAAATTGCATAATTTCCCCCTCAAACACCAATAACTTATGAATAATATGTTAAATCTAACATATTATGTCAACGCTTTAGAAGAAGCTTAAAGTGAAATGTGAGTGAATGCCATCATGCTTGGAGAATGGAAAATAGTAAAACTGGGAGTGAGACATAGCCATCTGATAGAGACACAATATTTTCTCTTTCTTTCTTTCTTTAATTTTGCCACCATGCTAAGAAAGACTAACAGAGTGACTTCTTTAGATAAAGCAATAAAAATACTGGAAGTGTTATTTTCATGAGGTATAAGAGGATTCCCTTTTTATCTATCCACCATTTCTAGTTTAACTATTCAAATTATTCAAAATTTAGAAACAACTCATTATAAGTAACATTCCTGTATGTGACTGACAACATCCTCCTAGCTCAGGGATGGAGTGGCAAGATGGGTCTCCTCTATCATAGGTTCCATAAAATCCGGAGCCCTGTTGCTGCTGGTGCTTGCTTTTATTAAGACAAGGGAATGGGGTACAAAGTCCAGTTGAGACCCTCAAGACCCTAGTCCCACAAGTCTACCAGGGTCTTGGTTTTCTTTATTCTTCCTTTGCTCACTGTCCATATCTGGGACTTAGTTCTTTTCACTGCCCTGTCAATGCTCATGGCTTGGACCTGGGGTCATTTTCATAGAACTGACCTCCATCCATCCATTGTCCTTCAGAGGATGCCTATAGTGCCAGGGAGATTGAGGTCCTGTTGCCCAAGAACTATGTTCCGTTCTCAAATCAGCTGCTCCAGCTGCTGGTAATGCCTCTTCCTTCTCTGATGCCTCTTTTGGGTAAGTGTGGGCTTTCCAGTCATGGTTCAGCCCGAAACAGGGTGATTATGCTCCCAAAAGCCTCCTGCTGCTGTAGGGAGCAGTGGAGGCTGTCCAAAACTCCAGAAAAACCATGCGATTCCTGCCACCACCATGGTAAGTGATGTATCGTGACCAGTGATGCACTGCAAATTTTTTGCTACCCCCACCATGGGCGTGGCTAACTCTGTGGGCATGGCTAACTTTGTGGGCCATGCCCACTTAGCCTCCCTGCACCATGGCCTGGGGTAGGGAGGTGGGTGTGGCTGGCTAAGTGGTCATGGCCTGGGGGAATTTCCGCTACTGGTGCCCAGGCACCTGTAGGCACCTGTAGCAGCTCAACACTGATTGTGACTTCAGATGTTGGGGGCCGGGGAGGCAAGTTTAGAAGTGGCTGCGTTCACACTGGTGGCCAAATTAATGAGATGCATGGGCTGGATTAGGTCTGTGGGCTGAGGGTTGCGAAGCCCTGTTCTACTGCCTGAGAAAAAAGACATCATGGCATCACTCTTTTTCCATTCTGTGTACAGAATTCTACCACTGGTCTGTATTTTTGTCCTGACAACAGGTCAACCTCCTCCCCATATCCTGTAACTTAGAGTATAGGGCAGTGTGACACACCCACTTGAGGTTTGCCTTCCCTATTCCTTGCCACTCATTCACTCACTGCCTGCTAAATTGCTATAATAAGAGCCATGGTGGGCTTCAGAAGGGAATAAATTAGCCCTGCAATGTAAGGACTGTATGGAATGCCTGATATTACCTTGCCATCTCTGTGCCTGCTTGAATTGCTGAAATGATGTCATGGGGGGGGGAGAGAAGAGGCTAATACTGTGTGCCATATTTGGGAGATGGAAACTGGGTGAGGCAGGCAGGCAGCTCAGGTCAACCACAGGCCAACATTGCTGCCCATGGGTCATCTGCACAGGGAGACGAGAATAGTTAGAGAGGAGTCAAGACAGGGACACATTGGTTTTCACAGCTGTCTTTCAACAACTGGTCTCTTAGGTAGCTGCCTCATTTCTGTCTTGTGGTAGGACTATGCTTTTCTGCTTTGTGCCATCAGGTCAGAAGTAACTTGAAATGACCATAATAGAGTTTTCAAAGCAAGTGAGATATATAACAAGTAGTTTTATCAGTACTACACTTACCCCAGTTAGTTTCTAGTCTCTTCTAATATTTCACTGTTTCACTGGAAGGTCGACAAGTCAGCAGTTCAAGACTTGAGTACTGCATGACAAAATGAGCACCCATCTCTGTCCCAGCTCCTACCAACCTAGCAGTTTGAAAACAAGACATTGCAAGTAAATAAATAGGGACTACTTTGGTGAAAAAAGATCCTGGGGGGATGAAAGGAGCCTCTTTAGGGCATCCCCTTTTCAACCCAGAAAGCACTTTTGTCCGCTTCTGACACAATTTTTAAAATGTATCAGTATATCACACTGGGCACTCTGGACTATTTTAGCAGAGCACATCCAGTGCTACAATACAGTATTATATCTTCAAAATCTCCATGCCATGTCCTCAAAAGGCCAGGTGTCCTGATCCATATTTACCCAAACTGAACTCCAGTTGTACAATCAGGCATGTAACTTTACACACAAGTACCTGGACAGATCAACACGGCAGATTCCACAACTGGAGTTCAACACATGTTAGTATGGAACAGAAACCTGATAAACTCCTCCAATGCCTTCCACTAGCATCCAGCTTAAAGTCACTTAACAGGTCATGATAAGATTTAAATCTGATGGACCTAAACAATTTGGATAAGACGTTGTCCTAAGTCGTATGGCAGAACAGATCAAGCTGTGGAGTAATTTCTGCCAGGTGCTCATCAGGAGTACCAAAGGGCTCAGGGCAAACTTTTTAACTTCAGTCATCAAAACAATCTTGCCCTACTTACATATTTTATATATTGCAAAAAAGATTGCATGTAAATAAGAGACATTAAGGTAGGATATACTGTGTGCAAGTAATGCAGATTACAAATTGTAATCTTGAGTACTATATCCCAAAACTATTAAGATGCACATTCTTATTTGCCTATATTTATATGTACAGTATGTGCTATACTTATAATTTGATTTTATTATCTCCTTCCTCATGTGACTTCTATTCTTAAGAAGATACAAATTCTTAATATGAAATACAAATCTTGACAATGGGTACAATAATCTAGACAATTCATATAATCAACATTCATAATTAAAATATGTCTTATTCCTGATATCATTTGTAAGGCTTGTGAAAAACTGGGCTGGAAGTCAAACTCAGTAATACTTTCAAATTTATGGAAATAAAATCTCTTCCTTGAAATTTCATTTATGAAATTAAGAATTTTGTTCCCTTCTTCTCCCACACAGTAGTATTATGTTACTTGGTGAAATAATGTTTTCAAAAATAATACTTCCCATATTAGCACCTCAAAGCTTACACTCACTGCCTCCATTTTGCTTTTGCTTCCCCTGTTCTCATTGATTTAATCTGTGAATTTCTCTGTGGAAACATTGTTTTAAAAAAACCTCTAGGCTTCCCAGTAGGGTGGCTATGTTGCCCAAGTGATTCTGGGAGTTGTCATCCAAAAATATAACTTTTAAGCTCTGAATTGCTCACACACTCAGAAAACTGTCTATTTTTTTGTTTTTCAAGCTATTTATTCTCTGTCACATCCTCTGGAATAACTGAGTAATTTATTTTTCTATCTTCAATATCTCCTATCCTCTTTTAGGATGCTAACTTCAACATGGTGACAGGGTCTGAGTGTATCAAAGAGGTTGAGAGCAATGTAGTCAGGAGGCTAGATTCTGTTATGAGCCTGGACTCCTCGCAGAGTCACCCAACAAATAATTTCACAATTGAGGAACCAGACTGAGAAGCATCTTCAGGAGTAATGGCCTCATCAACAGAACAGAATGGACAGATAAACTTTGGAAGGGAAGCTATTGGGTAGCAGTGGTATCTGAAGGTGATGCTGGTGGATGATCTTTCAACAGGCAATAGTTGTGACACTCTAACTTCTGTTAATACTACATAGAAGGTAATGGTAAATCACTCAACTTTTCTTACCTTGAAAACCTAAGATGAGATAGTAAAAAAATGAGATATCAGATCACAAAGCATTCAATCAGCTACTGAAGAAGAGCAAAGGATGAGAACAAGGGTATCTTGTGGCTGGTGTTTACAAAATGAAAGAAAATGGTAAATGTGGACTAATATAGCCAATTCATGGGTGCCAGTGAACTAAAGTGGACTGGACTGGAATATTTTCATAGAGATAACTACAATGTGCATAACCTTGGAAATGAAAACCTAGAAGAAATGGCGTCTTTCTCATACTGAGGCAAGATGTAGCACTGACTGTGAGCTTTATAAACTGCACTAGATTCATATGAAAGAGGAGTGAAAATTAGGGGACTAAACATCAGTAATTAAAGATATGTAGATGACACTATCTTACTGACAGAAAGCAGCAGTGATCTGAAATGGTTTTTAGTCAAAGTGAAAGAAGAAAGTGCCAAAGCAGGAATACAAAGCTTTAATTACAGTGAAAAAATTGAAAGATTATGAATACCTTGATTCAGTTATGAATCCAAATGGAGACTACAGCCAAGAAATCAGAGGAAGTATGAGACTCGGAACGGCAGGAGTAAATGAATTAGGAAAGATCATCAAGTGCCAGGATGTGTCATTAGATACCAAGATGAAAATCATCTACACTATTGTATTCCTGATGTTCATGTACTTGTAGAATCATAGATCATAGAATTGTAGAAAAACTGAGTTGGAATAGGCCTTTTAGGCCATTGAGTCCAACCCCTTGCTCAGTGCAGGAATCCGAATCAAAGCAGGTCTAACAGATGGTTGTCAATTTCTCTCTTGAATGCTTTCAGTGTTGGAGGACTCACCACAGGGGTCTGCAACCTTGGCTCTCCATATGTTCTTGGACTTCAATTCCCAAGAACACCCAGAGAGCCAGGTTTGCATATCCCTGACTCACCACCTCTCAAGGCAGTTAGTTCCAATGTCATTTGAGCCTGTTATTATGCAACCTGTACTCTGGGATGATCAAGAACAGATCCTGCCCTTCCTCTTTATGATTATCTTTCAGATTTTTGAAGAGTGCTATCATTTCCCTTCTCAGTCTCCTTTTCTCAAGGCTAAACATGCCCAGTTCCTCCAGTCTTTCCTCATATGGCATGGTTTCCAGTCCTCTAATCGTTCTTGTTGTGGTTTTTGTACCTGCTCTAATTTGTTTGAATTAGACATGGTCTAACTAGTACTGAATCTCACGGGTTTTGGAGACTATACTTCTGCCAATGAAACCTATAACAGCACTGGCCTTTTCTGCAGCCACATTGCACTGTTGACTCATGTTTAGCCTGTGATCTACAATTCCAAGAACATTCTCACTTGTAGTACTACTGAGCCAAGCATCCCCCATCTTATAACTGTGTACAGTAAAACCCTGTATAATGATTTTAATTCATTCCATGGTCGCTATGCGATTTTGTCATTGTATAATTTTCCCTATGGAAAAAATGTACAACAATTTTTCCTATGGAAAAATGATTTTTCCTATGGAAATGAAAATCGTACAATTATTTTTTTCACTAAGCAGTTTTTCCCATTGAAAATTCATTGTATATTTTTTCCATAGGAAAAATAGTTATGCGGGGTGCCATTTTCTTTAAAAACCTATTCATTATGTGATTTAGTCACTATAGAGGGCATTCATTATATGAGGTTCCACTGTTTTTGGGGGTTTTTTCCCTAGCTGTAAAACTCTGCACTTTTCCTTTTTAAATTTCATTCCGTTGGTTTCAGTCTAGTTTTAATCCTATCAAGATCTTTTTAATTCTGCTTATGTCTTCCAAGGTATTAGCTATTTCACCCAGTTTTGTGTCATCTGCAAATTTGATGTGTTCCCTGCACTATCTCATCCAAGTCATTTATGAAATTGTTGAAGAGCACAGGGCCCAGGACTGAGCCCTGTTGTACTCCACTTGTTACCCCCTATCAATTTGAGAAGGAGCCATTAAGAAGAACACTGTGAGTACTATTCTGTAACTAATCATATATCCACCTGACACTTGTGCTATCCAAGCCACACCCAGTTACCTTGATAATCAGAATATAATGAGGCACTTTATCAAAGGCTCTACTGAAGTCAAGATATATTACATCAGCAGCATTCCCACTGTCCACCATGGAAGTTACCCAATCAAAAAATGAAATCAGATCAGTCTGGCAGGATTTGTTTTTGACAAATCCATGTTGGCTTCTAGTTATAGGAAATCTGGACAGCAAAGAAAGCTGATAGGGGAAAATTGATTTGTTTGAAATATGGTGTTTTTGGGAAAGCTTTGTGGCTACCCTACACTGGCATAAAGGGAAACAAGTTTGTTTTAGAGCAAATCAAATCTGAACTATCTCTGGAGACAAAAAGGACAACAAAAAGAGGCAGCCCTACTTTGGGCACATCATGAGAATGCAAGATTGTCTGGAAAAAAATGTTTGGAAAGAAAAGACCAAATACAGGATGGATTAACTGCATAAGGGAAGTCTTGATTTGAAAGACCTGTTTAGGGCTATTGGGGATCACTTATTTGAAGGGTCACCATAAGTCAGCAAAGTACCTAATGACTTCTTGTTTAATGCCAGAGAAGCCTGGCTGGCAATAGAATTAACCTATTATTCATAAATTTTTAATCTGATGGCTGGAAATGATTCTGGAAGCATTACTAATGAGGATTTTTCTTCTTATCCATGGAGACAGTGGATAATAGTCAAAATGCTTTCACAAGTAATATGTTTGCTTGACACAACATTTTTCAAATGCATTATTTATGAACATTGGCTTGCTAGATCTCTTCCCGGAAACAAGTTATTATACAGTTCCTGGGACAATCAAGAAGATATGAGTGTTCATAATTTGTTCCCCCCCCCCTTCAATTAGCCATTAATGATCTTAAGCAATTTCTGCCCTCAAATCACTATTGGAATTTTAGGGGCACTTTTCAGCATGCCTTGAAAAGTCATTATAGTTTGAATCTAATAGTTGTTATTTTAATTATTCTGAAATAAATCAACACAAAAACGTTTAGCATATATTGAGAAAGAAATATTCCTAAAATGGAGTAGGGCTCTCTAGTGCAGAATTCTCTACTACAATTCCCACCTTAAGACATTAATTTAAAACACTGTGAATAGCTGTCTTGTGGTACTTCCAGAGTGGAAGGATCAGCTTGAAGGAAGCTGACATTGTCCAGGTAATGCCCAAATATGTACAAAATCTTTACATTTTTGAGGAAGGCTCCTTCTTTGTCATCCTTTAATGAAGGTGTACTGGTAAGCTTTCTCAATAACTACTCCTAGAAAGTGGATTTCCCTTCTAAGCTCCTTCCCTTGTTGTTCTTCCAAAGAAAGGCAAAAAAAAAATCCCCAGGTTTTGGGCAATTTGCTGTAGAAGAGGCTTTTAGCAAATGTATGCTGTCCTTCATTAAATACATCCTTATTAATATATTTTAAACAGTTCTTAATTAAGTTAATTTTTAATATTTTAACTTACTTAATTTTTTTGTGTTCCTGTCGGTACCTTGCAGTTAATTTTGTGTGTGTGAAGTATCTTGCATGCCAGTTCTGAAGAAAATTAGGATATAACGCAAAAAAGAAAGAAAGAAGGAAGAAATTATGCCATTATATTTAGAAGCTACTTAGAGCTCAGCAACACCTGATGGGGTAAAAGACGAAGCAAAGAAGAAGACTTAGAGCTGCATTGACCATGAAAGCAAGATAGGCTTAGCATTATTTTTGTGACAATGTCATTTATTCCTCAAAATAATATATTCATTAAGTGTTATCATATCCCGAACATAGCTCTTTTCTTTTCAAGCTTTAATCTCTACCCCAATCATCTCTTGGGCATCTACTGTACTCTGGAAACACCATTACTGTGCAGTGTAAACATCCCCATTCTGTAGAATCCTGATATTTTTATCCCTGTCATCTACCAGCTCATGAATATACTTTACATTGGAGTCTTCAGTTTATAGGGACTGAACAATGCCCCTATAAAGAATAAAGAAGTTTTGACACCCCACTTCCTGTATCCAGAAAAAAATATTTTTAAAAACTTATCTTCTTCGTTTCATAGCATGCCTACAACAAATATTCAGGTGGCCATGAAATATGAGTTGGCATCATGCTGTATGTTCTGTATTCTCTCCCCCATTAAAAAGAGAGAGTTACACTTTTCTATTTCTGTTGCTAAGCAAAAAGGGATTGTTGCCAAGTTAAAAAAAATCTGTCCAGCACGTACCAATGTGTACTGTGTTGCATATCAAATGCGGCACCCCTCCCCCACAATAGTTCTCAAGGACAAGAGGAGCATCAGTGTTCTTTGCATACGGGATGGATAAAAAAGTGCTAAGTGGGCCTTTTTGATTCTGTGGGACCTGGCAGGAATGTGATCTGATACTGGAAGCATTTTTCTGACAGATACAAGTGATTAATATTTTGCTGCTTAAAGTAAAATTTTATTTTATTTTATTTTTATTTTATTTAGATGATAGGCAGCATCTTTGTTTATCTGCCACAGTAGGTGAATGGGACATTTGTTTGCCTCTTCACATAACTGCAGCTGCTTATGCTCCCTCATGGGAGCAGCAACTGAACAAACCTAGGAACTTGTCAGCTGCAACTTGATCTGAGTACAGTGGTACCTCATACAATGTTTTTAATCCATTCCATGGGGCTCATTGTTGTATGAAACAATTGCTATATGATGCATGCATCGTATAGCAATTTTTCCTATGGGATGCATTGTACGTTTTTTTTTTCCTGCTAAGTGGTTTTTCCCATTGAAAAATTGTTGTACAGTCTTTTCCATAGGGAAAATTGTTATGCAGGATGCCATCCTCCCCCCCTCCCCCCAAAAAAACCCTAATTGTTATGCAGTTTCATTGCTATACTGGGTGATTGTTTTATGAGGTTCCACTGTATATGTTTGTTTTTTCCTGCCCCAGGGCTCCGGCAGGCCTGGTCTTGGAGGCCAGCTGGTTCTGGGCCACCTTCACCCTCTGAGGCAAGCAGGAAAAATGCCACTGGTGTGAATTTGTTTAAGGTGGATCCCAGCTTGCCATGAAGTGACCCACACACTATGATCATGGAGCCATCCCCTGTGGCACATATGAAAAGAGACATACAGGATTTAGCATCGGGACTGCAATGGACTGGTACAGCCTTGAGGATATAGACAAAGTGCACCTTCACAGCCAGTGCATCTGGTATAGCCTCTTCCGCCTCCATGACCATTAGGAATTCAGAGTTCCTCCTCTGCTCATTTTCCCGTTGGGCCCAATATGATGGTTTCTGGTGGCATTTCCTCCACTGAGGGGACCATCACCCCACCTAAAGGGGCTCATCCACCCATAGATGTTGGCCCCTTCAGGGAGTCAGGTTATTTACTGCCACCCAACACTCAGCATTGAGTCACTGGAACTAACCCAAGGAAAAGGCAGCTTTTGCTCAGGAAATCCCCATTAAGAGGAGAAAACTGAAACCTTGGAAAAGACTTTTAAAAACAGCAACTACAATCCCCAAATCCTGGGAAGTAACATGGGATGGCCAAGCTATCTGCTGGGGGAGAGGAAATTCCTAGAGTTATAGTCCTAAAGAGTAACCTTTTCAAGCTCTGAAAACCAGTCCAAGGAACTTTTCAAAGATCTGTGAACTAACTGTGCAGCATTGACAGATTGTGTTGACACTGTAAGAAATGGAACAGCTCCCAGGATTTGATACATATTAATTGATTCCAATCCAAAAGAACCATATCCAAACCGGCCTATTGGTTATGTGAATCAGAACTCGGGCATTTCTCTGAATACTCCGAGCAACTGAAAGGTATCAAAATACATCTTTAAATATTTATGACAGCAAACTTGAGTTTAGCTGCACCTTTTAAGGTGAAAGGCACACCTGAATGCATATTTAGAGGAGACTGCTTAACACCATTCATTAAAGAGGAAAATAAACAGGACATTTATTATTATGAGGAATGTGTGCTGGTTTTGTGTATTTGTGGAACTAAGGACCTATTCAGAGCTATTTGTGCATTTCTGAAGTGGCCACAGGGCAGAAGAAATTATGCCAAAGGACTCACAAAACAGAACAGTCTCTACGCATCCTTCATGTTAAATCCAGGATTATTGTGATTAATTCTTTTTAAAAAAAGATGTAATGTGATTATAAGTAAGAAAAAGAAATCTAAAGTATTAATACCTTATAAGAAAGGCAGCTTCAACCCACAATGAAGCTCAAGACTTCTTCTGCATGGTTTGGACAGTTTGGGCTGATTCAGAGATTCAGATATCTAGCGGGGAGCAGTGGTGTGAATGCAAAATGATGAAGTGATGAGGAAGGGAGCAAGCGGGATGAGAGCTAGATTTTTCTCATTGGCAGCTCTAAGAAGTAATCTCTGGCAAGAGTTTCACCACAACTTTCCACTTGTAGTACTTGCAGGGTGGGATTGTTTGAGGTCATTAAAAATAAATATTCTATTACTTCACACAGTTCGTTGTCTTTTAATGCTTAGTGCAGTTCTTCACAGGTCACAGATCTAGTAGGAATTGTTGATTGTGCTGAGTCTCCATCTCTCTTCATTTCCACTTTGTCTCTTGAATTAAAATAGTTTAGCCTAAGCCTTTGTTTCCTAATTTGTTTACTATATGGGTATCTGTGCCTGCTGTAGGTCGGGGTACCCAAACTATGGCCCGTGGGCCAGATCTGGCCCACAGTGCCAATTAATCTGGCCCCTGCGGCCCTCGCCACTCCCAGAAGCAGAAGTAAAATGTCCATGCGTGTGCAAAGAACATGCCATGCATCATTTTTTTACTTCTGCTTCCAGGTGGGAGGAATCACGTGATCGGCACGCTCAACCACATGACTGGCACTTGGCCTGAAAAGTTTGAAAAGATATATATATATATATATATATATATATATATATATATATATATATATATATATATATATATATATATATATATATATATATATATATATATATATATATATATATATATATATATATATATATATATATATATATATATATATATATATATATATATATATATATATATATTAAGCATATGTAAAGGTAAAGGTCACCCTTACTCGAAAGCCAGTCATATCCAACTGTAAGGTTCAGTGCTCATCTCTGTTTATATCCGAAGAGCCAGTGCTGTCTGCATTTGCAGATGTTTCTGTGGTCATGTGGCAGGCATGCCTAGACACCGAAGTGCACAGAATGCTGTTTACCTTCCTACCGAAGTGGTCCCTATTTATCTACTTGCAATTTCTTGCTTTTGTACTGCTAGGTTGGCAGGAGCTGGGACAGAGACGGTTGCTCATTCCGTCATGCAGCACTCGGGGTTTGAACTGCTGATCTTCCACCTCCCAGTTAGCATCTTAACCACTTGAGCTACTGCAGTCCCTAAGCATGTGTACACCATCAGTATGAATGGGCAAAAAGAAACAGAAGAAGCTGCAACAGAAACAGCAGCAGCACCACACCACCATCACCACCACCAACAGCACTGCAGTAGTACATTTGATGTACTGTATGCCAGGACAGAAACAAAAATATATACAGTAGCTGGTTTGGTTTTCTAGTCCAAATCAATGAGATACTGGAGAGCCAAATGCATAAATCAGTTTAGTTCCAGGGCATAGATTGATTTGGATAGGTCTCAAACACTTCTGTTAGAACTAAGATCCATCCTGAAGTGCAAAATCAGGATTCGAAATCATGTTCAAAGATTGGGGCACAGCCACAAGAAAGAGTATGTCATGATTCCATTTGTTTCCGTTACATACTAAGCTCTGCTAGGGAGTATACCCTAATAACCAGAGTAAAGGAAGAGGTTGTTCTAAAGAATTCACTAAATAACCTGACTTTTCAGGAGAGACTGAAAGAAGTAAGGATACCTGGAATTAGTGGCAGTTCTAAGCATTGACACAGCCAGAGATATTTCAGGAGCAGAAGACCTGCAGATAGTTGCAGGTGATGGAACTGGGTGAGTAAAAGTATGGAGGTATTTAAAGTGAAGCAGTGAGTGATCAGAAAATGAATACTGCAGAGTATATTTATTAAAAGCTTATGTTACTTAAAATTGCACTCAGAGTGGTACACAATAAATAAATTTTGAAGCAATACTTCAGACAGAAGAAAGGGAAATCTTATCACATGATGATGCCTCTCTCTGCTTTGGTTTTAATTACAACATGCTTTTTGTGTGTGGGAGCTCAGAAGTATTGTTACCTGTCACATGTGTCTTACAAAGTGGCATGTTCTCTTACCCTTTATTTTTAAAGAATCTTTGCATTATTTTTCTTTTTGGCCATCAGAAAACAGATTTTTTTTATTTTTTTGCTTCTTACAGCATCGTTTGCTTATTATTAAAACAGTCCACCTGTTCTGTCCAGATGGCGCACCCACTGTCACCGCCTGCTAATTAATAAGATTTTGCTGTTCGTGGAAATAGAAGAAGTAACCAAAATTGGCATTCTAAGTCCAGACACTGATATTATTATATTTTTTACTGCTACTGTATTATTATTTACATAGGGAAGATGGAGCTTGCTTCTTTCTGGCAAACACACATAAATGTTTTCTCATTTATATTTCCAAATTATTATGTTAGAAAAATTCCTACCTTTTTTAGCCCCTCAGTTCCACTAACGTTCATCTATTGCAGGGGTTGTTAAACTACGGCCCATGGGCCACATCTGGCATATGGCATCATATAATCTGGCCCATGCCCCCACTGCAGCCATGGGTGGCACCACAGGAAATGCCTCAATCCTTGTCCCCTCCTTCCATTGTCCCTGAGTTAGCAAGGCAGGAGTGTGTGTGGTAGTGGTGGTGGCGGCGGCGGTGGTGGCAGTGGGGGTGGTGGGAGCGGCGGGAGCAGCGGCAGCGATGGCCCCTCAACAGTCTGAAGGACTGTGAACCTCGCTGCTACAGAGCACCAGCAGAGACACAACAAGCCAAGCAGAAGAGGGACGTAGTGGTAGCAGCGGCCTCTCAGCCGTCTGAGGGACTGTGACTCAGCCCCTGGCTTTAAAAGTTTGAGGCCCCCTGATCTCTTACCTGGATGATCATTGCATCTTTGCTGCATTTAGTTTGCCATGCCTTTTTCTTCCTTTCATCTATAAGCAATGATGCAATTACTCTTGACTTGTGACATCACACTCCTATGAATTTTCCCACTACAGCTAGTTGCCAAAGATAACAATAGAAAAGAAGAATAAATATTATCCAGGTAGCTACGTAGCTGATAAAATGACTTCCTTGGCAGCATCTACAGAGGTAGGAAATGAAGGCATTTTGGGGGTGGGCTAAGACTGCTAGAATCAGTGGTGGGCATCAGAAGGTTCGCACCAGCATGCATGTACCAGTAGTAAAAATGGCTGACCCAGCCCACCTCCCTGCCCCATCCACCTCCTCACCCCGCCCACCTCCTCCTAGAAGAGGCTTCAGAGGGGGTTGGCTCCCTTTCCCCCTTCAACAAAGGCTTTTCCTGGGCTCTGTTTCACCCCTAAGTGCATCCCCAGTCACTCTGGAGTGGTTGGGGAAGCACTTCGGGGTGAAACGGAGCCCTGGAAAAGCCTTGGACAAAGGAGAAATGGCTTCAGAGGTTTGCTATAGAGTGATGAAAATAGAAGAGGCTTCTATTTTCATAGCTCTATAGCGAAGAATAGTCACATGGCCACCAGGCCATGCCCACTCAGTAACATGGCCACACCCACAGTGTGGTAGGAAATTTTTTTATGCCCATCACTGGCTAAAATCACTTAGCCAGTATTTTGAGAGTTGAAGTCTAAATGAGTAACTTTTCCGAACTCCTTGCATTGTGATGTCCTGAGAGTCTGCATTTCCCCTTCCCCTCTTCTTCAACATCCAGTGATGTGCAGCAGAGCTGAGGAGAAAACACAGAAGATAACACTTGCATATGTGGCACCTTCTACCTAGATATTTTAGACAGAAAGTGCTCCATGCCTACTTGCCATTTTTGATGGCAGCCATCTGTTTACTACCATCTCTAGTTCAGCTATATTCCAAAGTGCTAATAGGAACAAGCATTTGGCCCAGTCTACAAGACAAATCCTGCAAGACAATCTGGCTATAGGTATTCTTTTGTTTGTCAGAGTAGGATGAATTTTTCAGGTGTAGTAACACTTTCCAAGCATATTGTGTCTGCCAGCTTTCTGAAAATAGGTAGTACAGAGTTTTACACATCTTTAAATAGCATTTTTTTAAAAAATTGAGAGAATGCATAATAACTTTTAATTTCTTAGCCAAACCAGATGAAGCATTTATCGTAATAGCTGCTCCCTCTGAAAGGATCATTGTTGCCTAGTTTCAAAACAATAGGTGCAGAAGTTTTCTACAAGATTATTTTTTCCGTTTTGGGGCAGATTTATGTCTCGAGATTTTTATAGGGGGATTTTTAAAAATAATAAATAATTATATAAATAAAACAGGTTGCAGAAAGTCAGGTGCAGAGAGCTAGGACACCCATAGATGCAAGACCCAAGCAGGATCAACCTTTGTCCACTTGAACCCTTAATAAGATAGATGATATCCAACAGTCAATGAAAACCTAGTCCAGGTATTCCAGAACTCTGACAAAGTTGCTCATCTGCCAAGTAATGGCAGCTGGATCTGATTAGCAGTTATGTTCCAGTTTGGGCAATTTTGGTTATTGCACCCAAAATAATGCAGGCTCTTTTCTCAAGGGAAAACCTTTCACAAGCTGCTGCTTGTCATAGACATATTCAGAAACCCTACTGATTTAAAGGGGCTATTCTAGGAGAGACTAACATTGGCATTCAAGAGCCTTTTGGCTTGGGGGACTACAGATGTAGAAACCGCTTTCTCTTCTGCCCCTTTTTAGTGTATGGGACCAAAGACAACAGAACAACCGAAGGGTTGGTTTAACACAGGTTTATTGCATGGTGTTCCGGTGAAGCATGAGGTAATGGCGGTGATACATCTCAATATATACAGTAGCCCTCTACATTTGAATCTTGTAGCACGGTAGCTCATTGGCTGCTACCGGCGTGGCCTCGCCCAGGCACGCCTCTTTCTTCTGCTGCTGAATGCGGGGAAGGTTTTCCCGCGGCTGTCCGTGATTGAGCAATGTGAACCATGTGAGACTGAACGCTCGCAGCTGCCCTCTATGGGCTGTCTGCTCGCGTTCCTTTACAGCTGAGATCGTTTGTATTTGGAGTGGTTACATTCTTGCCTTTACAGTACAATGAACATGCACGCATACATACACAACATCCCTCCCCCCTAGGATGGGACGAAGTCCCGCAACCATTGTGGCTTGCCGCACGTGCGCTTGGGGCGTGCCTGCGTCTGACCTAGTACTGGAGAGCCTGTGATCCCTGATTCCGCGGGTGCTTGTCCTGCAACGGGAAACGGGGATTCGTTAGTGGCTCTGTGGGGCGTCCGTGCCTGCCTTGCGCCCGGGGATGGGAACGGAATGAATAGTTGGGAGGTGAACCCCTGCCTGTTGCTCTCGGACCCCGGGGACCCGCCTATTGTGAACCGCGGAACCGATGAGGTCGCCCTTGTGGTCCTGCTACCTTCTGATCCTTGCTCGGGGGACCTTGAGACTGTGGTGGGCGGACTTGCTGTTGCCTCCCGTCTTGGGGGTGTCGGTCTCCGGGAAATTGGCGCTATATTGCATTCTAACTCACAGGGACTACTTGGACTGGAAGTACCAGGGGCTGAACTGAAACCCCTCTTTTCGCTAGGACGGGTGGGGGACCACTCCGCTAACTCCCCCTGGTACTGTAAATCAACGTCTAAACTTCTATGGGCATCTGTGTTTCGGGGAAAATTCCGGGGGGTATGTGTGTGGTTGGGGCTCTTCCTTTCTGCCGCGAACTCCCGCAAAAGATCTCTGTGGATCGATTCCCTTTCCTCCCCCCTTGGTGGGGGCCCATGTTCCCCTTTCCCTCCCCCTTGGGCTAAACGGGTGGGGGAGTACCCTAACGCTGATTCACTGCTTGTTTCGTCTCCGTCCTGCTCTCCGGGGACCCTGCGCCTGAGTTGGTCCACGTGTCGCCTCCACAGGAAACCTGTACTGGTCTCCACGCGGTATGAGACGGGGCCGGTTCGTTCTATTACAGTGCCCGGCACCCAGGCTGGCCCCGCGCTGGCGTAGTTCCTGCAGTGCACCGGGGCGCCTACGCTGAAACTCTTTGAAGGTTCCACCCCTATGTTCCACCCTTTGTCCTCTACTCTCATGGGGTCTAGCTTGGAGATTCCCGTGGCCAGCTTCCTGCGCATCAACAGCTCTGCGGGGGAGTGCCCTGACGCCAATGGGGTGACCCTGTACCTTAGCAGGAATTGGCACAATTTCAGGTCGAGGTCTCCGGGGCCCATGCGCAGCAGCGCGTCTTTCGTGGTGCGCACGAGGCGCTCTACTTGGCCGTTGGTGGCCGGGTGAAAGGGGGCGGAGGTGATGTGCCGAATGGCGTTGCGCTCCATGAACGCCCCGAACTCGGCGGACATGAAACAGCTAGCGTTATCGCTGACGAGGGTGTCGGGTAAACCGAACGTGGAAAAGACCCTCCGTAGCTGTTTAATTGTTGTGGCCGAGGAGGTTCTCGAGACTGGGATGACCTCCAACCACTTGGAGAACGCGTCCACCACAAGGAGGAAAAGCGTTCCCCTGAACGGGCCAGCAAAGTCTACGTGTACCCGGGACCAGGGCCCCCTTGCTGCGTCCCACTCCCTATGTGGCGAGCGGGCCTCTTCTGGCCTGGAGCTTTGGCACGCTTCGCAAGTGCCGACCATGTGTTCGATGTCGGCGTCTAGCTGGGGCCACCAAAAATAACTGCGGGCCAGCGCCTTAGAGCGGACGATCCCCGGGTGGCTGACGTGCAGCAGTTTAAGCACCCTCGGCCGGAGAGACGTGGGGATCACTACCCGCTGTCCCCACAAAAGGCACCCCCTCTCTAGAGACAACTCTAGTTTCTTTTTGAAAAATGTGTCGAATTCCGCTGCTGGGGAAGACACGGGCCACCCTTTCTGTACCCAGGAGCAAACTGTGGCCAGCGTTTTGTCCTTGCCGGTCGCTTTAGCGATGTCGGCCGGTACTACTGGAGGGGAGTCTAGGACCTCTATCATTAAGACCTGGTGGTCCCTCTCTACTTCGCCCACGTGGCAGCAATCCCGGGGAATGGGGGACCTCGACAGGGCATCCGCATGGCTGATCTCCTTCCTGGGCCGGTATACCAACGCGTGCTGATACGCGTTGAGAAAAATGGCCCACCTGAGCATTCTCGGGGACAGGATTTGGGGTGTGGGCTTATCTGCGGTGAAGATGCCTAGCAAGGGCTTATGGTCAGTCACTATGGTGAAGGGGCGGCCGTACACAAAATCATGAAATTTCTTAGTCCCCGCAATTATCGCTAGTGCTTCCCTGTCTGTCTGGGCATAGTTCCTCTCTGCTTGGGACAAGGACCTAGAGTAGAACGCTATCGGGGCCTCCCTCCCGTTCTCCAGTACGTGGCATAACACCGCCCCCACCCCCACCGGGGATGCATCGCATATCAGGACCACTGGGCGTTTGGGATTGAAATGGGTCAGTACCGCATCTGATGCCAGGAGTCGCTTCAGGTCATTGAAAGCCCTCTCCTGGTCGTCGCCCCACTTCCATGCCTCGTCCTTTTTTAACAATTTGTGTAGCGGTTCCGCTACTGCTGCCTTCCGCGGAAGGAAGGAGTGGTAAAAGTTGAGCAGTCCAAGGAACGACTGCAACTCGGGCTTGGAGGTGGGGCGAGGGGCCTTCTTGATGGCGGCCACCTTGGATTGGGATGGCCTGATTCCCTCGGGAGTAACACGGAACCCTAGGAACTCAACCTCAGTTGCAAAGAAAATGCATTTGTCCTTCCGCAACCGCAACCCCGCTTTCTCGAATATTGTCAGGACCCTTCCCAACCTGTTTGCTAATTCGGCCCGGCTCCCCCCTGTAATCAATATGTCATCAAAGTAGGGTAACACCCCCTCTAACCCCTTCAGGAGGCGTTCCACGAGTGACTGGAAAATCCCGGGCGCCGAATTCACGCCGAATTGGAGGCGCGATACCTGGAACGCCCCTTTGTGGGTGACTATGGTCTGTGCAGCAGCTGCGGCGGGGGTCACCGGGAGTTGCTGGTAGGCTTGGGCCAGGTCGAGTTTAGCGAAACACCTCCCCCCGTGTAACCTGGCCAACAAGTGGCTGACTACCGGCACCGGATAAGCATTAGGGCGGATCGCCTTATTGATGGTGCACTTGTAATCAGCGCATATGCGGACCTCCCCGTTGGCCTTGAGCGCTGTTACAATTGGAGTTTCCCACTCCGCAGAATCAACAGGAACAAGAATCCCCTGGCCCACCAACTTGTCCAACTCCGCCTCTATTTTGTCCTTTAGTGCGAAAGGCACTCTGCGCGGTTTAAGTCTGATTGGACGTACTCCAGGGTCCAGGTCAAAAGTCACTGGGGGGCCCTTGAATTTTCCGAGCCCCTTTTTGAAAACCTCGGGGTGCGCGTCGCACACGCTCTGTATTGGATCAGTCCCGGTGGCGTGTGCTCCCACGGCGTGCACCCCCCCAATGAACAACCCCAGGGGCTGGAACCATTGAGTCCCGAGGAGGCTGCACTTTCCTCCCTTGAGGACGACTAGGGGAAGCGTTGCGGTGTGCTTTTTAAACTGGACCTGGAACTTCCCAACCCCCAACACTGGGATGCGGTTCCCTTGCACGTCCTTCAGTGTGGCCCTCAACGCTTTGAGCTTGGGCCGCACGCGGGGGGCGATTTTCATGAACTCTCCCTGGGAAATAATAGAGTATGACGAACCCGAGTCCACCTCCATTCTAACAGGGGCCCCTTGTATTACTACCTCAACGAAGTAACGGGGGTGCTCCGTGGAAACGCTGCAAACCGGAGCGTCGTCCTCGCTGTCGTCGGAGATGCGCCCTACGCCGTCCCGCGTCCTCGTGGTCCGGGTGCCGTCCTTGGGCCTCGTGGTGCGGTCCTGCCTCGCCGAGCGGTCTGGAGAACTCCTGGTGGCCTCGCGCCGTTTCCGGCAGACCTTGGCGATGTGCCCGCGCCGGCCGCAGTTGTGGCACTCGGCCTTGCGGAATGGGCATTTGGCGCGGGCGTGGGCAGCGCCGCAGCCGTCGCAGCGCCGGCCCTCTCTCTGGACCCTCCGGACTCCTCGTCGTCGCTGCTCTCCGCAGACGAGTTCGAAACTCGCCGGGCCGCGCGCACCGAGCTCTCTGCCTTGGCGGGCTTCGGGCGCCAGTCCTGAAGCTCTTGCACCCCGGCAGTCGTGGCCTCCGTGGCCTGCGCCGTGTCGAGGACTTGTTGCCACGTGGGAGGCGGCTCCCTTTTCATCAGCGCGCGCTGAGTCTCGGTATCCCTCAGACCGCAGAGCAGGCAGTCCCGGAGGGTGACTTCTGGGGTCTCCCACTTGCATGGGCCGGCGGCCAGCCGCAGGGCCGCGGCGAACTCGGCGACCGATTCCCCGGGCGCCTGGACTCGCCTCCAGAACGCGCTCCGAGCGGGGAACATCGCTATCGCTGGCCGGAGATGGGCGCGCAGTGCCGCCAGGAGCTCTGTGGCTTTGAGGTCGCCCACCTTCCTCGGCGCGATCAGGTCCACCAAGGTCCTCTTGGTCTCGTGTCCGAGCATGCGGACGAAAATGGCCCTCTTCTTGGCCTCATCTGAGACTTCGAGCTCCACCAGCGCTGCGTTGAAGTCTATCTCAAACAGCTCCAAGTCTCCCGGCTTCCTGATCTCGTAGCCGGCGCATGTCTTGGTCCCGTGGGCAGCTATATCCCACCTTCGTCGCCAATTTAGTGTATGGGACCAAAGACAACAGAACAACCGAAGGGTTGGTTTAACACAGGTTTATTGCATGGTGTTCCGGTGAAGCATGAGGTAATGGCGGTGATACATCTCAATATATACAGTAGCCCTCTACATTTGAATCTTGTAGCACGGTAGCTCATTGGCTGCTACTGGCGTGGCCTCGCCCAGGCATGCCTCTTTCTTCTGCTGCTGAATGCGGGGAAGGTTTTCCCGCGGCTGTCCGTGATTGAGCAATGTGAACCATGTGAGACTGAACGCTCGCAGCTGCCCTCTATGGGCTGTCTGCTCGCGTTCCTTTACAGCTGAGATCATTTGTATTTGGAGTGGTTACATTCTTGCCTTTACAGTACAATGAACATGCACGCATACATACACAACACCCTTACATCAATCTCACCTTTCCTTCACATTGTCCTAACTTTCATCTTCTCAGTTTTACCAAGCACTTGGAAGCATTTTTATTACAACTCCCATAATCCACAACCAACATGGCTAGTGGCCTTGTTGTTGTTGTTGTTGTTCAGTCGCACAGTCGACTCCGACCCTTTGCGACCCCATGGACCATTTTCCTCCAGGCGCCTCTGTCTTCTACCATCCCCCTCAACCCTCCCAGCTCTGTGCCCATTGTGTCTATAATACCATCTAGCCATCTCATCCTTGGCCTCCCCCTTCTTCTTTTGCCCTCCACCTTTCCCAACATCAATGCCTTCTCAAGTGAATCCTCCCTTCTCATTTGATGACCAAAGTATTTTAGCTTCATCTTTACTATTTGACCTTCCAATGAGCAGTCAGGGTTAATTTCTTCTAAGATTGACCTATTTGACACAGCGCCCTGGACTCTGACAGCTGGCGGGAGAGCCCCAACACCGGCATCCTGGACAGCCCCGCCTCCCTCCACCCCTCTCGGTGGGGGTATAAGAGGCGGCCATGCTGGAGCAACGCCGACAGCACCCTGGACTCTGGCAGCTGACGGGAGAGCCCCAACACCGGCGTCCTGGACAGCCCCGCCTCCCTCCGCCCCTCTCTTCAGCAGGGGTATAAGAGGCGGCCATGCTGGAGCAACGCTGACGGCGCCCTGGACTCTGACAGCTGGTGGGAGAGCCCCAACACCGGTGTCCCGGACAGCCCTGCTTCCCTCCGCCCCTCTCCTCGCCGGGGGTATAAGAGGCGGCCACGCTGGAGCAACGCCGACGGTACCCTGGACTCTGGCAGCTGCTCTACGGCTTTAAGACTCTGCCGCTCTTGCTACGTTCTCAGACCCCCACCCTTGGTGAGAACATGGGTGGAGAGAGAGACTGGTGAAAGACTGGCCCCCAGTTGTGGGGCGACCATTGCGGCTTTACTATCATGCCGCTGATGGAGCCGCTGGATTTGTCACTTCCCCGCCCGTGGTGAGAGTGGGGGCGGGGAGAGAGAGAGTCAGATGGACATGGAGACAGGCTGATGTTACTGCAGCTGAAGACATTGTGCAGGGACGCCAACGGGGATGTGAGTTGTGCTCCATCACTTGGGGATTTTGTTAATATTGATAATAATATTGATAACAATAATATTGTTAATAATATAATATATATTATGCTATGTAATTATGTATTATTTGATATACTGATACTATGTTTTTTGTTTTTTAATCTTATACTGTATTATTGTTGATTTTTGGTGTAATTATATTTGTGTTACTGTATTTATATATGTTGTAAGCCGCTTTGAGTGGCATTTGTGCTAGGAAAGCGGGGTAGAAATAAAACTTATTATTATTATTATTATTATTGTTCTCCTCGCTGTCCAGGGGACTCTCAAAACTCTCCTCCAACACCACATTTCAAAGGCATCTATTCTTCTGCGTTCAGCCTTCCTAATTGTCCAGCTCTCACATCCATACATTACTACTGGGAAAACCATTGCTTTGACTATTCTAATTTTTGTTTGCAATGTCTCTGCTTTTCGCTATGTTCCCCAGGTTTCTCATCGCTTGTCTCCCAAGAATCAGTTGCCTTTTTATTTCATGGCTGCAATCCCCATCTGCAGTGATCTTTGATCCTAAGAAAGTAAAATCTGTCACTGCTTCTACTTCTTCCCCATCTATTTTCCAGGAACTGATGGGGCCTGTTGCCATTATCTTGGTTTTCTTGATATTGAGTCTCAAGCCAGCTTTTGCACTCTCCTCCTTCAGCCCAATCAAGAGATTCTTTAGGTCTTCCACACTTTCTGCCATTAGGGTGGTATCGTCTGCATATCTCAGATTATTGATGTTTCTCCCAGCGATTTTAATCCCATATTGTGATTCCTCCATCCCTGCACTGCGCATTATTGCTCTGTGTATAGGTTGAATAAGCATGGTGACAAAATGCAGCCTTGTCTTACTCCTTTTCCTATTCCAAACCACTCTGTTATTCCATGTTCTGTCCTAACTGTTGCTTCTTGGTTCATGTACAGATTTCTCAGGAGGCATATGAGGTGCTCTGGTATTCCCATCTCTTTAATTACTTGCCACATCTTGTTGTGGTCCACACAGTCAAATGCCTTAGTGTAGTCAATAAAACAAAAGTAAACTTGTTTCTGGTACTCCTTTGTTTTCTCCATGATCCAGCGTATGTTGGCAATGTGGTCTCTAGTCCCCCTGCCTCTTCTGAAACCAGCCTGCACCTCTGGTAATTCTCTCTCCACATGCTGCTGAAGTCTGTCCTGTATTATCTTGAGCATCACCTTGCTGGCATGTGGGATGAGCGCGATTGTTCGATAATTTGAACATTCTTTGGCATTGCCCTTTTTTGGGATTGGGACGTATACTGATCTTTTCCAATCCTGTGGCCACTGTTTTGTTTTCCAAATCTGCTGGCATATTGAATGCAGCAATTTGACGCCATCATCTTTTAGCGCTTTGAAAAATTCAACTGGGATATCATCATCTCCACTAGCTTTGTTGTTTGCAGTGCTCTTTAGGGCCTTTATGACTTCGCTCTCCAGGATGTCTGGCTCAAGTTCAATTTCTTCATCATTGTGATTATCAGGAGTGTTGAGGTCCTTTTTGTAAAGTTCCTCTGTGTACTCTTTCCATCTTTCCTTAATTTCTTCTGCATCAGCTAGCTCCTTTCCGTCTTTGTCCCTTATCATGGTCATTTTTGCTTTAAATGTTCCCTTGATTTCCCCAATTTTTTTGAAAAGATCTCTGGTTCTGCCTCTTTTGTTGTTTTCCTCCATTTCTCTGCACTGTTCTTTTAGGTAGTTTTCCTTATCTCTCCTTGCTTTTCTTTGAAATTCTGTGTTCAAATGGTTGTATTTTTTCCTTTCTCCTTTGACTTTTGCGTTCCTTCTTTCCTCTGCTATTTTAAGAGCCTCATCAGACAACCACTTTGCTTTCTTACTAGTGGCCTTGCAAGCTTGGATTTGTGAGAACTGGAACTTTTCCAAGCTGTACTCTGATTCTTGTTGCTGTTGTCATCTTTCAGTTACAAAATGTTATGATATAGAATAGATTATAGATCCTTTAGCTATCTACTGTAGGTAGGTTGACAATTGATGAAGAGATTACTCAAACAATACAATTGACCCAGTTTTGAGCTGCTCCCTGTGCCCACGGGTGCCCGGGCACTGGTAGCGGAAATTCCCCCAGGCCATGCCCAGTTGGCCGGCCACACCCACCTCCTTACCCCAGACCATGGTGTAGGGAGGCCAAGTGGGCATGGCCCACAGCATTAGCCACACCCACAGCATTAGCTACGCCCATGATGGGGGTAGTAAATTTTTTTGCAGAGTATCACTGCATTGACCCATTCAAACATAATGACAGTAGCCTGTGGTTGAAATCTTTTTTGTGCAGCTTCTTTACATAAAGCTAATTATGTCACCAGTCATAGCAATGTTTTAAAAAATAAAACACATTTCCTATCCCTACAAAAGTCATAAGGTTCCCATGGAAAACATTTGGTTCTGGGGAAGCTATTGAGGACTGTGTGAAAAGAGGCACTCTTTAATTTCTCGAAGTTACTGCTGCTGAGATAAATTTATCAATATAATAACCATGATTTTTGGAAATGAAATGCCCAAGCTGTCCCATGTCCTTAATGGCTTCCTAATGACAAAGCGGATTCCATGGAAGCCTTGGGACTTTCAGAGGGAAGAGATCAGAAATGTTTTATTTTTTAAAAAAAATTACAGCATAGCTGCACAAACAGTATTTCTGACTTTGCTTCAAGTTTTGTGCAAATTCTTAATATAAATGTCAGGTAAAGGTAAAGGTTTCTCTTGCTTAAAAGCCAGTTGTGTCCAACTCTAGAGGTGATCATTTCCGTTTACAACCAAAGAGTCAGTGCTGTTTGTGTCTGCAGACATTTTGTGGTCATGTGGCAGGCATAACTAGATGCCAGAGCACACAGAACACTGTTACCTTTCCCACTGAAGCGGTACCTATTTATCTACTTGCAATTTCTTGCTTTTGAACTGCTAGGTTGATAGGATCTGGGACAATGGATGCTCACTTCATTGTGGAGCATTTGGGTCTCAAACTGCTTACTTGCCGACCTTCTGGATGTCAAGCTCAGCATCTTAACCACTAAGCCACTGCAGCCCTTAATTTAAATGTACCATGAAATAAATATTTTCTTCTGTTTGGGTAAAATGCGAGGCAATCAGATGGAATTGTATATGTGGGCCAAATCAAATGCATGTTTAATTGTGGGTCCAAAATATGAGGCTTCCCATAACGGAACACATTGTTAACTTCTGGGTATATAATAGGATTGAAGGTTGTTGTTTATCTTCCTTCATATCTTTTTCCCCCTTTTCTGCACTGAACGCACTTGAGATTTATACATCAAAAGGGCACCAGCTTGTTAAGAATTCTGAAGCCTGTTAGCACAGCATCCCTGAAATCTATTTAGTCTTGCTCCCAGTGTTAAACCTTTCACCTGCGATAGTTACCTTCATTCTTGATCTCAGCTAGCATTAGCCCAGTCTCGGGCATTTATGATGATGCTGATGCACAGTGGTTTTATAAAAATATCCTACTTTGCCTTTTGCGAAAGCCAGGTTGTGCCGGTGGACTGATTTGATGGCTGTCTTGACGTAGAAATGCATTATGCTCAAAGATTTTCCTCCCACTAATGAACTTTACCTCAGCTTACCTATTATTACAATTTAACCCACAGAAGCTGAAGAAAGCTTAGTTGTTCATTCACTTGACTTCACAGTAGTTCATCTCCTTCAACCCATTCACTTTCTCTAACTATATTCGTTCACTTCCTACCACCATTTCATGAGAATACTATGACCGCTCATTTCAGACTCCTTCACATTCAGGTTCTGCAGAGTGGGAGACACTGGCCCATCATGTGACATCATGCCATTGGTGTGTTGGATGTGGAGAGGAAGAAAGTGAGATAGAGACAAGGCGTGAAAACCAAGTAGTTGATGCTAATTCAAGGCATTTCTCTAACCAAAAATAAGGTTCCAAACATGAGTAAATAACCTTGTCCGTTTAGATTTCACTGATAGGCAGAACTGTTCTGAGGAGTTAAGAATAGGAAGACTATCACCATGATGATAGCCATTGGTTTTTGAACTTTGATTTGATTTGATGTTTCAACCCCAATGGGCGACTCAAAGTGGTTCACAAGAACAAACAAAGTAGTACAAGAATATAAATACAGCATAATTCATGAAAACAACAAAATAATACAAAATATTAGTACAGAAGAATTAATACAATCAATATCAATTACAAACAACAAAACAGTAAAACTTCAATTCCCATGAGCCTAAGTCAATTCCCCAAAGCACTGATCAGCCAATGTACTGAGTTGGGCTTCTGAGAATTGAAGTCTCTCTGTGGGGCGTGGTCCCCACATTGGGAACCACTGGCCTATACAGTTGTATGAAGAGTGTGAAGAATTTGGATTTTATGTTCCAGATATCTGATTGCTTATTTGTAAAGCTAGGTTTCCCCCTCTTCTATCATTACTTTTAACATGTGTTCTCATATTTTAGTTATTATGTTATTATCACACTATAAACCTTGAATATTTCTGTAATAGAATGTATATAAATAGTTAAACAATTATTTATTTTTTGATAATTTTGCTATGCCAAATTAAATCAAAGTTAGAATAGGTTCATTGTAATGAATGGAATTTATGAAGCAGTTGATTCATTTAATCCCAATTGATTCAATCAGTATACTCTAATGAAATTTACTATGCTAAGTAATTGGACTTTGGACCATTATCTGGATAGCCCAATGCCCCTCCACAAGAATCTACCAGCAGGTCCATTTGCTTCATATTATTCTGCTTTCAAGCATACACACTACTCTGAGGGATAGTTTCAGACAATGAGTGTGAAAAACCTGTTGTAAGAATAACAGCTTGCTGAGATATAGACCTTTCAACCTAATTTTTTTTTAATAAATACCAATTAAAAATCAAGGCTGTGTTCATACGTAAATCCCCCATCTGTTCAAAGTACTAAGTGTGAAACATTCCATATGGGCCATTCTACTTGTGGGCATAAGTCCTCATTTTTAGCCACTCCCATTCTTTTTCTAAGGGAAACATAAAGCATAAATAACACCAATTTATTGTGCTCATATGGAACATAATAGACATTATAAGAACATAGACATTGTTTTATAAGGACTTGAATAAGAAAACTGAAAATACAAGCATGGTACGCTTTCTCATTTTGATAATCGCAGCATGCCAAAAACATCTTTTCCTCAAATGTCAAAACATGCTTCCTGCTGGCTTCCCATGTACGAAGGGCATTTACTGAGAATTCACTGTTTTAACATGCGTGGAAGGTGGGTTGAGGGTAGTTTTTAATTGATAAATTGTCAGTTTATTGTGTTTTTAACTGTTTTTAGATGAGGGTTGTTTAATTGTTTTTTAATTGTAAATGTTCTGACTTGTTTTTATACTGTATTTTTTACTCTGTTGTTTGGTCGCCCTGAGTGATGTTTTCACCAGGAGGGTGGGGTATAAATGAGCAAAATAAATAAATAAATAAATTCACTTAACTTTAATTTAAATTTAATTTAATTTAATTTTTCAACTTGTCCCCCCCCCCCCCCCGCCCCCAACTCAGGCAAGCCCGACTCAGGGTGGTTTACATAATCTAAAAAATCCACAACAATAAAAACAGTTAAAACCCCCACTGACATTAAATGAAAAATCCCACCCACCCCAAGAAGCAGAGAGAGGGTACATCTTATGGTAAGAGCCAGCGAGCAGGGGGCACATTACCCTCAGGGCTCCACACCTTTCATGAAAGGGGAGCAAAAGTCCTCATTCATTTGCTTGTCAGAAGATAAAACTAGTATTCCTGAGGTGAGTGAAACACTGGTCTGCTTCAGGGCAAGATACTGTTTTACAGTCCTCCATCTTCCTTCTCAGATAAAGTTCTGCACCAAGGAACAATACAAAGCAGTCTCCCTGTTCTCCAGGAGCCAAAAATATGTTTCTCCTTGGTCGATTCCACCTCCTCCTGAGTTTGCTACTTACTTGCAGAAAAGAAAATGGAGGAAAGTTTGGAAGAATTGGTGAGATGACAGGGGAGTGGTTGCCCACCATAAGAGGGTTTCTAGAAATGTTTAGGAATAACTCTGACAATAGGTGGTAAGTTTAGTATATCCAACAACATCTAAAGCACAGCTTCCCAACCTATGGCCCATGGGCCAGAACTGGCCCATGACACTATTTCATGTGGACCACATCACCACTACACCCAGAAGTGGAAGTGGGTGCATTTACACATGCATGGGTGCATCTTATGCCAGTCATTAAACATGCCCACGCATGCATAAATGCATCTGCAACTGTCATAAATGTGGAAGTGGCTGCATTTATGACAGCTGTAAATGTGCCCATTTCCACTTCCGGGGTATGTGGTCTGACCTACTCAGCTGTCTGGGGAGCATGGTCAGGCCCACGGCAGAAAAAGATTGGGAACCCCTGATCTAAAGGAAAACAGGTTTCTCACTTCTGATCTGCATCAAAACTCACACATTTGTTTCATGGTCTATCTTCTTGCTCTCATTTGGACCCCTTCTTCTCACAAGTTAATCAGGGAAGAGTGTGCATAAACTGCAGTTGTTCAGTATAGACACTGGTGCACAGTGGGATCTGTGATGATGACACTTATCCAGACAATTAGGTGGTCAGCAGGGGAACTCTGCACAAGACTGGCAAATAGCAGGCTGCTTCTAATGAGCAAAAACCGAAAGGCTGAAATCCTGTTCTTTAAACTAGTATGTGACACTAGAGTAGGCATATTGATCAGTGTGGATTTGCAAAATAACTTGCAGCTGAAGTAAGCCCATTTGAATCAATAGAATTTATGGAGTAATTGGGTCACCAAATCCCAACTGAGTCAATGGGCCTAAGAAAGCAAGATAAAAAATAAGATATAATCCACATTGATAACAGCATCATAAATCATAATGTACTAAATCCAATGAGTGGATACCTATAGAAATAATCAGACATATGCAACTGTTGTCTTAACAAGTCCCAATCACTCAATGATACTAGTTGAGACTAATAATTGGATTTAATCAGGGGTGGGCACTTTGCAACTCCCAGCAGTCTTCATTAGTAGCAAAAGTGCTACTACTAAAGTCTACTGAAAGTGTGTCCAAAAGCTATCCAAAAGACTGCATGTTGATTTATCCAGATTTAGCCCAATATTATATATTACCATTAACTATGAAGTTGTAACAATCCTGCAATCAAATCTCTCACACATTTAGGCAGAAGTTATAACAAAAGTTACATCCATTTAGTTTCTACAACTCTCTTTGCTCCTTGCCACAAAGCATAGTACAGTATATTCAAGCAAGTACAATCCCTTTCAGCATCAACTCATATTGAAGCAAATAGGGATGGATCTTCTTCCTAGGCTATGCCAATTTCATGTGTGTTCCTTCCTTGTCCCATTTCTGCACAAATCTGTAAAATTATTTCCCTACTAGTACAAAAATCATTATTTAAATGTGTGTTTTCTTACAAAAACACATTTCTGAATGTATTTTGACAACATTTGCATTTTCTAGGTATTTTATCTTAAAATAGCCATTTTATATGCATTTGGGTATTTTAGGGGCAAAAAATTCATCTCATCATTCACAGAAATGGGAACTCCAGTGGTTTTGATCTACATACAGTATTTGTCTGAAAGTTGTGGAATAGGTCAATTTGATTTGTTATGCAGACTAAGAAGAAAATCCGCAAGAATCCCAATTTCAAATTGCCATGTATATGAAAATTGTGAATTGAAACATATTAAAAATTTAATTTAATTTAATTTAATTTTTGCACTTATATACCGCCCACTCAGGCGAACCAGACTCGGGCAGTTTACATGGCAGACAATACATACAAAATACAGTAACACAATATACAATAAACACAGTAAAAAGAATATCAATCTCCAGAAGTACAATTACAATTACAAAATCTCTGTCCGCAAAATATTACAACAAAAAATATGTACTACAATATGCATTACATGTGCACTACAATACAGTTTCAAATAACTACAATACAGTTTCAAATAACAAAAAAATATTCCCTTGGCAAGTATCAGGACTTAGTAGGAAGAAGGAACACAAAGTCATTTTTTGTATTTATATGTATTTTACTGCTATCAGCCTAAACTTAGTAGCTGGTCACACTAAGTTTAGGCTGATAGCAGTAAAATACATATAAATGTATTTATGTGTACTGTATATACTGTAGAACCTCAGATAAAGTCCAAACTCTGTTCCACAAGTTTGGACTTTATCCGATTTTGGACTTTATCCATATTAAATGGGCAATGCATTTGATAACGTCCAAAAATGGACTTTATCCAAAGTTCCTATACCAAATACCTCAGATAACATCCATTTTTAGTGGTTTTGGACTTTATGCGATGCATCACGTGTGTATGAAAACTGCAACTTTATCCAAATCAGACTTTATCTGAATCAGACTTTATCGGAGGTACCACTGTATGTTGATTTATCCTGATTTAGCCTCTCCTATTTAATATCTACATGAAGCCTCTGGGTGAGATCATCCGTTCCCACGGGGTGAGGTATCATCAATATGCAGATGATACTCAGTTATACATCTCGGCCCGTGGTGATCCAACTGATGCAGTTGAAGTCCTGTCCAGGTGTCTGAAGGCTGTAAGTGTCTGGATGGGGGACAATGGGCTACAACTGAATCCTGGAAAGACTGAGTGGCTGTGGGTCAGGGGCTCTGTGTTATCCTGGGAGCTACCATCTTTGGAGCTGGATGGGGCTTTTTTGCCACAAACAGACCCGGTGTGTAATTTGGGGGTCATCCTGGGCTCACGCCTCCTGCTCAATGAGCAGGTGGCAGTTGTGGCTAGGAGGGCTTTCGCACAACTTCGTGTCATTTGCCAATTATGCCTGCTCCTGGACCAGGACTCCTTGCTTATGGTCACACATGCTCTGGTCACCTCCAGACTGGATTATTGTAATGCACTCTACATGGGGCTGCCCTTGATGACCATTCGGAGGCTTCAGTTGGTTCAGAATGCAGCTGCCCATGTAGTGATGGGGTGTGAGCATTATGCCCGTGCCTCACCCCTGCTACAGGAGCTGCATTGTTGCCAGTGTTTCTCCAGGTGCAATTCAAGGTGCTGTTAATTACCTTTAAAGCCCTACATGGTAGTGGGCCAGGATACTTAAAAGACCGCATCACCCCAAGGATATCTGCCCATCCCACTAGAGCAGACTGGAGGGGCTCTTTAAAAATACCAACTGCTAGAGAGGCTCACCCCTCTAGCACTAGAAGAAGAGCCTTTTCAGGATCCGCTCCAGCCCTATGGAACCTCCTGCCAGTTGAACTGCATCTCCAGACAGAGATACTGCCCTTCAGGAAAGAGCTGAAAACCTGGCTGCCTGGGCAGGTGTGGGGAGGTGGAGAGGGAGTAACCACCACCCCACCCCACTGGCTCATTTAGAGCAGGATCATTCATGTTTTTAAAAGTTTTTAGCTAGATTTTTAATTGTTGCGAGTGGGAGGTAGTTTTTCAGTGTTTTTAGTAATTTTAAGGGTTTCTATAATTTAAACGTTGGGAATTTTATGTACGCCGCCCAGAGTCGCATGATGATTGGGGCGGCTATGCAAATTGAATGAATGAATGAACGAATAATGGCTTTTATATTAGTCTTGGTTTGACATTCAGGATTTTAGTTGGCCTGCTTGAGCTATGCTTAATGCTGGGGCATTAAGGCCAAAATGAAAGAGTGGCATGACAAAACTCTATAAAAAAATGTCTTCCCACAATATAATTCAAATCCTGGTTTCATTTTACCACAGATGTTTCTCAGTTCTGGTAAATGGTATCTTTAGTGAAGTTCCTAGAATCTATCAGCTACGTCATCTTACTCATAATCCATCTCCCCTTGTGACACTAACAAGTAGCATTCCCAGGAACTACAACTAGCAGGAGCACACACTGATTTTGTGTGATAGCTTCCCACGCCTACAGGTCAAGATTTACCATCAAAATTACCTCTTGGCAGTATTGTGCTTTCTGACAATTCCTGTTCTTCTAAAACACAGTATAAATGGAGTGTATAGAAACCATGTGGTACTTGAAACTTAGTGCTGAGAAAGCTGATGCACATGTCACTGCCTGTCAGAAAAACCCTCTTCCATTTTTAATAAGCAAGATTTAGATAACAAAGGAAAATACAATATGAGGAAATATAATAACCCCCAAAATGAAGAGTTAACGGGAATAACTACTGATTAGGCTCATGATTAGAATTCCAGAATAAAACAGAAACCATGGTACAGGCTTTTGTAATGTCACATGGGCAAGCTCATGTGATATCACGGAGTTAGGACAGGTAAAACAAGGAAGGGACTAGAAATGCTTCAGATTTTGGAAACAGGCACAAGGGAAATGTCAATGTCTGGACTCAGAATAAAGAGCTGTGGTGGATATTCACAAAACATCTGGTTCTTAGCCTTTTTTTTTTTACACACACACCTCCCCTTTGTTTAAAGGACTGTGGTGGCTTATTGGTTAAATGTTGAACTTGATGAATGGAAGGCCGGCAGGTCAGCAGTTTGAGCCCTAAGTGCAGCATGATGGAGTGAGCTCCTGTCTCTGTCTGAGCTCCTGCCAACCTAGCAGTTCGAAAGCAAGAAATTGAAAGTACATAAGAACATAAGAACAGCCTTGCTGGAACAGGCCACAGCCCATCCAGTCCAGCATTCTGTCTCACACAGTGGCTCACCATTTCCTTCAGGGTATTCCCAAGGAGATGCCTTCACCTGCTTAGGATTCCCTGGAAATAGCATTGAGAGATATCCTGCCTATCTCTCCAACCCGGAGGTTGTCCTTAAGTATCCATAATTATAGCCATTGATACTCTTCTCCTCCATGAACTTGTCTAATCCTTTCTTAAAGCTGTCAAGACTGACAGCTGTCACCACTTCTTCTGGCAGGGAGTTCCATAGACCAGTAATCCTCTGGGTGAAAAAGTACTTTCTCTTATTTGTTTGAGAACTAGTACCCAAAAGTTTCATGGAGTGTCCCCTAGTTCTAGTATTATGCGATAGGGAAAACAGTTTTTCCTTATCTACTTTGTCCACACCGTGCATGATTTTATAAACTTCAATCAGGTCACCTCTTAGACGTCGTCGTTCAAGAGTGAAGAGGCCCAACCGTTGCAGCCTCAGATGGTAAGGAAGGTGTTCCAGTCCCCTAATCATTCTGGTTGCCCTCCTCTGCACTTTTTCCAGCTCCATAATATCCTTCTGGAGGTATGGTGACCAGAACTGTACACAGTATTCCAGATGGGGCCTCACCATAGATTTATAAAGAGGGAAAATGACACTTGCTGACTTATTTTCTATACCCTTCCTAATGATCCCTAGCATTGAGTTTGCTTTTTTCACTGCTGAGGCACACTGGGTAGACACCTTCATTGAGTTGTCCACCAGGACACCAAGGTCCCTTTCCTGGTTTGTCTCAGAGAGTTCAGACCCCATCAGTTTATAAATGTAAGTGGGGTTCTTTGCCCCAACATGCATCACTCTGCACTTACTAATGTTGAAACTCGTTTGCCACTGTTTTGCCCACTCCCCCAGTGTCGAGAGATCCCTCTGGAGCTCCTCACAATCTCTCACAGTTTTCACTACCCTGTATAATTTAGTGTCGTCAGCAAATTTGGCTACCTTGCTTTTTACTCCTACCTCTAGATCATTTATGAAGAGGTTGAAAAGCAGGGGTCCCAGTACTGAACCTTGGGGGACCCCACTCTTTACTTCCCTCCACTTGGAGAAGTGTCCATTTAGTGCTACCCTCTGTTTCCTGTCCCTTAGCCAGTTGCTGATCCAGGACAAGACCTGTCCCTTTATTCCATGACTGGTAAGTTTATTCAAGAGCCTTTGGTGTGGGACCTTGTCAAAAGCCTTCTGAAAGTCCAGATAAACAATGTCAACTGGATCCCCCTTATCCACATGCTTGTTGACACTCTCAAAAAATTCCAACAGATTAGTGAGGCATGATTTGCCCTTGCAAAAGCCATGTTGGCTCTCCTTTAGCAGCGCCTTCTCTTCTATGTGCCTATTAATTCTATCTTTTAGGATGGTTTCCATCACTTTACCTGGGACACATGGTAAAGTAGATAAATAGGTACCACTTCAGTGGTAAGGTAGACAGCATTCCATGCACTTCTGGTGCCACATATCCACGGAAACGTTTGTAGATGCAGACAGCACTGACTCTTTGGCTATAAACAGAGATGAGCACTGAACACTAGAGTCGGATACGACTGGTTTTCAAGCAGAGCAAGGGCAACCTTTACCTTTACCCCTTTGGTCTGCAAAGAAAACTGCCAAATGGTGTGCCTTTTAATGCCCTTTCTGGTAAATTCTAAGAAGGAGAGATGCCATTCTGTATTGTATTGTAACAATTCCTGTGCATTTTGCCATTTTCATTTCTTTTGCACTTTTCAAATAAATCCTGCAAAGGAATCCGGTGCAGGAATAGTAATAATCCTGTGCATTTTAGACGTTCTTCCATTTAAAACTAACCTTGAAATAGCTGGGGGAAAGATCTCACAAGATTTTCCATTAATTGCTGAGGAACAAATTTTGTGTAGAGTAAGCCTTGATGCGAGGGAGAAAGGGGTAACAGAAAAACTGTTCTTTCAGTTTCTCCTCAAAAAGCGAGAAGCTGTGAGATTCACATTCCTTGCTTAGACCTTTCCATTTCCACTCAGCTGTATATACCATGGTTAGAAATGCGTTCTAAGATGTATATTTATGGAATCAAAATGAAATGGAATGTTCATGAAATGTTTAAATATGTATTTTAAAAGAAAGCAAACTATCTATCATAACTGGAAAGCTTTTTCCTTCGCCTTCACCTTTTGTTTTCTGCTTCTTTGAAAAACCAAATAATCTCTATTGTGCAAAAGATAAAATAAACTGTGTCCAAAATACTGAGTTTCCATATAATTCATATTTATTTGTAAGTGATTTAGTTGCCCTATCATGGCACTGAAAATCCTTGGCAAACAGACAATTGTGTCAATTCTCCCCTCTAAAAGGAAAAATAAGCAAGCTTTTCTCTAGTTAGTTTTAATGAATATGGTAATACATAATGGCTTATTCCCACTGTGGGGGAAACTGCACACACAATGGGGAGATGTTTCTCATACTGTGAAGAACAAATTCCCAATTGTGCAATAAACTAATTACTTTCCCAAATGTTTTTTATTCTGCCATTCACTATCCCTAACAGCAGCTTTTATGCTTATTTATGTGCTCAGAATGAAAAATTATGAGCATTACTACACCTCATTTTCCATAGTGCCTAAAATTTATGCTGAAACCTTTTTTTTAAAATGCAGTCCATATGGAAGCCTCTCCAAACCAGTGCTGTCCAGTCTAAATGTACTGGAGTCCAGCTCCCACAGCCAATGCATCTCAATGGCACCAGGCTACATATCTCAGCTCAAGGCTTAGATGAATGGGATGCAGTAGCAAGAAGAGGAATGGATTATTCTTCTCCCAGTGCCAACCTTTCTATAAACAGCTGTTGAACATCAGTTTGAAAAGAGGTATATAACCCAAAAGCACATGTATTACACAAAGAAGATCTTTCATACCAAAATCTTCCTTTAAACAATCAGATAGCAGGTAATAGGAAAGACCTCCAGGGGAGATCATGAAGAATTTAGGCAGCCCAATAACCAGCAGTTTTCTATTTTTTAAACTACATCTCTCAGAATCCCCCAGCCAACACAGCTACTAACTAAGGGGATACTGTACTGGGATTTGGAGGGTTTCTGTGATTGGCATTTGCCAGAAGATATTAGGGTTTGTTTGCTTTGCTGTAAAAAAACTGAGAGTTTGTCTACAATAGAATATATCCCATTTTTCAATTATGTGGGACTTTTTAATTACAGAGTAATTCGATTTATTTATTTATTTATTTATTTGAATTTGTATCACCACCCCCTCGCCAGAGCGACTCGGGTGGCTCACAAGAAGACATAAAAAACATAAAAACATTATTGTTGTTGTTGTTCAGTCGCACAGTCGAGTCTGACCCTTTGTGACCTCATGGACCACCGCATGCCAGGCTCCTCTGTCATCTGCCATCCTCCATAGCCTGCCCAGATCTACAGCCACCACGTCAATGATGCCATCTAGCCATCCCATCCTCTGCCGCCCCCTTCTCCTTTTGCTTTCAATCTTTCCCAACATCAGAGCCTTCTCCAGTGAGTCCTCTCTTCTCATTTGGTGACCAAAGTACTTGAGTTTCAACTTCAGTATTTGTTCTTCCAAGGAGCAGTCAGGGTTGATTTCCTTTAGGATTCAATATATAATGTTCCTGAGGTGGTGGGAGCACCAATAAGTTAATGGGATTTTGTAATGTATTTTTAAGTTGCTTTTAATATATTTGATGTTGATGTTAGTTGTATGAGTAGTATGTTTGTTTATATTTTATCCAGAATACTGTGCTTATATTTTGTAATTTTGTTGTTTTAGAATTAATAAAAACATTTTTTTTAAAAAAAGAACAAGATTAGTGTTTGATTGTCTCCGGCTGCCAGACACTTCTCTTTCTAGAAATCTATTCTGTCATGAAGTGATAATCTACCATCTCAAGCAGCAGCAGCAGCAGCAGTAGAGCTAAGAGGGTCCTAGAAAATAAGTTTGCATTTTTCAAAAACTGCAGAAGGCATGCAGAGTCAATTAACATACAAATGCAAGTTAAATTTCTGTACTGAGCTAGGAACATAGGATTTGGAAGGTATGGCAGGGAATTCATTCCAATTTTATTTATTTACTTACCTTTCCTATAACAGCAAATTGGGAAGAATGCTATCTACAAAGGGTTCTTCCCTATCCATGGATTTCATGGGAAATGGCCTATGTGCTCCCTCCAGCAACATTCTTACCAATACTTGTTAGTATAGTAAGAATCATACAAAACATTAAGGGAAATTTGACTGGTCTGAAGCCACCTTGTGTAGTCTATGACTTAGGTCACTTGATATTAAATAATGGGTACAGCCATGGTTTGTTTTTAATAAGGGGAGGGAAATGCCTTTCTAAAGCTCTTGGGAGGGAGAGATATTTTCTCAGAAATATCTTCTGAGAAACCTCAACACAGATCTATACTGACTGCTAAACCTTGACCCTTCAGATGTTATTTGACTCCAGTGTCCCTCTACCCCACTCACCTGGCCAACTGGAAACTTGATGGGACTAGTAGCTCTTCATCATCTGGAAGGTGACAAGTTCCCCAAGCCCTACCTTAAAGGACTGTTGTTGTTCAGTCGCACAGTCGATTCCGACCCTTTGCGACCCTATGGACCATTGATCTCCAGGCACCCCTGTCCTTTACCATCCTCCTCAGCCTGCTCAGCTTGGTGCCCACAATGCCATCTAGCCATTTCATCCTTGGCTGTCCCCTTTTTCTTTTGCCCTCCACCTTTCCCAACATCAAGGCTTTCTCAAGTGAATCCTCTCTTCTCATTTGGTGTCCAAAGTACTTCAGCTTCATCTTTACTATTTGACCTTCTAAGGAGCAGTCAGGGCTGATTTCTTTCAAGATTGACTTATTTCTTCTCCTTGCTGTCCAGGGTACTCTCAAAACTCTCCTCCAACACTACATCTCAAAGGCGTCTATTCTTCTGCGCTCATCCTTCCTAATGGTCCAGCTCTCGCATCCATACATTACCACCTGGAATACCATTGCTTTGACTATACGGATTTTTGTTTGCAAGGTGATGTCTCTACTTTTCACTATGTTCCCCAGGTTTCTCATGGCTTGTCTCCCTAGAATCAGTCGCCTCTTTATTTCATGGCTGCAGTCACCATCTGCAGTGATCCTAGATCCCAAGAAAGTAAAATCCATCACTGCTTCTACTTCTTCCTCGTCTACTTTCCAGGTGCTGATAGGGCCTGTTGCCATTATCTATTATAATGTAGTCATTATAAAGGACTACAAGAAAGATATTCCACCATTTTACCTAATATACTTAAGAAATGAAACTCATTTTCATCTTAGTTCAATGATGTATTAAGCTCTTTGAACCGAACCATCCTTCTAACTTTACTTCAACTCATGATGCCTTGAAGCCTCACTCCCATGTCTGATGAAGTGGACTTGATCCACGAAAGCTCACATTGAAATATAACAGTTAGTCTTTAAAGTGCTACAGCATTTTTGTTTTGTTTTGTTTATTTTCTGATATGCCTTCAACTCATGAGTCACTAATACTTTTAACAGTTTTTGCTTCAGAAGTGAGGCAACCCCAATTACTCACGTACCTTTGTTGACAATAAAAAAAAATCAAAAACAGGACTTCTAACAATTCAGAGAAAAAAAGGGTGAAAATAGTGCTGGCCAAGATATGTTGCTGCCTAAGGGTATGACTACACACCAAAGAAATGCAAATTCAGTTGCTTTGAAGTCACACCAAGGAGTTTGGTTTCCCCTGCATCTGTTCGAATTAACTGGCCATACAGGAAGAGGAGGAAACTAGCTAAACAGACTTGTTTACAGATTGTTAATGTAGCTCTCTTGTAGCTTTGCAGAAGGCACAGCTATAGAAGAGCTACTTAGTAAGCTGTAAACAAGGGCTTAATGCTGATTTCCTCCTTTCCTTTCCTTTTATTTTTTCTGCCTAGGTTCCCTAGTACAATAATATTGGCATCAAACTATATGAAGAAAAAGAAAAGATACGGCATATTCTGCCCAGATGAGAACAGCAGAGAGCAAGGAGTTATTTTCTGCATCAGTCCAAGCAATCACACCACCTTAATATCAACAGATGGGGGAAAATTACAGATAGGATCCAGGCTGAGCCATATTTCTTTTTACATCATGTAAAAAAGTGACTCATAGTCCATCCCAAGCATGCAGAATTCCCTGCATTGTTATCAATGTGACTACACCCTAAAACAAATACCAAATGGAATCCTTCACTCAACCAAATGGAATTCTTCACTCAACTGTATTATATGTTTTGCCATCTACATGAGAACTTTATTTGAACACAAATCTTGTAAGTAAATATTTCTTTTTTGCTTCTTCTAAAGCTGTGTCTGAGTATTTGTTCAATGGCTGAATTAAGAGAAAAGAAAAGGTGAACTGAGGAGGGCTTGCATTCCAAAATATTCAGCCTTAATCCTTGGTTACATGCTAGCTACACCAACCTGAAGAGACAATGCAACACCAATTGCCCCTGGAAGTGGTGATTGCTTCAATGCTGGAGGCATTCAAGAAAAAATTGGATCTGTAAGAACTACTTTGATTTGGATTTCTGCCTTGAACAGGTGGTTGGACTCTGTGGTCTTATAGGCCCTTCCAACTCAATTATTCTATGATTCTATGACCCTCTATACCATCTGTAAGCCTTGGCCTTATGATGCAATAAAAAAGGAAAGAATACAAATGCCTGGTAAATTCATTTTGCAATTGGCTTCACCAACAGGCAAATAGTCTATTTTTCTGTTAGTTACTACAGCTGATTATCTTTTGCCAGCACAGAAATGCATGGCTAAACTTTGACAAACATGTTCATGTCAATTGTTTCCCAAGTATTAGTACTTGTTGTGTGCCATTTTACTAAAAATAACATGCTGTCCTGACCAAGACAGAATTGACCCTCCTAGATCTGTACTGTAAAGGTTTCCCTTGCTCGAAAGCCAGTTGTATCCAACTCTAGGGTGCAGTGCTCATCTCTGTTTCTAAGCCGAAGAGCCAGCGCTGTCTGCTGCTGCAGACATTTCCATGGACATGTGGCAGGCATGACTAAACACCGGAGCACACAGACCGCTGTTACTTTCCCACCAAAGTGGTCCCTATTTATCTACTTGCAATTTCTTGCTTTTGAACTGCTAGGTTTGCAGGAGATCTATATTGTACAGTCACATTTTTGGTCATGCCATTGGCTAGGATCTTAATTCCACTTTTTACTGATTTAGTAAAAGAATTAAGAGTGTTGAACTAGACAGGATCAGACAGCAACACATTTATTCATTACTTGGTGATGTGTTCATTGGCATATAACCTTGTGCAATAATTTAATTAAGGAATAATTATAAGTAGGCAACATTTTAAAACCCTGTAATGAATGAACAGTTTGAAGCATCCAGACCAAATTGTACAAAAACAGAAAAATAAAAAAGGCAACCCTTTTATGATGAAAATATAATTCAGGCTCTTTTGAAACGAAGCTTATCTACACTTACAACATGTGCACATTTGGCTAAGCAAGACTCTTCATCTGTATGTGCATGCATTGCAAATTGTCTGCATTATACTTTTCCTGTATGGGCTAGTTTAGCATTTCCTCCTCAAGCATGATGCCCTAAATATAGCAGCATTAAAACTGCTGATGTTGTTGAACAGCAACATTTAATTTTAGATCCGTGTGGCCAGTTACTCCTACCAAAGAAGTGGAGTTGGTCATGTGCCTCTTGAACAGCTGCAACTAAAGCACTCCTCAGACCACTTTTGTATTTCAGCAGCAATTTGTGATAAGAACATAAGAACAACCTCGCTGAATGAGACCAAGCACTATTGACTGCAGCTTTCTGGTTCCGATCATAAGTAAGTGAATGGTTGTAGGAAACCCACAAGCAGAGCACAAAGATGATAAATAATTCTCTTCCAGTACTTTTCTTCAGAAAGTAGCACTCAACTATAGAGAGTAAAAACAACAACAACATTGTGGCACTTTAAAGACTAACTGCTGTATTTTAATGGTAATAGCAGATGATCTCTAGTTGTTATTCAGATTAGTTGTAAAGTTTTGCCTTGCTGGTATGCTAACCAATCACTCTGTACCTCTGTACCTGATGTGTATAAATTGATGCCATGAAGTCTCACTCCTATGTCTGACGAAGTGGACTTAATCCATGAAAGTTAACATTAAAATACAGCAATTAGTTTTTAAAATGCCACGTTGATTTTTCTTTACTCTCTGATATGCTTGAGACACAGTCTAACGTGGCTACTATTTTTTTAAAAAAAACCATCAACATTAGGATACAATTACCATGTTACTGAAACTGTAGCTTTCAAAAGTGCTAAAAGATGCTTCATTGCCTAAGCCTGCCTCACTCAACATTTTGCACATTAGTTTGCTTTTGTTTTGTGATTGGTCAAGCTTTGTTTTTCAAGACTGGTTATGCTTTGAAGGAAGTTTAGATGACAACATTTTAAAATAAAGTAACAATTATTGTTTTGGGAGATCATGTCCTGAATTCCATGCACTGATTTTTCCACAAATCACAGAGCTTGTTAATGTAGCAAACCTACTAGGTGGTGTATCTAGCACACTGTTAGAATGGTGCTCTTGCAAGGAGTATTATTTACATGTCTGATTGCCAAGAAAGTTGTATTTGAGGAAATACCATTAAGGGATGGATTAAGTGGAAGAATGCATTACCCTTCTGGATACCACCATTCCTGAAGTACATTTGTAGATAGATAGATATATTTCCCCAACAGAGTTGAAGACATATTATTTACTGGACTGCCTGCATCCACAAGACTGCATACATCCAAAGACATAATAAAGATAAATATGGATGGGGGCTGAAGACAGGATGCAGTTGGTAGATGATTTCCCTGAATGGAAGTAGTAGTGACAGATTATTGGTGCTTTTGCATATATCCTGGGTGCGTTCAGTGCCGGCTGCTTCTTTTGTGCTGAGACAACCACTATGAAAGCAATTGTAAATCAGCTTGCATAGGGCAGTTGATTTATGTGTGTAAGTCCTCAGAGGCTTCCTTTCAAAAGGTAGAGGAAAGTGAGTACTGTATATCATGAGGTGCCTTTTCATTGGCAACAACTGGGCCATGTATAATTTGTGCCTGAGGCTAAAATGTGATTTTGTCCTCTAAATTGGAACATTAGACCCAGGGAGAGGACTTGACAAGCCATAGCTATATTACCTAATAGTCTTATGAAGGCAATAGATACACTGAACAAAATCTTTATAGTTTGCATGCCTTTATAGAAACTGAAAGGCAGAGGGGAAAAGTTAATACATAACCTTGGTAAAATAAAGATGAAAGACCGGTGTCCTACAAATACTCTTTTGAATCCACTTGTATGAGTGGTCTTAGGAGCAATGAATTTTTTTTTGGTGATAACTATTCCATTTTATGTGACTTTTACCCAAAGGCTAAAATATGATATTTCTAAGTCTCATACATTATGCACTGAAATTTCTATAAAGTTGCTTGTCAATACAGAGAGTCTAATGCAATATGGCTTTAAAAGAGACACAAAGAGTTAATCAATATATTCTTAGATATTTCAGCATCATGGTCTGGATCCAGTCATGGCTCTTTATTCACATAATCTCCAATTACATGACCATTGGTGCCTTTTCCACACACAAAAATGACTCCAGGCTTCCTTGCATGAGAGGTTCTCTGGTGTTTTTACAGACTAAGTACAGTATATCTCACTCTGCAAGATCTGAGATGACCTCTGATCAGCCTTCAGGAATCATCAGAAGCTCCCAGATGGATAATGGAACAGCCCAGAAATGTTCTGCCCATCACTAAAAGCCTTGGAACTGAAATCATGTCTAGTATTTTGGCAGGGCTTTTCATTTCACCAGCATCATAGATCTCAGCCAGTATTTTGGAAACAAAACAAAAAATCTAGGAGAAATATGTTGCATTATAAGCCATGCCTGTGAAATTGAAGGGATGAAGCAGTGAGGCTCATTTTATAAGAAAATGGATATGGCAACCATACAAATATGACTGGATCAGTGGAACTGGACAGCAAAATACCCTGATGCAGAATACCTCCATTCATTGTGCCTGCCTGACAGCCATGTCCTCTGCCCATAGAGCTAGAGTCATCTTACATTCCAGCAAGCCACATTCTGATATTAATTTATGCAGTTTTAAATTCCAATTTCAATACTATAGTCCTCCTTAACTGGAAGCCCCACTGAAATCAATGGGAGTTTCCTCTGAGTAGACTTGTATAGGACTGCACTGGGAGTGATACATCTAGCAGGCATTGAGGTGTCACATTCAACCAATTTATTTATTCATACTTAAGGCTCCCAACTGATGGGTGTCAGCTGCCTGCCACTCTTGGAAATTTCAGGGCCATCGCCTGAGACACAGGCATGGGTCCTTGTTAGGTTCATAGGGAGTCACCCTTGTTATGTCAGAGGGGACAGACTTTTCAGGAACAATTGCAAATAGTCTGGCTGGAACAGACATAATAGGCAGAGATCCAGTTAAGATGTGAAAGGCTAATGGCATAAGGTGCTTCTGAGTACTGTACTTCTAAGTAGCATGACCTGATGTCATGATAATGATCTCTAAAATCTGGTCTTGCTAGATTGGCAGCATCTCTCCAAAGCCGGAGCACGCCTAAGGGAAAAGCAAAACATGCAAGGTCTGAATGCACCTGCTCTTCCACTTCAGTAGCTGTTCCAAATGGCTGCTACTCTCCGACTGCCCCAAACGACTGAGAGCCAAGATCCCTGAATAAAGCATCCCAGAATGAGCCAGTGAACATTTCAATATTTGGTTTGTAAGTAAAGCTTTATTAGAAAGACAAAACAGGGTGGTAAAACAAAGCTTGATGGGGTGACACACGTTCACACCAGAAGGAGCAGGACCTTCATGCAAATGAGGACTTGGGATAGAAAATAAAATGGGATAATTAGACAAGCCAAAATAAAAGATGTAACAAACCTTTGGTTCACAAAAGATTCTTCCCTTCCCAAACAGAGGGTGCCCTGCCAGGTCAGCACACCAATATTTCCCCTTCTGCATAGTAACTAAGTTTCCTTACACTCCATTGGTACAACCCGTGTGGATCAAATCAAGACAGCCATCCTGACCCATCCAGTGATCCACAAAGGAAAGTTAGAGCCTAAACATCCTCCATTCTTTCCCGAGGGACAGTCCCAACTCATCATGTTACACAGACCAATGGAATTTGGGGTGCAGAGTCGCAGGGCTCTTATTCTGCGCAGCTACAGCCTACCCTGTGGTGAGATCATTCCTGCTCATGTGTCCACCAGTAGTCTGTCCTTAGCTGAGGTTTTTGTTGTTGTTGTTGTTCAGTCGCACAGTCGACTCCGACCCTTTGTGACCCCATGGACCATTTTCCTCCAGGCGCCTCTGTCCTCCACCATCCTCCTCAGCCCTCCCAGCTCTGTGCCCATTGTGTCCACAATACATCTAGCCATCTCATCCTTGGCCTCCCCCTTCTTCTTTTGCCCTCCACCTTTCCCAACATCAATGCCTTCTCAAGTGCATCCTCCCTTCTCATTTGATGTCCAAAGTACTTTAGCTTCATCTTTACTATTTGACCTTCCAATGAGCAGTCAGGGTTAATTTCTTCTGAGATTGACCTATTTGTTCTCCTCGTTGTCCAGGGGACTCTCAAAACTCTCCTCCAACACCACATTTCAAAGGCATCTATTCTTCTGCGTTCAGCCTTCCTAATTGTCCAGCTCTCACATCCATACATTACTACTGGGAAAACCATTGCTTTGACTATTCTAATTTTTGTTTGCAATGTGATGTCTCTGCTTTTCATTATGTTCCCCAGGTTTCTCATTGCTTGTCTCCCAAGAATCAGTTGCCTTTTTATTTCATGGCTACAATCCCCATCTGCATTGATCTTTGATCCTAAGAAAGTAAAATCTGTCACTACTTCTACTTCTTCCCCATCTATTTTCCAGGAACTGATTGGGCCTGTTGCCATTATCTTGGTTTTCTTGATATTGAGTCTCAAGCCAGCTTTTGCACTCTCCTCCTTCAGCCCAATCAAGAGATTCTTTAGGTCTTCCTCACTTTCTGCCATTAGGGTGGTATCGTCTGCATATCTCAGATTATTGATGGTTCTCCCAGCGATTTTAATCCCATATTGTGATTCCTCCATCCCTGCACTGCGCATTATGTGCTCTGTGTATAGGTTGAATAAGCATGGTGACAAAATGCAGCCTTGTCTTACTTCTTTTCCTATTCCAAACCACTCTGTCATTCCATGTTCTGTCCTAACTGTTGCTTCTTGGTTCATGTACAGATTTCTCAGGATGCATATGGGGTGCTCTGGTATTCCCATTTCTTTAATTACTTGCCACATCTTGTTGTGGTCCACACAGTCAAATGCCTTAGTGTAGTCAATAAAACAAAAGTAAACTTGTTTCTGGTATTCCTTTGTTTTCTCCATGATCCAGCGTATGTTGGCAATGTGGTCTCTAGTCCCCCTGCCTCTTCTGAAACCAGCCTGCACCTCTGGTAATTCTCTCTCCACATGCTGCTGAAGTCTAGCCTGTATTATCTTGAGCATCACCTTGCTGGCATGTGGGATGAGCGCGATTGTTCGATAATTTGAACATTCTTTGGCATTGCCCTTTTTTGGGATTGGGATGTATACTGATCTTTTCCAATCCTGTGGCCACTGTTTTGTTTTCCAAATCTGCTGGCATATTGAATGCAGTAATTTGACGCTGTCATCTTTTAGCGCTTTGAAAAATTCAACTGGGATACCATCATCTCCACTAGCTTTGTTGTTTGCAGTGCTCTTTAGGGCCTTTATGACTTCACTCTCTAGGATGTCTGGCTCAAGTTCAATTTCTTCATTATTATGATTATCAGGAGTGTTGAGGTCCTTTTTGTAAAGTTCCTCTGTGTATTCTTTCCATCTTTTCTTAATTTCTTCTGCATCAGCTAGCTCCTTTCCGTCTTTGTCCCTTATCATAGTCATCTTTGCTTTAAATGTTCCCTTGATTTCCCCGATTTTTTTGAAAAGATCTCTGGTTCTGCCTCTTTTGTTGTTTTCCTCCATTTCTCTGCACTGTTCTTTTAGGTAGTTTTCCTTATCTCTCCTTGCTTTTCTTTGAAATTATGTGTTCAAATGATTGTATTTTTTCCTTTCTCCTTTGACTTTTGCGTTCCTTCTTTCCTCTGCTATTTTAAGAGCCTCATCAGACAACCACTTTGCTTTCTTACTCTTCTTTTCTTTTGGTATGGTTTTCTTTGCTGCTTCCTGCATGATGTCCCTCATCTCCGTCCATAGTTCTTCTGGTACTCTGTCTACCGAATCTAAGCCATTAAATCTGTTCATCACCTCCACCGTGTATTCTTTAGGGATGCTGTCTAGGTGATATCTTTCTGGTCTCCGTGTTTTCCCTATTTTCTTTAGTCTAAGCCTGAATTTTGCGATCAGTAGGTTGTGATCTGAGCCACAGTCTGCTCCAGGTCTTGTTTTTGCTGACTGTATGGAGGTTCTCCATCTTTGGCTGCAGAGTATGTAGTCAATCTGGTTTCGGTGTTGGCCATCTGGTGATGTCCATGTGTAAAGTCACCTCTTGTGTTGCTGGAAGAGAGTGTTTGCTATGACCAGTGCGTTCTCTTGGCAGAACTCTATCAATCTTTGCCCTGCTTCATTCTGTGTTCCAAGACCAAATTTGCCTGTTATTCCCTCCACTTTTTGATTTTCTACTTTGGCATTCCAGTCTCCTAATATAATTTGGACATCATTTCTTGGTGTCTGTTTTATGAGGTGTTGTAAGTCCTCATAGAACTGGTCCATTGTGGCTTCATCTGCACCAGTGGTTGGTGCGTATATTTGGATCACAGTGACATTGAAAGGTTTGCCTTCAAATCTGACTGACATCATTCTGTCATTTTTGAGATTGTATCCCATTACTGCAGTGGCTCAAGTCGCTAAGACGCTGACTGGGAAGCGGAAGGTCAGCAGTTCGATTCCCGAGTACTGCAGGACGGAAATGAGTTCCCGTCTTCATCCTAGCTCCTGCCAACCTAGCAGTTCGAAAGCAAGAAATTGCAAGTAGATAAATAGGGACCACTTCGGTGGGAAGGTATCAGCGTTCTGTGCGCTCCGGTGTCTAGTCATGCCTGCCACATGACCATGGAAACGTCTGCAGAAGCAGACAGCGCTGGCTCTTCGGCTTAGAAACAGAGATGAGCACTGCACCCTAGAGTCGGATACGACTGGCTTTCGAGCAAGGGAAACCTTTACCTTTACCTTTATCCCATTACTGCTTTTCTCACTCTTTTATTGACAATTATGGCTACTCCATTTCTTCTAAGGTTTTCTTGCCCACAGTAGTAGATATGATGGTTTCCAGAGCTGAATTCACCCAACCCTGTCCATTTGAGCTCACTGATGCCTAAAATGTCAATGCTTATTCTTTCCATCTCATTTTTTACCACTTCCAGTTTACCTTGGTTCATTGATCTCACATTCCATGTCCCTATGCAGTATTGCTCCTTACAACATTGCATTTCTCCTCTCCCTTTCCTGTCCCTCCCCTTCCTCCACTCTGTGGTGTTAAGCATCCTGTATCACCTAGCCTTCTCTTTTGTTTTGCCTTTTCTTTTGGTCAATAGGATTCTCTTGGCAAGCTTTGTGGCGTGGTTTGCCGGTGTCTACGCCATTTTTCTCTCCTCATACATTTTATCACAGTTTTTAAAAGTTTAAAACATTTTGGACAACATATTATCATGCATATTATCACACTTTAAAACACAGTCTCTATGTCAGTTTCTATATTTAGTCAGTATAAAGTCTCTATGTCAGTTGCTATATTGTCTTCTATATTTGCATATCAGCTACTTATCCTTTGCCTGGGACTCTGAGTCTCTCCCCCTGATTTTCCTCCTCTGCCCTCTTCCCTTCTGTCAATTGGTCTCCTCCTCCTCCTCACCCCCCGGCTGGGGGTGGTTGCCCGGTGGCGGCGGTGGCTGGCCTTTCCGCCGCTCGGCCGGCTCTCCTCCTCCTCCTCACCCCCCGGCTGGGGGTGGTTGCCCGGCGGCGGCGGCTGGGCTTTCCGCTGCTCAGCCAGCTCTCCTCATCATCATCACCCCCCGGCTGGGGGTGGTTGCCTGGCGGCAGCGATGACTAGCCTTTCTGCCGCTCGGCCGGCTCTCCTCCTCCTCCTCACCCCCCGGCTGGGGGTGGTTGCCCGGCGGCAGCGATGACTTTCCTCTGCTCAGCCGGCTCTCCTCCTTCTCCTCACCCCCCGGGTGGGGGTGGTTGCCTGGCGGCAGCGATGACTGGCCTTTTCATCGCTCGGCCGGCTCTCCTCTTCCTCCTCACCCCCCAGCTGGGGGTGGTTGCCTGGCAGCAGCGATGACTGAGGTGATTACTGTCAATGCTAGAAGGGGGACAGAAGGGAGATAAGGAGATTGCATGTTATGGCTTAAAGAACTTGTTGCAGACGCCGCTGTTATTTGGGACATGAGCTGGACTCCGTCCATAATGTTGAGCTAGGTCTCTGTTTGGTAGTGTTGAGTCTTGGGGCTCCACTGTTCTTGCCATTATGTTATTGTATTTTTGAGATACTATTGCTGTAGATATGTCATTATGTAATTATTATCTGTGCACTTTTTGTATTTCTAATTCTGCTTTTGTACTAGATATTTGGACTGTACTAATTGTTTGACATGTTGATGCCTATTTTTGAATTTCTGTGTATCTGATTGTATTGTGACATTGATATATTGATATGATGATGTTTATTCTGAACTCTTGCTGTACTGAGTGTATTATATTATGGAAATGTTGTTTAGCCTCCCTGAGTCGGCGCAAGCTGAGAAGGGTGGGATATAAATAAAAATAAAAATCGAAATGCCCAAACTCTTAGCCAGCTAAAATATTACATCTTCAAGACCATCTGGCTGCACTCATTAAGCCCCTATATCAGTGGTGGCGAACCTTGGCACTCCAGGTGTTCTTGAACTTCAGTTCCCAGAAGCCCTGATCAGCAGGAGTGCTGACTTGGGCTTCTGGTAATTGAAGTTCAAAAACACCTGGAATGCCAGGGTTCGCCACCACTGCTATAAATTGAGAAAGCAATCATTTGGCCATGAAATGCTACAAGCATACTTTGTGAAGAACTTGCCCCAAAGAGATTAAAAACTAATAATATAGTTTTTAATCTCTTTGGGGCAAGTTCTTCCCAAAGTACGCTTGCATCATTTTATGGCCAAATGATTACTTTCTCAATTTATAGCAATAGCAATTATAGTTATAAACCACCCCATAGCACTTAATGCACTCTCTGGACAATTCACAAGTTAATTAGCATTTTGCCCCCAACATGCTGGGTACTTACAAGGTTGTGGCAAGGTAAAGGTAAAGGTCACCCTTGCTTGAAAGCCAGCCATATCCAACTCTAGGATTTAGTGCTCATCTCTGTTTATAACAAGGATAATGAATGGCCAGACGGTAAAAGATAGGGAAGGAGAAAGCCGAGGCAAAAAACAGTCTGTGTAATTAATGTAAGTATAAAAATTAAATAGGATATTTTGAGTCTAGGGCTGCCCTGAGAGTTGCATTTGGGTCTCTCTGGGGCTGCCTGTAGCCCAGGAGGAGTCACAATTTGCCCATTCCTGGCAAATTCTTCCATTCTTTGCTGGTGGGGGGCAACCTTGTTAAGAAGAAAGAGCAACAGCTGCAGTAAAATTGACACTGCCCTTGTTTCACCATAGGGACTGGTTTCAGGGAACCTTCTCTGTGGCCTTAATATGGCCTCAAAGGACAGCCATATCCGCCTTCCTTCTCAACCAGCATATCTTCAAGCCATGGGCAGCCCTTTCCCCCCTACAACCTACCTAGACCAAGAAGGCTTTCTGCCTTTGGCCTCGGGAAGGTTGCCACAGTGTCATATCAGAATGACTCTTTGATATTGTGACATCATTGATCTTAATACAGTCCCCAATGAGGTATGGGGACTATGATGGCTTAGGTGGTTAAGACGCTGACTGGAAGGTCAGCAGGTCAGCAGTTCAAGACCCAAGTACTGCACGAAGGGGTGAGCTTCCACCTCTGTCCCAGCTCCTGCCATCCTAACAGTTTGAAAGCAAGAAATTGCAAGTAGATAAATAGGTACCACTTGTGAGAAGGTAGACAGCATTCAGTGCACTCCGGCATCTAGACATGCCTGCTACATATCCACAGAAATGTCTGCAGAAGCAGACAGCACTGGCTATTTGGCTAGAAACAGAGATGAGTACTGAATCCTAGAGTTAGATACGGCTGGTTCAAGCAAGGGTGACCTTTATCTTTACCTAATGAGGTATAAATAAAGGTAATTGATTCACCTTTATCATCTAAATGGCAGTCCAAAACCATTGTTCAGGAAAAAAATTGGATTTTCCTCCAAGAACATCCCAATTATACAAGAGGTGTATAGTCCAAACAAGTAATTTTCCCAGGTTTGTTCCTGAAAGAAAGTCAATCAAATTCACAATTCAGATTCTGAAAGATTTCTAGCTTTGGGGGTGGGGGAGCTTTTATCACTTCCTATCAGAAGTTTCCTTTCCCCTCCCAACATAATTCTATGTCCAACACAACCTTTGAAGCTGTACTGGCATGGCTTGGGATTAATATGTTAGCCAAGCCAAAATGGAATTGGCATCATTCATCCCATGTTGAGAAGCAATCCTCGATAACAGAAATGAATTGATACTGACTTATCAGCCTTTTCTACAAATAAAAATTGTGTCAGTCAGAATTATTATGCATTCAGCTTGTGAGTCACTGAGATTACAGCCATTTGTTCCATTTTTCCCTCTCTTGTCAACAGCCACATTTCTTATAAATAAATAAATGTGTGTGTGTGTGTGTGTGTGTGTGTGTGTACACATACATACAACCACTTGAAATTATGAAAATTGCAGATTGGTTTCATCCTGCATGCCTGTCTTTAATCATTGTGACATCTGCAAAATGCTCTCCTGGTAAGTGTTTCTCAGTACATGTTTCAAAGGTCATTAATGATTCATTGGTGTTTTCTGTTTGTTTCTAGTGTGCAGAGATTTCTGGACCCCCCCCCCCCATTCTCTACTGAATATAGCTTTGTCTGCCCCAGATCAGATGCATGCAGAAAACTGCTATGGCTAAAGGACTCTAGAATAAATGAAGAGTCGTCAGTCCAGTTGGTGGAAGACAACCAGAGCTGCATTAGACTGTCACAGAGTGTGAGAAGAGGAATGCATAAATCGAACACATTGTCTACTGGTCCCACTGCAAAGATGACAACAGATATCTTGACAAAGCCTGTACCAAAAGATTGCTTTGAAAATCTGTGCAGCAAGATGGGACTTGAGGGTCCTTGGCTACAAACTTGAGAAGGAATGTTAGGATAATGCCAGCCTTGCATGCATTAACACTGGTTTCAATGGGAGGTTTTTTCTGGCTGTAAATATCCTTTGCTGCTAATTTGACTGATAAAGGTCTTTCCCCAACTCTAGCTCTTCCAGCAACACCTGCTGCCTCTACTAGTTTTCTTGCTTCCATTTTTTTTTTTTTTTGCTGATACACTAGTAAAAGAAAGAATTGCTGGAAAAGACTTTTAGTAAACCCCTTTAACTTAGAATTGCATCAGAAAATTCAGATAAGTGAACATTCCAAAAGATTTTTTCCCCAGATCTGAATTAGTCTGGGAAGTGCAAATCAAGTTATTCACTCAGTAGGGTAGTTGGCATCAACTCTCTCTCATCCCTAGTTTCTCATTTTAGATAAGGTACAGAAATCCAATTTGGGAAAGATAGTGTTGTTATTTTAATGTGGGAAGTGGTATGCTATGTGGGAAGCTGATTTTGTTGGATTTGTGTAACAAAAAAAAAAAAAACAACCCAAAAGAAAAGATAACCTGTGTTGTTAACACTCATCTCAGAGACTGAATCTTTAGGGGGAAAGTACGGATGAAGCTGCGAAAACTCTAGAGTCACATTCCAAAATAACTGAGAAGAAGATGGGTCTGGGAGGGGGAGTGTTGATATGGATGACTTCCAGGCAGGTTGTGACAAAGAGAAAGAAAAGATGGAATAGAAGGCAAAGGAGATAAGTAGATAAGGAGTAAAAGTAGAGGGCTGCAAGTAAAATGAATACAGACTATTCTAAGCGTGGCTATCACGATTGATGGGTATTATTTTTCCCTTTTGTTTGAGGGTGAGAAATAGATGAAAATTTCCATTATAATTTTGTGTCAGAAATTATTCTGGGTTGAAAGGATTTTTGCTGGAGAATCTCCACTCAGGGCATGCCCAAATGAGGCTCCTTTCATGTCCCCAAGATCTTTCCCCAATGAAGTGGTGCCTATTTATCTACTTGCGATTTCTTGCTTTTGAACTGCTAGGTTAGCAGGAGCTGAGACAGAGACGGGCACTCAATCTACCATGTAGTACTCAGGTCTCAAACTGCTGACTTGCCAGCCTTCCAGCAAACAAGGTGAGCTTCTTAACCACCGAACCACCGCAGCCCCTATTTCCATTAAAGTTCCCGAATGAATGGCTTAGCATGGACTACTAATCGTCTGTTCCTTCTATTCTCTCACCTGACGTTGCTACAGATACAATTATCACTACATGGAAACTCTTACACCAGCTTTACCACTTGAGAGTTTATGTATTTATCTAAAGAGCATGAGCAGAAAAGACTACTATTGTAGTGGTAGCAGTAATTTGTTTTCTACAACAAAAACTTCACTAAAGTGTTATGTTTCCTGTTTTTCTTTGTTTCCATTCTGACTCCTATTTTTTAAAATTATTTTTATTGCAAATTTAAAAAGAAGTACAAATAACAATGCAGATGTTTGAGTCAGTAAGAATTCTGTACCACTGTAACCTTTTAATATATAAAACAGTTATGGATACTTTGTTGAGTTAAAAAACCATGCAACATTTGAATAACAAATAAAAATAAGGAAAACCAAACAAAAGAAAAACAAGGAAATAAGAATAATACACCCAAGTGCAACCAACACCTAAAAGGGACACCCTTAAATTTAAAAGTTACCCTACCACACACTAGGTCAGCGATGGGCAGTCAGTGATGGATTGGCCCTCCAGCTGTTCTTGAACTTCAATTCCCAGAAACCCTGACCAGCTGGTGTGTTGACTTGGGCTTCTGGGAATTGAAGTTCAAGAACAGCTGGTGGTCCAAGACTGCCCATCACTGCTCTAGCTTCACCTTCTAATGTATAATCATCCCTTCTTCACCTATATTTAAGACATTTCCCAAAAATATTGAAGTGAAATTATTTTTGCATGAATTGAAGAACTTTCAAGTGTCGTAAAATAAAGTTCATGATGTTTTCATCATTTCATCAATAGGGACCCATTCAATATTCTGAGGCCCTCGGGGTGATGAAACACTGTTGCAACATAGAATTCATGGCAAGTAGGACTGCAGTGGCTCAAGTGGCTAAGACGCTGACTGGGAGGCGGAAGGTCAGCAGTTCAATTCCCAAGTACTGCAGGATGGAATGAGCTCCCGTTTTTGTCCCAGCTCCTGCCAACCTAGCAGTTTGAAAGCAAGAAATTTCAAGTAGATAAATAGGGACCACTTCGGTGGGAAGGTAACAGCATTCTGTGCTAGTTATGCCTGCCATATGACCACAGAAACATCTGCAGAAGCAGACAGCGCTGGCTCTTCGGCTCTGAAACAGAGATGAGCACTGAACCCTAGAGTCGGATACGACTGGCTTTCGAGCAAGGGAAACCTTTACCTTTACTTTACCTATGACTGATAAGGACTTCAGCATTATTGTATTTTTTTTTTAGAGAATCTTGACTTCTAAGGAGATGTCCAAACTATGATCTCATTTTTGTCATTTTAAACTTTGTTATTATAAGATTAGGTAAAAGAACTGAAGAAAAAATAGCTTAGTTTTCTTGCAAAGTACAATAGCATTTTCAAGGGATGCAATACATTTTAGCCTTCCTTTTCCACATACTCTGGCGTTTTTGCTGAAATATGTTCCTTTTGGTGATTTTAGAGAAAACAGAAACTAGCCTTCAGTGAAGAATGTTACCACACACCTTTAAAGTATTCCAGCATTGTCTGATCAAATATCTTTAACTGTGAAAGTTGTTGCTGTGATCTGACACTATGAAAAATTACATCATGGAACATTACACAGATGGGTGGGAGTTATTTGGTAGCAAAGCTATTAGAGCGAAATAAAAATATTGATTGTGGAGTGAAATCCCAAATTGGTTTTGCTGGTAACCCATGAGCTCAAATGCATAATGAGGATTTTGTATATGAGAAAAATCTTGAGGCGTAATTGCCTCTGGCCCTCGTGGTATAAAGGAGACGGTTGGTAAGGGAATGAATAGCTTAATAATGGACCCTAAGATATGGAGCCACAGTAAATATCATTATTATGGGTGATTAGGGATCAGGATTAAAACACTTTGCACATAATGGAAAAGTGATATGTTTTAAGGGCACCCTGCCAATTTTGCAAATAGACAGGATGCTTTGTCTGTAGAACAAGTAAGCCATAGCTCTAACATTCTATTTAATGGTATATCAGAAATGTTGGCAGGTGTTCAAGTGCAGGCACAGGAGAGCGGGCACAACAATTAATGTCACTGCTGTTGAATGCAGTTGTTGCACAGTATTGTCCTGTCATGAAAGTGAATACTGTGGTGCCGTGGGAATTCAGAATTACTGTTGGCGTGTCAAGACTCCAGTTTTACCTGAAAAGGTTTGGGTTCAACACAATAGCCACGATCTGTCTCTTTGGCATGTTCCTTTATGAGTTCAGATCTTACAGAAAAACACCAGCCAGCCTTTCCTAACCAAGAATGTGATTTTTCTCCAGGTTACCTCAGAAGGAGTGACTAAAAAAGTCATCCTTGGGGCTGGTGGTCCAAGGGATTTTGTTGCCTGAGGTTCACCAACAAACAGTGCTCCTCTCCCCAAAATCAAGACACCTAGTACCCTAAGCCAGTGAGATAATTTTGTCAACCCTGTCTCACAAATATAGTACTTCACCTCAAGCACCAATGAATCCAATGATTAAATAATAATTTTCAGCCTTTATTTATAACTTCCTCTTTCCATCTGAGGAACTGCAGGGGTTTGGTGGTTATGATACTGAACTTGATGGTTGGCCTATCAATAGTTTGAAACCTTATTAGTGCATGATTGAGTGAGTTCCCATCTCTGTCCCAGCTCATTCCAACCTAGCAGTTCAAAGAAGTTGATGAATAAATTTGGCAGGAAAGGCAATAGCATCCCATGCACGCCCGCATATAGTCATGCCTCCCACATGACCACAGAAACATCTGCAAACTCAGACCATGCTAGCTTTTTGGCTGTAAACAAAGCAGAGAACTGCCCCCTAGAGTCCGATACAACAGATTTTCAAGCAAGACATACCTTTACAATCTGCTTCACTCCGCATGTTAGCAGGGCTGGCCCTATCATTCACACTAATCCATGAAATACAGCAGTGTCACACTGTAGAGGCAAGGGGCAAGGAATCTATTGTAGGAAGGCACTTTAGGTTTATAAGTTCCTCTTTAAAAATCATTCATTTATTCACATAGTGATTGGGAATTGCTGGCCCAGCCCATAAGAGTACTTATTCTGAGTGGTTTTACAGGCAAATGGCCCAGCCATTCCCCTAAGTGAGAGAGTTACTTGAGGCTGGTGAGCAGGGTGGAAGACCTGCCACTACCATTCACTCTCTGCTGCCTGAGGTAACCCCCAGCTGCAAGTAGCCTCTTACGAGTTCTCAGGGAACTTAAAGATGAAATTGCTGATCTCCTAGCCAAAATATATAATATTTCCCTCAAATTAGGCTTTGTGCCTGATGACTGGAAGGTAGCGAATGTAACACCAATGGAAACCATCCTAAAAGATAGAATTAATAGGCACATAGAAGAGAAGGCGCTGCTAAAGGAGAGCCAACATGGCTTTTGCAAGGGCAAATCATGCCTCACTAATCTGTTGAAATTTTTTGAGAGTGTCAACAAGCATGTGGATAAGGGGGATCCAGTTGACATTGTTTATCTGGACTTTCAGAAGGCTTTTGACAAGGTCCCACACCAAAGGCTCACGAATAAACTTACCGGTCATGGAATAAAGGGACAGGTCTTATCCTGGATCAGCAACTGGCTAAGGGACAGGAAACAGAGGGTAGCACTAAATGGACATTTCTCCAAGTGGAGGGAAGTAAAGAGTGGGGTCCCCCACGGTTCAGTACTGGGACCCCTGCTTTTTAACCTCTTCATAAATGATCTAGAGGTAGGAGTAAAAAGCAAGGTAGCCAAATTTGCTGACGACACTAAATTATACAGGGTAGTGAAAACTGTGAGAGATTGTGAGGCGTTCCAGAGGGATCTCTTCACACTGGGGGAGTGGGCAAAACAGTGGCAAATGAGCTTCAACATTAGTAAGTGCAGAGTGATGCATGTTGGGGCAAAAAAAACCAATTACATTTATAAACTGATGGGGTCTGAACTCTCTGCGACAAACCAGGAAAGGGACCTTGGTGTCCTGGTGGACACCTCAATGAAGGTGTCAACCCAGTGTGCCTCAGCAGTAAAAAAAGCAAACTCAATGCTAGGGATCATTAGGAAGGGTATAGAAAATAAGTCAGCAAGTGTCATTTTCCCTCTTTATAAATCTATGGTGAGGCCCCATCTGGAATACTGTGTACAGTTCTGGTCGCCATACCTCCAGAAGGATATTATGGAGCTGGAGAAAGTGCAGAGGAGGGCAACCAGAATGATTAGGGGACTGGAACACCTTCCTTACCATCTGAGGCTGCAACGGTTGAGCCTTTTCACTCTTGAACGACGGCGTCTAAGAGGTGACCTGATTGAAGTTTATAAAATCATGCACGGTGTGGACAAAGTAGAGAAGGAAAAACTGTTTTCCCTATCGCACAACACTAGAACTAGTGGACACTCCATGAAACTTTTGGGTACTAGTTCTCAAACAAAAAGAGAAAGTACTTTTTCACCCAGAGGATTACTGGTCTATGGAACTCCCTGCCAGAAGAAGTGGTGACAGCTGTCAGTCTTGACAGCTTTAAGAAAGGATTAGACAAGTTCATGGAGGACAAGGGTATCAATGGGTATAATTATGGATACTTAAGGACAACCTCGGGGTTGGAGAGATAGGCAGGATATCTCTCAATGCTATTTCCAGGGAATCCTAAGCAGGTGAAGGCATCTCCTTGGGAATACCCTGAAGGAAATGGTGAGCCATTGTGTGAGACAGAATGCTGGACTGGATGGGCTGTGGCCTGTTCCAGCAAGGCTGTTCTTATGTTCTTATGTACTGTGGTGATGGTGCTGTCACCTGCACCTCCTCATCATATGCCACTCACCTCCATACCCTGGGAACACTTGAGCCAGCTCTCCCACACACACACCGGGTTCTCCAAGTGATTTATTATGGGAAAGAGCATGTAGACATGTTTTTGGCCACCAGTCCCCCAAAATGCTTCTCCTAGAATCCTGGAGTTATTATCAGAGCTGGCCAAGGAGATGGACACCAACAGTCTTGAGGAGCATGTGGAGGGAGGCACTGCTGCTTCTGCTGCTTTCACTGGGCTAGTAAAGGTACAGGTCTCCCTTGCTTGAAAGTCAGTTGTATCTGACTCTAGAGTGCAGTGCTCATCTCCATTTGCAGCCAAAGAGCTAGCACTATCTGCATCTGCAGACGTTTCCATGGCCATGTGGAAGACATGACTAGATGCTGAAATGTATGGAACACAGTTAACTTTCCCGCTGAAGCAGTACATATTTATCTATGTTCAATTTCTTGCTTTCAACATTCTAGGTTAGCAGAAGCTGGGGTAGTCAATGGGAACTCACTCTAGGGCACAGCACCCAGGTTTCAAACTACTGACCTGCCATGGGGAAGCCTGCCATGACAATCATAGGCCATCACTTGAGAGAGTTGCAAAAGCTAGTGGCCCAGACAAATACTTCCCTTTTATCCTTACACCTCTCATCCAACTCTACAATTCTGTGATTCCATCTTTAGCTGTGATTCAAATTAGATCCTCTTTAGCATCATTTCCAACTCTACACTACTAAGATTCTATCATTTCAGTGTGGTACCATTGGTGAATTGCGTCACAGACATTATGAAGAGACTGGCGCTGAGGGAGAAAATGTTGGTTTCAATATTTTTATTCTGCCTACCACACAATGTAAGGCTTAACCCAATGTGCTCTGGGAGTTTTCCTCTGTTTTCCATGCTTTTTGTTGTTTTTGAAATGGATGGCTTATTTAGTTTTTCTATTTGTTGGGGGTGGGGGGATTAGAATTCAGTGGCACAGTGATTCCTAGGGAGAAACCTTTGATTAACTCTTGAAACTAATTTAGAAATAGTTCCAGAAGCAAATTTGCATCAGGGATGCAGATTTACAAGGATTTCTTTCATAGGTTCAAAGAGACAGATTTCTGTGGCTTTTGTAGTGCAATACAGATACTCTTTATGAGGAACGTATTCTTTATGGGGAACTATTCTTTATGGGGAATTCTTTATGGGGAACTTAGCTCCAGAACAAGACTTTGTAGAGCTCCTTTGAAGTATTATAAGGACCAGTTGAAACAAACCATAAAGGTGTCAGGTATAAACCCACAGACTTGGGAAGCAGTGACCGTAGATCGCCCACTTTGGCGCCAAACCATCTCTGCTGCTTCCGATTACTTTGAAGGACAATGCCACAGACACGAAGAGGCTAAGCAACAAACATGAAAGCTTCATCAAACTCAACTACACACTCCACCATCTATTCAGTGTAATGTGTGTGGTCGCATGTTACATACTAGGATCAGTTTATTGAGTCACCAGAGACACATCCATCAACTGAGAAAATGACTTCCAGGGAAAATGTATGCTCGGATACAACTAGCAGGTATGGTTTTGTTTGTGCTATGGTTTTGTTTGTCTGTACAAGTTCTGTCTTGAATGCCCATTTTTAATGTCTTACTCAGCCATAAAGCTTACTGCCAATTTCACAGACAAGACAGTCAATTTCCTCCAATGTATCCTGTAACAGATTACTCTCGGGTTAATTGGGGCCAGCCAGTGTTACCGTAATTGTAATCAAATCTTCCTTCAACGTAAGATCCCAAGACTGGGGGGGGGGGAGAGACAAAAAAATACAGTTAATGGCTCTTAAGGTCCCCCACCAAGCACACCATAGTCCAACAGTTGAGAAAAACATTAAAAGCAGCTGGGTGTGACAATTATAGACTGATACTTATTTTACAGAGCTAATGACACTGAATGCTGAGCAAAAACCATCTGTGACGAATCCTTTGAGTTTGTCTGCTGGCAAGTTAACAAGACCAGCTGAAGCATCAGCAGGATAGATAAGAAAAGGAATGTATGCATACGCATCAGTTTTTTGTTGTGCAACAACACATCCTCAAGATAGATGTCTTATTTATACCAGCCTGAAATTATAGCTCAACAAACATTATAGGAAAGTGACAGTGAAACACACAACAGTGTTTTCTCTCCTCAGTTTTCTCAGACCTTTGTTACAGCAACTGCTAGCAGAATACAAAGCATTTTGTTCTAATTTGCTGCGTATTGCACATTCTATTTTTGAAAAGAATTCACCTTCCCAGTACCCTTCAAAGGTGAATCACATTGTCACTATCGATTTGTCAACAGAAGGGGGGTAAGGATACACAGGGGCTTGAAATGTATTGCCCCAAGCCATGAAACAAGTATGATCCCATCCACAGACCAAACCTAATTATATTACTATCATTAATTAAATCTTCATGGCTGTTTCTAAGCACACAAAGAAGGTCAACTGGAAGTTGGTACTGTATTTCATTTATGCATTTGTTTATTTTCAGTATTTGTAGCCCTGCTCCAAGGGATGGAACTCTAAGGCAACGGAGAGAGTTGGAAACCAGATAAAACAATGAGCAATATAAGATTACCAACATCAATATGGTAGTTTCTGTATAAATCCCTTTATCTGGTACCAGTCTCTTTACTGCTACAGTCCAAATGCTCAACTGAAGAGCCAGATTTTCACCCACCATGATAAAATTAACAAGCATCAGGATGGGCTGTCCCATCTTTCCCACTCCATTTACCTCATTTCTGAAGATAGTGGTAATGGAGAAATACCTTAGTTGTCTACTTGAGAACATAGAGAGGTACACATGGGATGTACCTCTCCAATTTTCAAAAAAGGATCCAGGGGTGATCCAGGAAATTACCGACCTGTCAGTTTGACATGTGTCCCAGGTAAAGTGATGGAAACCATCCTAAAAGATAAGATTAATAGGCACATAGAAGAGAAGGCACTGCTAAAGGAGAGCCAACATGGCTTTTGCAAGGGCAAATCATGCCTCACTAATCTGCTGGAATTTTTTGAGAGTGTCAACAAGCATGTGGATAAAGGGGATCCAGTTGACATTATTTATTTGGACTTTCAGAAGGCTTTTGACAAGGTCCCACACCAAAGGCTCTTGAATAAACTTACCAGTCATGGAATAAAGCGACAGGTCTTGTCCTGGATCAGCAACTGGCTAAGGGACAGGAAACAGAGGGTAGCACTAAATGGACATTTCTCCAAGTAGTGGGAAGTAAAGAGTGGGGTCCCCCAAGGTTCAGTACTAGGACCACTGCTTTTCAACCTCTTCATAAATGAGCAAGTAAATAGGAGTAAATAGCAAGGTAGCCAAATTTGCTGACGACACTAAATTATACAGGGTAGTGAAAACTGAGAGATTGTGAGGAGCTCCAGAGGGATCTCTTGACGCTGGGGGAGTGGGCAAAACAGTGGCAAATGAGCTTCAACATTAGTAAGTGCAGAGTGATGCATGTTGGGGCAAAAAAACCCAATTACATTTATAAACTGATGGGGTCTGAACTCTCTGTAACAAACCAGAAAAGGGACCTTGGTGTCTGGTGGACAGCTCAATGAAGGTGTCAACCCAGTGTACCTCAGCAGTGAAAAAAGCAAACTCAATGCTAGGGATCATTAGGAAGGGTATAGGAAATAAGTCAGCAAGTGTCATTTTGCCTCTTTATAAATCTATGGTGAGGCCCCATCTGAAATACTGTGTACAGTTCTGGTCGCCATACCTCCAGAAGGATATTATGGAGCTGGAAAAAGTGCAGAGGAGGGCAACCAGAATGATTAGGGGACTGGAACACCTTCCTTACCATCTGAGGCTGCAACGGTTGGGCCTCTTCATTCTTGAACGACAGCGACTAAGAGGTGACCTGATTGAAGTTTATAAAATCATGCATGGTGTGGACAAAGTAGATAAAGAAAAACTGTTTTCCCTATTGCATAACACTAGAACTAGAGGGCACTCCATGAAACATTTGGGTGCTAGTTCTCAAACCAATAAGAGAAAGTGCTTTTTCACCTAGAGGATCACTGGCCTATGGAACTCCCTGCCAGATGAAGTGGTGACAGCTGTCAGTCTTGACAGCTTCAAGAAAGGATTAGACAAGTTCATGGAGGACAAAGGTATCAATGGCTATAATTATGGATACCTAAGGACAACCTCCGGGTTGGAGAGATAGGCAGGATATCTCCCAATGCCATTTCCAGGGAATCCTAGGCAGGTGAAGGCATCTGCTTGGGAATACCCTGAAGCAAATGGTGGGACACTGTGTGTGACAGAATGCTAGACTGGATGGGCTGTGGCCTGTTCCAGCAAGGCTGTTCTTATGTTCTTATGACATGATTTTTCTGGCATCCTGATCCCAACCTTCTTGGCCTAATGACCAAATATTAACTTTGAAAGGGTCTAGGAGCTGAATTTCAGTGGCAAAACACTGCTGATTTGCCATTTAAATGTATGAATTTCACTATGCATTGTCTTAGAAATGTTTCTTCTGATTTCTAGTTTATGTGGTCCAGTTTTCACCACAAAGGATTCATTATGATTATTGGATTTCCAGACAAATAGGCATACATATATCCCACCAAACTGAACACAGCTTCACAAGAGCAGTTTAATGTGATTTAGACCTAATAGGGAGACTATGGTGGTTTAGTGGTTAAAGATGCTGAACTTGATGACTGGAAAGGTTGGCAGATCAGCAGTTCAAGACCCGAGTGCTGCATGATGGAGTGAGCTCCTTCTCTGTCCCAGCTGCTGCCAACCTAGCTGTTCGAAAACAAGATACTGTAATTGCAAATAGATAAATAGGTACCACTTTGGTGGGAAGGTAATCAGTGTTTTGGTCTAGTCCTGCCTGCCACATGTCCATGGACATGTCTGCAGATGCAGACAACACTGGCTCTTTGGCTATAAACAGAGATGAGCACTGAATCCTAGAGTCAGATACAACTGGCTTTCGAGCAAGGACAACCTAGACTTAATAGATAGTGCAAACTGAAAATGAGAGAGAATGAGAGAGTACTGGATTAATGTTATATTTTATTATTTTGAATAAGCTTTCTGTCATAGTTTTGTTACTACAGTATTTGAGAACAGTATTAAAGTTTCTTCAAAAATTTTATCTAAGCTTAGGAAAGGCTGAAATACCTAATATCAATCTTGATCGATCAAATAGTCTGATCAGTATTGTATAAAAGAACTTCCAGTTTACCTCTGTTGTTGAAATTATACAGCATTAATGTAGAACATAGATGACAATATGAATTCCAAGAAACACTTATGGGTGTGAAGTACATTGGAAAGAAGACAAAAACATTAAATGAAGTGGGGAGAGGCAATTGTACAGACACAATATATTTTTGGGATCTTTTCAAGTTGTGACCATACTGTTTGAGAAATTCTGGGAGAAAAAGTCCACACACATACCCAAAAAAGCAGATGGTTCCCATATCTGGAATGCAGTGTGCAGTTTGGGACACCACCACCTTATAACAACATTGCTTCTCAGAAAATGCAAGCGCGGCGCCAAAATGGCCGCCGCGCTCTTTGCGGCCCCCCCCCACAGGATGAATGATCCGGGTAGTTTAGGGCGTGGCCAGCTCCCTCATAAAAGGGGTGGCCACGAGGCAGCCGAGCTGCCATTTTAGCTAAGCGACGGAGCGGAGAAGTTTTTCCCCTGTGTCTCCGTCGCTCCTTACCTGGAAGCCTTTTTGGCGGCAAATCTTCTCTTTCGGCTTCCTTTGCCTTGAGCGAGATGCCTTCGAAGAAGAAGGCACTTTCGGGTGCGGCTCGTACGAGCAGGAGGCGCAATCCGGGTCGGAGGACCACGGTGGCGCCTCCCCAGCAGCCGCCTTTGCCGGCACCCGCCGGGCCTGGCGGGATGGGGTCGATCACCCCTTGGCCGGAAGCTGCGGCCCGCGCCCCACACGCGGTGGACACCGCTTCTGGATCTGCTCATTCTGCTGGGCCTGCACCAGCGGTGGCGCAGCTCCCCACGGGGCCTTCTAGCCTCGGGGGGTGGTCTGGCCCTCTGCCTTGGCAGGTGCCGGCACCGACCCTCCCGGGCTTCGGTGTGGGACAATGGCCCTACCCGGGTCCTGGGGTACAGGGCCCTGTACCCGCGCCTCTCACAGGTGGGCCGGCCGGCCCTTGGCCCCAGGTTAGCGTGCAGGCCTTACTGGCCCGTGTGGCGGCCCTTGAGGCCTCTTTGGCTCGGGCCAGCCACGCTGGGGCTGCCGGTGGGGTTAGTTTTGAGGCGCCGTCGGTCGGGCAGCAGCAGGCGACGGGACGGGTAGAGCTGCTGCAGGCGCGTGGCGCATCCTCCGCCACTGCCTCGCAGCTCCCCGGCCAGCAAGCAGGTGTGGGTCAGGCCCCGATGATGAGCTCTACGGCGGTCGTGAGCTCCGACGCCCCCGGTGGGCCGGAACCCCCGGTGGGGGCGGCCTGCGGGGGTGCGACATGTGAGTATCCGGTGCAAGCCAATACACCTACACACATTGCCACTACTGGGGGGGCCTTTCAATGGCCTTGGCCTCGCGCGGGTGGTGCGGTGGCCCAGCCGCCGGCGCCCCACTCGGCGATGTCGACTGCTGCACAGCTTGCTGGGGTTACAGGTGTTCCCTACCCTGCCGGGAATTTATTGGGGGTGGCGGGGCCAGCACAGGCCCCTTTTCAGATGCCCGCGCTGGCTGCGGTCCCAGTTTCGGCCTTGCCAACGGCGGGATATTCTTTGCCACTGGGTGACCACCTAGCGCAAGCCACCAGGGAAAAGATATGGCGGGGGGAGTATGTCGATATCTTCTCACTCTTAAACAGAGAGCCCACCAAGGAGGAGAGGGAGGGGCAGGATGAGAAGGATAAGGAGCAGGCACGTCGTCGCAAGCCACCACGTACCTGGGCCAACTGGCTGCCGGCTTATTTAATTTACATGGCAGTGTACTTGAGAGCGCGGCCAGATTTGGATATTCCGATGGTCCAATATTTGGACAACATCTATAGGGCGATGGTCGACGTTCCGGGCCCCTGGTGGTTGGCTTATGACGAGGAATTCCGCATGCGGATTCCCCTGCACCCCGAGATGAGGTGGGATGAGCCGTGCCAGAGGCTTTGGCTTCTGTATATGACGTCCACGCGCCCTGCGCCAGGGGAGAGATACCATTGTGGACATGCGGTCCAGTGAGCGGCTCCAGCTCAGGTTCCCCGCCAGGTGGCGGGGCAGGGGGTTCCAGCCCGCCTGCTGTGCTGGACTTTCTCGTCCAATGGTTCCTGCAATAGGAAAAATTGCAGGTACAGACATGAGTGTCCCACCTGTGCGGGCCCCCACGCAGCCTCTGCCTGTCCCAGGCCTGGAGGGACGCGGGGCAGAGGGAAGGGTGGGCAGTGGACCGGCAAGCCTGCCGCAGATGGAGCTAGTTCACCGAAAGGCTCCCTCCCCAATTAATGTGGACATGTTGGAGCGTTGGCTCGCATTGTACCCGAAGGGGGAGGATGCAGATTATCTGCTTCGGGGCTTTAGACAGGGGTTCCGTATTCCTTTCATGGGTGACAGGTCCCCTCAGGATGCCCCCAACCTTTTGTCCCTTAGGGGAAGGGAGGAGGTGGCTGCCACCAGCATTAATAAGGAGGTTACTGCGGGCAGGGTCGCCGGCCCTTTCCCTGCACCCCCGTTCACCAACCTTAAGGTATCTCCCCTGGGCTTGGTTCCCAAGAAATCTCCGGGCGAGTTTCGCCTTATCCATCACTTGTCCTACCCAGCCGGCCGGTCGGTCAATGATGCTATACCTGATGACCTTTGCTCGGTCAGGTATACGTCTTTTGATCACGCGCTGCGCATGGTGCGCTCATGTGGCCCGGGTGCGCTACTGGCTAAGTGTGACATTAAGTCGGCTTTTCGCCTCTTGCCTGTGCACCCGGGCGACTTTGAATTGCTGGGTTTTAAATTCCGGGGTGAATATTATTTTGATAAGGCCATGCCTTTTGGCTGTTCCATATCATGCTCTGCATTCGAGCGTTTCAGTACCTTCCTGGAGTGGGTGTTCGTGCGCAGGTCAGGGTCCCGGTCTGTAGCCCATTACCTGGATGACTTTTTATTCGGGGGTGAACTGGGCGGGGACACGTGTCCACGTCTCCTCAACACATTTCAGACGCTAATGGAGGAACTCGGTGTCCCTTTAGCGCCCGAAAAGACCGAGGGCCCATCTAACAAGCTAGTATTCCTGGGGGTGGAGATCGACACAGTAGCGCAGGCGTCTAGGTTGCCGGGGGATAAGGTGTCCCGGTTAGTGGCCCTCATCTCGGATTTGCTGGCCAGGCGCAAGGCATCGCTGAGGGAACTCCAAGTGTTACATGGTCACCTTAATTTTGCCTGCAGGGTGGTCGCACCGGGCAGGGCTTTTGCCCGGCGCTTATGCGATGCCATGGCAGGGTTATCCAGGCCCCACCATAGAGTCAGGATTACCCGGGGTATCAGGGCAGACATGTTCGTCTGGTTACAGTTCCTGAGGGAGTTCAATGGGGTCTCCTTTTGGAGGTCTGACCTCCTGGCTTCCCCGAGTTTTCAGGTCCAGTCTGATGCCTCAGGATCCCTGGGTTATGAAGTACATAGGCTGTACTTCAATGGGAAGTGGGCCTATGGTGGGTGGCCACCGGCATGGGCAGGCACGGGTCGCCTGCGTTATCTCACATACCTTGAATTTTTTCCTATCCTGGGGGCTTTGATGCTGTGGGGCGAGGAATGGGCCAACTCGGTCGTGCATTTCTGGTGTGATAACGCTGCGGTTGTCCGCATCATCAATGCACAGACTTCTAAATCACCCAGGGTTATGGACCTAGTGCGCCAATTTGTGCTGCGCTGCCTGCGCCTCAACGTTTTGTTCAGGGCTAGGCACGTCCCAGGGGTTAATAATGATATTGCCGACGCTTTGTCCCGCCTGCAGATCTCCCGGTTCCGTGCCTTGGCCCCGGATGCGGAGGAATTTCCCTCACCACTCCCGGACGAGATATGGACCATTGGCAGGGAGAGGTGAACCGGGCGATCGGCCTGTCACTGGCGCCCCGCACGCATAAGGCGTATCAACAAGCTTTTAATTCTTATAGGGCATTTTCCGCCCAATTTCACCTGCCAGAGACCTGGCCTATCCCGGTGGACCATGTGCTGCAGTTCATGGTTCACCTGCATTCCCAGGGCCTCGCACCTCGCACCATAGCATCGGAGCTGTCAGCGTTGGCTTTTATGGCCAAGGTGGGGGGTCATGTGGACAGCACCTCTGACTTCCGTGTGAGACATGTTTTGGAGGGGTGGGTGCGCGAGCACGGGCGTTGCCCGGACGATCGGCACCCTATTTCCCCAGGGGTTCTTACCCAGTTGGCCCGGGGCTGGCCAGGCCTCTGTTTTGATCATTATGAGGCAGCCCTTTTTCATGCAGCCACAACGGTGGCATTTTTTGGAGCGCTCCGCATCAGCGAACTTGTGATGCTGTCTAAGGCGGATGCAAGTTGTAGGGCACTGGAACTCGAAGATGTATATGTTGCCAAAGACTGGGCCCAGTTGAGGATACGCTCCTCTAAGACTGATCAGCAGGGCGTAGGCAGTGGTGTAAGACTGCTACGGTGTTCTTTGGCAGACATCTGTCCGGTTGGTGCCCTACAGGAGTTTATTGCACTGCGTGGCACGCACCATGGCCCGTTTTTCTGTCACCAAGATGGGTCTCCCCTCACTAAATTTCAGTTTTGGAAGGTGACAGGCAGAGCCCTCGCCAGGGTGGGCCTACCAGGTGCCCGTTATGGCACACATTCATTCCGTATCGGGGCAGCCTCTACAGCAGCTGCGTTTGGGTACTCCGGCGCTGACATACGCAGCATGGGAAGGTGGGGTTCACGATGTTTTCAGTTTTATGTGCGCCCACTCCCCCCGTGAGTACCAACCCAGTCACCTTACATCATTTCCCTCGTTTTTTCCTTACAGACCCTGGGTGTCGTATTACACCGGTGACAGTATGGCTGGTGGGCCACAGCTACGTGCAAAGGGCAGCGCGTTACGCTGCGGCGACAGAGTGGGGACCCCGACTGGGACTGGGTGAACACGCCAGTCTCACATGGCATGGTAAGCCTGGGATGTTGTGGCGGGAGCTGCTGCCTTTCCTGTTTTCAGGCAGAAGTGCTGCCCCGCCTGACATTCTCATCATGCACTTGGGGGGCAACGATTTGGGTCAGGTCACTGGCTTGTCGCTCAAGCATGCGATTTGCGAGAACCTCGCCTACTTGCACTATGTCTGGCCTCCCGCAACCCTGGTTTGGTCGGACATTGTCCCGCGCCATTCTTACAGAGGAGGAGTTGACCTCATGGCCATTGACCGCGCTAGGCGCGCGGTCAATAAGGCGGTGGCGCGGTTCCTTGCCGACAAGGCTTGGGGACGGGTCAGTCGTCACCCCGCTATTGGACTAGAAAAGTATGATTTGTATGCAGGGGATGGGGTCCATCTGTCGCGAGGAGGTATGGACCTCCTGTTGGGTGATTGGCGAGCAGGCCTGTTGACCGAGCTGACGGTCTGGGGGGGGGCGTCAGGCCTTCTTTGAAGCCCCTCCGTGTGGCAGGTAGCACTGGTAAGGTAAACAGTTATGACCCACAGGTATCCGGCAGGTTCGCAATTGACTGGACAACACTAGATAGGAATAAATTAGTTAAACGTTGTCCGGTCAACGACGAACCAGGCGATGGGGTGATGGCGATAGCTAGCCAGCATGCATCACCCCATGATTTCACGGATACGAGTCAGAGGGTGGGGTCATCAGTTAGATATTGACTACGGTCAACAATTTGTTTGTTGTCAACAAACAAATTGATACAAATTGATACATTGTAACCAATTGCCGTTGGCAATTTTGGGTGGTACCTTACCAGTGTTACTTCGGCCTGCTTGCCTTAAGAATTATGATTGGTCGTTTTACCAATACAAATTTATAATTCGGACTAGGGCATGAATCAATAAATGTGGCCCAATGCCGTTACCCACTTTCAATGGTGTCTGAGTCCGTTATTGGGGGGTGCGCCTGCAATGCAAGCGCGGCGCCAAAATGGCCGCCGCGCTCTTTGCGGGGGGCCCCCCACAGGACGAATGATCCGGGTAGTTTAGGGCGTGGCCAGCTCCCTCATAAAAGGGGTGGCCACGAGGCAGCCGAGCTGCCATTTTAGCTAAGCGACGGAGCGGAGAAGTTTTTCCCCTCCACCCCCTCCCTAGTTAACAGTGTGATATTTTGGTCGCTTCGGGGCCGGGTGGGAATTTTTGGCTGGGACCCACATTGGCTTCCGGGTCCTGGTTTTTTTGCCCATCCCACACTGTTGCTATGGTTTGATATAGGGGTTCTGCTATGACTGCTGTTGACTTTGGTCACATGGGCGGGTAGCACTGGTAAGGTAAACAGTTATGACCCACAGGTATCCGGCAGGTTCGCAATTGACTGGACAACACTAGATAGGAATAAATTAGTTAAACGTTGTCCGGTCAACGACGAACCAGGCGATGGGGTGATGGCGATAGCTAGCCAGCATGCATCACCCCGTGATTTCACGGATACGAGTCAGAGGGTGGGGTCATCAGTTAGATATTGACTACGGTCAACAATTTGTTTGTTGTCAACAAACAAATTGATACAAATTGATACATTGTAACCAATTGCCGTTGGCAATTTTGGGTGGTACCTTACCAGTGTTACTTCGGCCTGCTTGCCTTAAGAATTATGATTGGTCGTTTTACCAATACAAATTTATAATTCGGACTAGGGCATGAATCAATAAATGTGGCCCAATGCCGTTACCCACTTTCAATGGTGTCTGAGTCCGTTATTGGGGGGTGCGCCTGCAAAGGACTCCTGGTAAAGTGACTTTCCCCCCAATTTTAAATGGTTGGGAACACTCTACATCCATGAATTGCATGCATGTTTAGTAAAGGTCACCCTTGCTCGAAAGCCAGTCGTATCTGACTCTAGGGTTCAGTGCTCCATGGACATGTGGCAGCAATGACTAGACACCAGAGTGCATGGAATGCTGTTACCTTCCTATCAAAGTGATACATATTTATCTACTTGCAATTTTGTGCTTTCAAACTGCTAGGTTGGCAGGAGCTGGGACAGAGACAGAAGACCACTCTGTCATACAGTACCCGTGTCTTAAACTGGTGACCTGTGGACCTTCCAGTTGTCATGTTCAGCATCTTAACCACTAAACCACTGCAGTCCCCAAACATGGCTTACTCCAGTGTAATCATGTTTCAGGTTGTATCCTTAGTTCAACTACTGAATCTGAGGGGGGAAAGTAGCTGTCAGGAGAGTCTTAGCGGCAAAGAAAAACCACAGTCATTTGTCTCCTGTTAACATTTCATCTCTGGCCAATTAAATGAACCAGGCCAACAATGTGTATGACCTTGGTTGACACAGCAGCAGGAACAATAACCACCAAGGAATGAATTTCTAAAGGCACGGACAATTTAAGCCAGGGGTGCCCAAACTACAGCCCATGGGCTGGATCCGGCCCCTAACACCATTTCATCCAGCCTGTGCCTCCCTTGTTGCTCCCAGAAGCGGAAGTAAAATGCACCAATATGGGTGCATTTTACTTCCGCTTCTGGCAGCGATGAGGGAGGCATGGGCCAGATGAATTGGTGTTGGGGGCCAGATCTGGCCCAATGGCCATAGTTTGGGTACCCCTTGCTTAAGCAGAGAAAATGGCAGCCTAAAATCTCATCCTATTGCAAAACAGATTTGTTGCAAAACAGATTGCAAGGCCGTTTTACTTCCGCTTACAGTGGGAGGAATCACGTGGCCAGCCCACTGAACCACGTGACCGGCCCATGTCCCAAAATGTTTAGGCACACCTGATTTAAGTGGACAGTCGCAAGACAATGCTGGTGTTAACAATTGGGGGAGGGGGCAGAGATATATAACATCCCTCCTGGTACAAAAAGGATAATATTGAAAACAGTTAAACAAGATGTAATCTTCCATCCCTCTGGCAACTGCACAATTAGAACAAGCTGTATGCGATTGATTTTTTTGTTAAGGCAGCTTATATACATAATTAAAAACAAAATAAGTGAAAAAATGATACACCAGACATAATCCTATTAGTGATTTAGATGTGCGTAAGTAGAATTGCACAAGTCACACGTGAACTGCCACAAATGAACAAGATGCTGTTGTTATTTTTGGAGGGTGTTGTGTTTACTGTACACCAAAGAGGGGGAGGGATTTTTTTAGGGCAAATGGAATATGATTAATCAAAATTCTCACAGTCAGCATAGCACTAATTTCAGTCCCATATTCACATGTGTCTCAAGCCCTATTAGGAAAATTTTCTAATTTTAAATAAAGCATAATAACTCTTGTTCTTTATCCATCCAACACAACACTTCTACATTAGTCACATGGTCAGCCCATGATATCCTTAGCAGCCGTCTGTAGATCCATATTTCAAAAGCTTCGATTCTCTTTTCAGATGCTTTAGTCCAGGGGTTCCCAACCTTTTCAAGCCAGGGGCCGGGTCCCGCTGTCTCAGTCACCTTTGAGGGCTGGACGGCCATTCTGCCCTGCCTGCACAACAGAGGTGGTCATTTTGTCCCAACAGCTTCTAAGGGATGGCCACTTTGTTTCTCAAATGCCCTTGGAGGAGTGAGGGGGCCTTAGGTTGGAAACCCCTGCTTTAGTTAGTGTCCAAGCTTAGAATCCATACAGCAGCACTGGGAATACATAACATCTCGCTATTCTGTGCCTTCTAGTGTAATGCAATAATCAGTGCTTGGAAGTGTTACTACGTCTCCCAGAATCCCCAACCTGTAGCCATGCTCTTTGGAGAATCTGGGAGATGTAGTCCAAAAAAGTAATGGCTGAAATTTTCACAGTCAACTAAATATTAATCAAGGGTTTTAAAGCCATGATCAAACATAAATTTCTGCAGATTGTTGTTAATCTGCTGTTATTTTTCTCTTTTTCTGAACCAACTACCAAGAATTAAGCCTAATTGGAGAAGAACTGGATATCATACAAGGGTCTTGAGATACTGCTAGGTGGGAAGTGCCACATTGATTTACACAATTTGCAGCGGTGTCCCTGCATCCACTTACCATGGTTCTGATCTAATCTCTGGAAAAGGACTGAATATCAAACAAGGGTCTTGCATCATCAATCTGCAACCCATGTCCAACCAGTCCCTGTCTCCTTATCTTGAGGCCATGTATAAATTATCCCTATGTAGTACCACTCTTATGTCTGAGGTGAATTTGCTCAAAGGTAAAGGTAAAGGTTTCCCTTGCTCAAAGGCCAGTCGTATCCGACTCTAGGGTTCAGTGCACATCTCTGTTTCAAAGCTGAAGAGCCAGCATTGTCTGCTTCTGCAGACTTTTCCGTGATCATGTGGCAGGAATGACTAGACACCGGAGCACACAGAACTCTGTGACCTTCCCACTGAAGTGGTCCCTATTTATCTACTTGCAATTTCTTGCTCTCAAACTGCTAGGTTCACATTAAAACTGCTAGGCTCACATTAAAACATAGCACTTAGTCCTTAAAGATACCACAACATTCTTGTCTTCAATTGTTTTTCTTTTTGCTCTGTTTCTCATCTAACAAGCCATTTCATGACACTCATTCCATTGAAATGGGATGCAGTTCACAACAGCTTATGTCAAACAAGAAGTTATAGCCAACACACTGTTGTGTTCTGTAAAGCTGTGCCTTTAACAATGTACCTTTGCCATGTGTTAACAATGTAACCTTTCTGTGTGCAACATTATAACCATCAGCTGTATCAATGTAAACCTGATAAGGGGACGCGAGCTAGTGACCACTAGATGGCAATAGCGAGCGTCCAGCTCTCATGGCTCAGATTCACCTGGTTCAGCAGCGCGGGAAGATTCCCCGCCACCTCTTCACCTGGTCAAGAAGGGCGTGACCTTCTACGACGTCACGCAGGCAGCATTCAATAGTCTGTCGACGAGCCACATTCAAATGTATAGCCAGCTGTATATATTGAGCTACTCATCCGCCATTACCACATGTTCCTCCGGATCATCATGCAATAAACCTGTGTTAAGCCAACCCTTCGGCTGTTTCATTGTCTTTGGTCCCTTACACTAAATTGGCGACGAGGATGGGATATGGCAGCCCATGGGACCAAGACATGCGCCGGTTTCGAAATCAGGAAACCGGGCGACTGGGAGATCTTCGAGATGGACTTCCAGGCAGCACTGATTGAGTCCGAAGTCACGGAAGAGGCAAAGAAAAGGGCCATCTTCACCAGGATGCTCGGACACGAAACCAAAAGGACCTTGGTGGACCTGATTGCACCGAGGAGGGTGAGCGAATTCAAGGCCAAGGAACTCATGCAGATGCTGCGTGAGCACGTCCGGCCCGCCACGGCGATGTTTCCCACTCGGAGTGCATTCTGGAGGCGAGTCCAAGCGCCTGGGGAGACGGTCGCCGCATTCGTGGCGGCCCTGCGGCTGGCGGCCGGCCCGTGCAAATGGGAGAATGCCGAAATCACCCTCCGGGACTGTGTGCTGTGCGGCCTGAACGACGCCGAAACCCAGCGCACATTAATGAACCAAGAGCCGCCTCCCGCGTTGCAGGAGGTCGTCAGAGCGGCCCAGGCTGCAGAAGCTATGAAGGCCGGGGTCCAAGAACTCCAGGACTGGCGGCCGAAGTCGAGCAAGGCAGAGGCGCCGGTACAGGCGGCCCGGCGAACTTCGAGGTCGTCCGCAGAGAGCAGCGACGACGAGGACGTCCAGAGGGTCCGGAAGGAGAACCGGCGGTGCGACGGCTGTGGAGCGGCCCACAACCACATAAAGTGCCCGTTCCGGAAGGCCGAGTGCCACAACTGCGGCCGCCGCGGGCACATCGCCAAGGTGTGCAGGAAGAAGCGCGAGACCCGGAGGACCTCCGCAGACCGTTCCGCGGGACAAGACCGCTCAACGAGACCCAAGGACAGCGCCCAGGCCACGCGGAAGCAGGACGGCGTGGGCCGCATCTCCGATGGCAGCGAGGACGACGCCCCAGTGTTCAGCGTGTCTGCAGGACACCCCCGCTATTTTGTTGAGGTACTAGTCCAAGGGGTTCCCATTAGGATGGAAATTGACTCGGGGTCCTCATATTCAATCATTTCCCAGAGGGAGTTTTTGGGAATTGCCCCGCACAGGCGACCCAAGCTCAAAGCATTGAGGTCCACACTACGGGACGTGCAAGGGAACAGCATTCCAGTGTTGGGGGTTGGAGAATTTCAGGTTAAATTCAAGAAGCATGCCGCGTCCCTTCCCCTAGTCGTGCTCAAAGGGGGAGATTGCAGCCTCCTCGGGACTCAATGGTTCCAGCCCCTGGGGTTGTTTATTGGGGGGGTGCACGCCGTTGGGATGCACGCCGTTGGGACTGATCCAATTCTGGAGGTGTGCGAGGCGCACCCCGAAGTTTTCAAAAAGGGACTGGGGAAATTCAAGGGGCCCCCAGTGACATTCGACCTGGACCCGGAGGTCCGCCCAATTCGTCTTAAACCACGCTGGGTGCCGTTCGCACTTAAGGACAAGATAGAGGCGGAACTGGACAAGTTGGTGGGCCAGGGAATCCTTGTGCCTGTTGATTCCGCAGAGTGGGAAACTCCAATTGTAACCGCACTAAAGGCCAATGGGGAGGTCCGCATATGCGCCGACTACAAGTGCACCATCAACAAGGCGATCCGCCCGAATGCATATCCGGTGCCGGTAGTCAGCCATCTGCTGGCCAGGTTACACGGGGGAAAGTGTTTCGCTAAGCTCGACTTAGCACAGGCCTACCAGCAGCTTACGGTGTCCCCTGCCGCAGCTGCTGCGCAGACCATAGTCACCCATAAGGGGGCGTTCCAGGTGACGCGCCTCCAGTTCGGCGTGAATTCGACGGCTGGAATTTTCCAGTCACTCGTGGAACGCCTCCTGAAGGGACTGGAGGGGGTGTTGCCTTATTTTGATGACGTGTTAATAACGGGGGGGGAGTCGGGTTGAATTGGCCAAGAGGTTGGGGAAGGTCCTGACAATATTCGAAAAAGCGGGGCTGAGACTGCGAAAGGACAAATGCGTCTTCTTCGCAACCGAGGTTGAGTTCCTAGGGTTTTGTGTGACTCCTGAGGGAATAAAACCATCCAAGTCCAAGGTGGCAGCCATTAAGAAAGCCCCCCGCCCCACCTCCAAGCCCGAGTTGCAGTCGTTCCTAGGGCTGCTCAACTTTTACCACTCCTTCCTCCCCAGGAAGGCAGTGGTGGCTGAACCGCTACACAAACTGCTAAAGAAAGACCAGGCATGGAAGTGGGGCGATGACCAAGAAAGGGCATTTAATGAGCTAAAAAGCCTCCTAGCGTCCGATGCCATACTGACCCACTTCAACCCCAAACGCCCAGTAGTTCTGACCTGTGATGCATCTCCAGTGGGGGTGGGGGCGGTGCTGTGCCACGTGTTGGAAAACGGAAGGGAGGCCCCGATAGCATTTTACTCCAGGTCCCTGTCCCAAGCGGAGAGAAACTACGCACAGACAGACAGGGAGGCACTAGCTATAGTCGCGGGGACGAAAAAATTTCACGATTTTCTGTACGGCCGCCCCTTCACCATTGTAACGGACCACAAGCCACTGCTAGGCATCTTTACCGCAGATAAGCCCACCCCACAGATCCTGTCCCCGAGGATGCTCAGGTGGGCCATTTTTCTCAACGCGTATCAGCACGCGTTGGTCTACCGGCCCGGGAAAGAGATCAGCCATGCGGACGCTCTATCTAGGTCTCCCCTTCCCCTAACGCCCAGCCAGGTGAGCAAGGGGGAGCGGGACCATCAGGTTCTCATGATAGAGGTGCTGGATTCGCCCCCCGTAGTGCCCGCCGACATTGCCAAAGCGACAGAGAAGGACAAGACGTTAGCGGCAGTGAGCTCCTGGGTGCAGAAAGGGTGGCTGGCATCCTCCCCAGCGGAGGAGTTCGCTCCATTTTTCAGAAAAAAGCTAGAACTGTCCCTAGAGAGGGGGTGCCTCTTGTGGGGGCAGCGGGTGGTGATTCCCACTTCCCTTCAGCCGTGGGTGCTCAAACTGCTGCACGTCAGCCACCCCGGCATCGTGCGATCCAAGGCGCTGGCCCGGAGTTACTTCTGGTGGCCCCAGCTAGACGCCGACATCGAGCACATGGTCGGCACTTGTGAAAGTTGCCAATGCTCCAGACCAGAGGAGGCCCGCCTTCCCCACAGGGAATGGGACGCGGCTAAGGGGCCGTGGTCCCGGGTGCACGTTGATTTCGCGGGCCCGTTCAGAGGCACCCTGTTCCTTTTTGTAGTGGACGCCTTCTCCAAATGGTTGGAGGTTATCCCAGTCACGAGCACCTCCTCGGCCCAGACCATTAGGCATTTGCGGAGGCTCTTTTCCACGTTCGGCATACCCGACACATTAATTAGCGACAACGCTAGTTGTTTCACGTCCTCCGAGTTTAGGGCATTCATGGAGATTAACGCCGTTCGGCATATCACCTCCGCCCCGTTTCACCCAGCCACCAATGGCCAAGTAGAGCGCCTCGTCCGCACCACGAAGGACGCGTTGCGGAGAATGGGCCCCGGGGATCTGAACCTACAAGTATGCCAGTTTCTGCTAGGGTACAGGGTGACCCCGTTAGCGTCAGGATACTCCCCCGCGGAACTCTTAATGCGTAGGAAACTGACCACCATACTCACTAGGCTAGACCCCACAAGGGTAGAGGACAAAGGAAGGAACATCGGGCTGGAGGCTACAAAGAGTTTCAGCGTAGGCGCCCCGTGCATTGCAGGAACTACGCCAACACGGGCCCAGCCTGGGTACCAGGCGTAGTTGTGGAGCAAACCGGCCCCGTGTCGTACCGCGTGGAAACCAGCACAGGACTCCTGTGGAGGCGGCACGCGGACCAGCTCCGACGCAGGGTCTCCGATGAGCAGGGCACAGACCAAATAGAGGAAAAATCAGCGTTAGGGTTCTCCCCCACCCGCTCAGCCCAAGGGGGAGGGAAAGGGGTCTGCGGGTCCCCACCAAGGGGGGAGGGGGATATTCTCGTAGATATCCTAGGGGATCTTTCTGAGGAGGAGGAGGAACCCGACCCCATACATATCTCGCGGAATGCCCCCACAAATGCGGATACCCCTACTAAGTTAGATTTTGATTTTCAGAACCGGGGGGGTTTTTCGGAGTGGTCCCCCACCCGTCCAAGCGAGAAGAGGGGTTTTTCGTTAGCCCCGACTGCCCCCGGTCTGCCCACAATGGAGTTTTTCCCTTCCCCTAAGGCCGCCAGACAGCGGCAAGCCACTAACAAGTCTCCCTCTCCCATTTCAGGACAAGGGACCAGGGAACAAAGAAGCAGTAGCGCCCCCGGGGGGGGGTCAGCCCTCTTCACGGCCCAAACGCACATGCAACAAGCCATCTTGGCTGAGAGACTTCGTCTCATCCTAGGGGGGAGGGATGTTGTGTTCTGTAAAGCTGTGCCTTTAACAATGTACCTTTGCCATGTGTTAACAATGTAACCTTTCTGTGTGCAACATTATAACCATCAGCTGTATCAATGTAAACCTGATAAGGGGACGCGAGCTAGTGACCACTAGATGGCAATAGCGAGCGTCCAGCTCTCATGGCTCAGATTCACCTGGTTCAGCAGCGCGGGAAGATTCCCCGCCACCTCTTCACCTGGTCAAGAAGGGCGTGACCTTCTACGACGTCACGCAGGCAGCAACCAATAGTCTGTCGACGAGCCACATTCAAATGTATAGCCAGCTGTATATATTGAGCTACTCATCCGCCATTACCACATGTTCCTCCGGATCATCCTGCAATAAACCTGTGTTAAGCCAACCCTTCGGCTGTTTCATTGTCTTTGGTCCCTTACACTAAACACACCATCTTTCCCTTCATGCATGGTCTATTCCACTGTTTTATTCAGGCTGCAATTTTGCTCCTGCCTCTAAACTAAAAAGCCGTTAATGCCACTAGTGGCTTTAACAGCTAGGCTTCTAAGAACGCTTGCATTTTTCCGCCTGTAGGGAAGTGTAGGTGAAAAATCTTTTAAATGAATGAAATAAACTGTCCTTTCGGAGTGCACAGCAAAAGAACACGTGATGTAGTTATTATAGCTTAGGTGCGTACAAATAATTGGCAAAGATAGATGTTTAAAAGATATGGAGCAGCTGCCATGGAAAGGATGTGGTTGCTCTCTTTTGGGATGGTGTCAACATGGATTGCTTTTGACATCTGATTTGGCCACTGTGTAATGCATCAGTTTACATTAATACTCACAGCGTAGTGCCATTTCACTGTTGTGATTGCTTTGTTCCTGCCATGTTATTTTCCTACAGCTCTCTTCACATTTTCCTCACGTAACAAAATTGCCTTCATTTGATTTTGCTGAGTGCCTGCCTCACGAAAAACAGCTCGGTTCTCCTTTCAGCTTGCTTAATGCTTCCTACTGAGTCTGGTAGAAGCTAGAGTTGAAATGGGCACTTCCAGACTTATAGCTCGCCTAGGGTAAATTAAGTCATGGTAAATTAATTGATCATAAAGCAATCAATTGGGGGTATTATTTGCTGTTGTGGCAATTCACATGCAAAAGGTATACTATTTGCTCAATTTCACAAGATAACAGAATTTACATATTTCTAAAAGATGATGGAATCAAGCTACTACATGATATATGCCAGCAGATTTGGAAAACGAAACAGTGGCCACAGGATTGGAAAAGATCAGTATATGTCCCAATCCCAAAAAAGGGCAATGCCGAAGAATGTTCAAATTATCGAACAATTGCGCTCATCCCACAAGCTAGCAAAGTGATGCTCAAGATAATGCAGGATAGACTACAGCAGCATGTATTAAGAGAACTACCAGAGGTGCAGGCTGGATTCAGAAGAGGCAGGGGGACCAGAGATCACATTGCCAACATACGTTGGATCATGGAGAAAACAAAGGAATACCAGAAACAAGCTTATTTCTGTTTCATTGACTACACCAAGGCCTTTGATTGTGTGGACCACAACAAAATGTGGCAAGTAATTAAAGAGATGGGAATACCAGAACACCTCATATGTCTCATGAGAAATCTGTACATGAGTCAAGAAGCAACAGTTAGGACAGAGTATGGAATGACGGAGTTGTTTGGAATAGGAAAAGGAGTAAGACAAGGCTACATTCTGTCACCCTGCTTATTCAACTTATACACAGAGCACATAATGCGCAATGCAGGGATGGAGGAATCACCATATGGGATCAAAATTGCTGGGAGAAACATCAACAATTTGAGATATGCAGATGATACCACCCTAATGGCAGAAAGTGAAGAAGATCTAAAGAAGCTCCTGATTAGGTTGAAAGAAGAGAGTGCAAAAGCTGGCCTGAGACTCAATATCAAGAAAACCAAGATAATGGCAACAGGCCGTATCAGTCCCTAGAAAATAGATGGGGAGGAAGTAGAAGCAGTAACAGATTTTACTTTCTTAGGATCCAAGATCTCTGCAGATGGGGATTGCAGCCATGAAATAAAAAGGCGACTGATTCTTGGGAGACAAGCTATGAAAAACCTGGGGAACATAGTGAAAAGTAGAGATATCTCACTGCAAACAAAGATCTGCATAGTCAAAGCAATGGTATTTCCGGTGGTAATGTATGGCTGTGAGATCTGGACCATTAGAAAGGCTGAGCGAAGAAAAATAGATGCCTTTGAGATGTGGTGCTGGAGGAGAGTTTTGAGAGTCCCCTGGACAGCGAGGAGAACAAATAGGTCAATATTAGAAGAGATTAGCCCTGAGTGCTCCTTACAAGGACAAAAAACAAAGATGAAGCTGAAGTATTTTGGACATCAAATGAGAAGAGAGGATTCACTTGAGAAGGCCTTGATGCTGGGGAAGGTGGAGGGCAAAAGAAGAAGGGGACGGCCAAAGATGAGATGGCTAGATGGTATTGTAGACACAATGGGCACGGGGCTGTGTGGACTAAGGAGGATGGTGGAGGACAGAGGTGCCTGGAGAGCGATGGTCCATAGGGTCGCAAAGAGTCGGAATCGACTGTGCGACTGAACAACAACAAATTACTCACAGAGAGTTTCCAGCCATCCTGGCCACTGTAGACTAGCTGAGTGTGTCTGGGAGTTATAGTCAAAAAAGGTAACTGCTACTATATTGGTTAAGATAGTTTCTTGTCATCAGATAAGATTTGATCAATTTGGTCTCTTCTCAAACAGAGAGATAAAATAAATGTTGATTCCTATTACAGTACTTTTTCCAACATATGCTGATTTCTTTGACTTGAGGTTCATGCCATAACTTAACACACATGCCTGCCACACTAGTATTACTTTTCCCCCCTCTGCATTTGTCTTCATCTAAATTAAAAGCCTTGAAAGATTTTAATAACATTTCACTTTTGTTTTAAACGCTGATATTTCCAAATAATTTATTAAAATGCAAATCATTTCCAAAAGTAAGATTAGGCAGATTAACATTGAGAGGCCAAAAGAACAACCATTAAAATAGACAGCATGATTCCATAAATCATGTTAATGGGTGATTTCATAATATCTGAGGAGATTTTTTTTAAATTAAAATAATATGTATCTGGTCATATCCAGGATTATTCATACATTGAGCAGACCCACTGAAAGCACTGGAATTAAACTGTGACTAACTTAAGTCTGACAAATCACAGTGGATCTAAATCTAGGGAAAATTAAGTTTGGACCCAACCCACAGCTCCCTGTACTTATGGGATCATATATACCCTGAATTATAGCTAAACACTGATAGACATTATACAGTTATTTTGTCTTGGCTTCTTTCATACTTTTCTCCCAAGGAGTTTATTACTGTTCTTACAAGGTAAAAACTGGATCTTGATCAGTGTTTCCCAATGTGGCCCCCATGCCCCACAGGGAGACTTCAATTCCCAGAAGCCTAAGTCAGCACATTGGCTAATCCAGTGATGGGCAGTCTTGGCCCTCCAGCTGTTCTTGGACTTCAATTCCCAGGAGCCCAAGTCAACACACCAGCTGGTCAGGGTTTCTGGGAATTGAAGTTCAAGAACAGCTGGAGGGCCAAGACTGCCCATCACTGGGCTAATCAGTGCCTTTGGGAAATTGACTTAGGCTTCTGGGAAATGAGGCCCAAAAACCAAAGGTTGGGAAACACTGATCTAGAATCACGCTTTCTAGAATCTAGAAAGAATGCAGAAACTTGTGAACTAGCATGAACTTATCCATCCAAGAGCCCAGAAAGCTGCCCAAGGGTGTCCTAATTACATGATGGGGAACCTTGGCACTCCAGTGGTTCTTGGACTGCAATTACCTGAAACCCAAGTCAGCACACCTGCTGGTCAGAGCTCCTGGGAATTGAAGTTCCAGAACACCTGGAGTGCTAATGTTTGCCATCATGGTAAGTTTGTCAATGGCTATATCATCCCCTGACAAATGTATGACAGATTTCTACCTATAAGGAGGGACGTTAACCGTTGGAATGTCACAAAGGCTCCCGTACCTGTCCCTACTATCCCATACATGGGGCTGCCTTTGACGACCATTCGGAGGCTGCAACTGGTCCAGAATGCGGCAGCCCGGGTGGTGATGGGATGTGGGTGATATGCCCATGCCTCACCGCTACTTTGGGAGCTGCACTGGTTACCTATTTGTCTCCGGGTGCAATTCAAGGTTCTGGTTTTGACCTTTAAAGCCCTATATGGCAGTGGGCCAGGATACCTTAGAGACCACATCGTCCCAAGAGTGTCTGCCCATCCAACCAGAGCAGACCGGAGGGGCTCTCTAATAGTGCTATCAACTAGGGGTGCACATCTGTCCAGCACCCGAAGGAGGGCCTTCTCCGTGTCCCACCAACTCTCTGGAACCTCCTGCCAACAGATCTAAGACTTCAAAGAGAATTGCTGCCCTTCAGGAAAGGATTGAAGACCTGGCTGGCAGGGCAGGTGTGGGGCCCGAATGGGAACACGGTCCCTGCCTGCTGGCTTATGTAAACCATTAAGAACTTCTTTCTATAGTGGGTGGGATGGGTGGGTGGGATATGGGTCTTTTAAAGTGGGTGGGATATGGGTCTTTTAAACTGTTTTTATGTGTTTTTAGAATTTGTTGTAATGCCGCCCTGAGTCAGGTTCTGCCTGAGTGGGCGGCATATATAAATATGACTATTAAATTAAATTAAATTAAAATACCGAGCACTCACCTTTACCCAGCCCGACCATCGCCGCAAGGGTCTGGCAGTCACCAGTGGGGCAGCCACCCCACAAAGTCAAATGAAAAAATAAAACTACATTTCCCAGCCTCCTTCGCATCATGCCACCCCTCAGCCAATGAGGCTGAAGGGCGCGAGCGTGGAGGAGGCTGGGCAGCTGGTGCGGTGGTTTAAAAATAAAAACTGTGCCGAGACCCAGCTGGCAAAAGGTAAGTGCGATCAATAGGGGTTAGGGGGGAGGTACGGCCCCGGTAACCATGCCCCCCACACCCCACCACCAACTCCATAACACCCCACCGACCATCGACCGCACTTGATTTTTGCCGGCTCAGGCTGGGTCTTTTAAAGTCTTTCCTTCCCGGCGCGGCCTTCTGCGTTGGGAGGCACATGGCCTTTTCTTTTGACCCTGGAGGCCTTGGTGGCAGTTATGGAGTTGGGTGAGTGGCACGGCTCCGATAACCACGACGCCCCGCCCCCACCCCACCACCTTGCCCCCCCCACTCCATAACCCCCACCGACCACACTTACCTTTCGCCAGCAGGGTCTTTCCTTACAATGTGTGGCCTTCTGCATTGGGAGGCACACCGGCCTTTTCTTTTGTCCCAGCGGGCATCGAGGGTGCCTTGTGGGGAAAGACCCGGCTGGGCCTTTTGGGGAAAGACCATGTCGGGCCAGTTGGCAAAAGGTAAGTGCGATTGGTGGGGGTTAGGGAGTGTGGGGGAGAGGCACAGCCCTGGTAACCACGCTGCCCTCCCCCCACCCCACCACCTTGCCCCCCAATCCCTGCCCCTCTTACCCTTTGCCAGCTGGTCCGTTAGCCCAGGGAGGAGACCATGGGTGAATCCTTCAGCCATGTGACCTCCCTGAGCAGCAGAAAATGCAAGAGTGCCAAAGGCACCCGCAGCACACTCCCCGTTCACCCGGGAATGCAGGGCCGAAGGACTCAGCCACTGCCTCTTCCACAGGCAGCGGGGAACACAAGGGAGCCAAAGGCGCCCACAGCGAACATCCCGTTCACCCAGAGAGGAGACAGTTGTTGGGTCCTTTGGCCCTGTGTCCACCCTGGGCATCAGCCAAACAACCCTACCCTAGCAGAAACACCCAAACTTAAAAAACAACAATAAATAAATAAATAAATAAATAAAACAAGTAAACAACAAAACAATCAACCACAAACACAGCAAAACACATCCAAAATACAAAAAGCGAACAAAAAACATGAAAAACTCACTAAAACCACCTATCTACAACAAAACAACTCCACAAAAAACCTTTACTAAAAATCGAAAAACAACACAACAAAAATAAATACTAACAAATTCAAAATAAGAAATAACCAGAAAAATAAACACCAAAAAAACACATACAAAATACAAAAAATACAAAAAACCAAGCAAAAACCCTAAACTAAATAAACAAACACTCTACTTAAAACCCCAAGCCCAACATCCCAAAATAAAAACAAAATAAAAACAGAATATAAAATAAAGAGCACGTCCTACCTCCACGTCCTACTCAGGGTCAACTTAGATCTGTAAGAATACTTTAATGCTCTTTCCTTGTTAGACGTGTTCATTTCATCCTGATGAAAAAGCTTAACCAATTCAAGCCACAATTTAGCAATTGAATCCATCCTTCTTACCACATAAATTAATTCTTTCCCCTCTTTTTCATGTTCTGGGAATGAAGAAGCAGATGAGTAAAGTAGTGAAATTCAGCTCTTTAATAGTGGGGTTTGAACACGGTTTGGATGGGACAAAGCCTGGACTTATATACACTATAAACAGTAACGTAACAATAATACACCAAGCCCATTGGCTAACAGAGTGTGCACATTTTTGATCCACTTATTTGCATAAGAATAGATACATGAGAAAAGATACATTCCGCTCCTATAAACAGTAACAATAATACAACAAGCCCATTGGCTAACAGAGTGTGCACATTTTCAATCCACTTATTTGCATAAGAACAGATACATGAGAAAAGATACATTCCGCTCCTGTCAGAAAAAAACAGTTAACATACATAACACTCTTGTTGCCATCTCACAGTGTATATTAATGAAATCCTTGGCTTACTTTAATTATGACATTGCAGATACACTAAACACGTCCCACCTCCATGCCTCCGGAACAGAACTGAACAAAGAAAGACTATCACACTACTCTTAATCACAGTCCCACCTAGAGGCCAGAAGAGTAAAAAAAGTCAAAAATATTTTGAAAATCAAAGTAAAAGATAAATCAAATAAATCAAATTAATTCAAAAACCACAAATTCAAGTCACCACCACCCAAATCACACCTAACCAAACACACACACACACACACACACACACACACACACACACACACACACACACACACACACACACACACACACAAACTGCCCGGCAAGGTCAGGCAAAATATGCTAGTCCCTTTATAATACAGAAGGGTTCTCTGAAGAAGATTATCAATGGAGATGCATTCCTTGCAGCAAAGGCTGTCCACTGAAGGAAATGGGACATTGTTTTAGTCCTGGCTAAGTGACTCTTCTCACTTATCTCCTTAGCAGAGGCAAGGACTTGTGCTTCCTTCCTACTGAACTCACTGGGATACACAGAAAGAGCCTCCTCAAAGATCGTGGTATTTTTTTTGAACCAAAATCAGCTGTACCTTGGTAACAGAAACCTTGTGTAGCCAGCTAATTTTTCTCACACTAGGTCAGGCAAAAGGAACTGCAGAATGAACTCATCAAATGGTGCCTTCATTTTGGCAGTTTCATGTCTGGCCTAGATATGGAAGAAGAACTGAACTCCTGACCTTGTCACTCACTGCATGAGTGATAGAGAAAGGGAGAAAAAGTAAGGAAATGTGGGGAGGCTTCTTAGGCATAAAAGAAAAGGGCTTAAGAAGAATCAGATGAGGGGGAAAAGAAAGGTATCAGAAGAAGTTATGAGCCCTGAAGTTTACCTGATCCTTTTTAATAATCTATTCACTAAATAGCCAGTTTTAATGAGGAATACTTGTAGACATCTAATTTGCTGCTTTCTGCCTACCCTTCACTTCCTGGAAAGCCAAACTGCAGTCCCTAAAGCAATTGCTGTTAATTATTAACAAAAACTGAGTGTTTTAGAATCTTATTAACATACAGCACATTTCCACACACTTCTGTCTCTTTCCATCTAAAGTCATGAACACAGAAGCAATGTATTATTTGCCAGCTCTAAATGGTTCTTTGATTCAGGCAATCAGGAAATAATAATTAGTAAAAGTAGGTACAATATGTGCAAAAGCAAAGTTAATAAGGATGTTTACTGTATTTGATTTTTGAGCTGACTATGTGCGCAGACTAAAGAGCTGCTATTCACTTCCGAGGCAGTGGAACACCCCAACAAATTTTTATTATCTTATTTGACATCCAAGCACAGAGTACTTTATTTTACCCATTTTCATTATTTGGAAAAATATAAATATGTACAGGAGGCAGCAAGGAAAACCATACCAAAAGAAAAGAAGAGTAAGAAAGCAAAGTGGTTGGATGATCAGCCTCTTAAAAAAGCAAAGGAAAGAAAGAACGCAAAAGACAAAGGAAAAAGGAAAAAATTCAATCAATTAAATACAGAATTTGAAAGAAAAGCAAGGAGAGATAAGGAAACCTACCTAAATGAACAGTGCAAAGAAATAGAGGAAAACAACATAAGGGGTAGGACTAGAGAGCTTTTTTTAAAAAAAAGTCGGGGAAATCAAGAGAACGTTTAAAGCAAAAATGACCATGATAAGGGACAAAAATGGCAAGGAGTTAGCTGATGCAGAAGAGATTAAAAAAAGATGGCAAGAGTACACAGAGGAACTATACAAAAAGGACCTCACCACCCCTGATAATCACAATGATGAGAACATTGAACTTGAATCAGACATCTTAGAGACTGAAGTCAAAAAGGCCCTAAAAAGCACTGCAAACAACAAATCTAGTGGAGATGATAGTATTACACTTGAATTTTTCAAAGCCCTAAAAGATGATGGAATCAAATTATTGCATTCTATGCAATGGCTCAAGTGGCTAAGATGCTGACTGGGAGGCGGAAGGTCAGCAGTTTGATTCCCGAGTACTGCAGGATGGAATGAGCTCCCATCTTTGTCCCAGCTCCTGCCAACCTAGCAGTTCGAAAGCAAGAAAGTGCAAGTAGATAAATAGGGACCACTTTGGTGGTAAGGAAACAGATTTCCATTCCATCTAGTCATGCCTGCCACATGACCACGGAAACGTCTGCAGAAGCAGACAGTGTTGGCTCTTTGGCTTTGAAACAAAGATGAGCGCTGAACCTTACAGTCGGATATGAATGGCTTTCGAGCAAGGGAAATCTTTACCTTTACTATATGTCAGCAGATTTGGAAAACAAATTAATGGCCAAAGGATTGGAAAAGATCAGTATATGTTCCAATCCCAAAAAAGGGTAATGCCAAAGAATGTTCAAATTATCGAACAATTGCACTCATCCCACAAGCTACAAGGTTATGCTCAAGATAATATAGGATAGACTGCAGCAGCACGTGGAGAGATAATTACCAGAGGTGCAGGCAGGGTTCAGAAGAGGCAGGGGGACTAGAGACCAAATTCCCAACATATGTTGGGTCATGGAGAAAACAAAGGAATATCAGAAACATGTCTACTTCTGTTTCATTGACTACACCAAGGCCTTGTGTGGACCACAAAAAAATGTGGCAAGTAATTAAAGAGATGGGAATACCAGAACACCTTATATGTCTCATGATAAATCTGTACAAGAGTCAAGAAGCAACAGTTAGGATGGAATGAGGAATGACATAGAGTGGTTTGGAGTAGGAAATGGAGTAAGACAAGGCTGCATTTTGTCACCCTGTTTATTCAACTTATACACAGAGCACATAATGAGCAATGCAGGAAATACAATTGGATGGAGGAAACACAATTTGGGATCAAATTTGCTGGGAGAAACATCAACAGTTTGAAATATGCAGATGATACTACCCTAATGGCAGAAAGTGAGGATAACCTAAAGAAGCTCCTGATTAGGTTGAAAGAAGAGAGTGCAAAAGCTGGCTTGAGACTCAACATCAAGAAACCCAAGATAATGGCAACAGGCCCTATCAGTCCCTGGAAAATAGATGGGGAAGAACCAATGACAGATCTTACTTTCCTAGGAACAAAGATCACTGCAGATGGTGACTGCAGCCATGAAATAAAAAGGTGAATGATTCTTGGGAGACAAGCTATGAGAAACCTGGGGAACATAGTTAAAAGTAGAGACATCACCTTGCAAACCAAAATTCACATAGTCAGAGCAATGGTATTCCTGGTGGTAATGTATGGTTGTGAGAGCTGGACCATTAGGAAAGCTGAGTGCAGAAGAACAGATGCCTTTGAAATGTGTTGTTGGAGGAGAGTTTTGAGAGTCCCCTGGACAGCGAGGAGAACAAATAGGTCAATCTTAGAAGAAATCAACCCTAACTGCTCCTTAGAAGGTCAAATAGTAAAGATGAAGATGAAGTACTTTGGACATCAAATGAGAAGAGAGGATTCACTTGAGAAAGTCTTGATGATAGGAAAGGTGGAGGGCAAAAGAAGAAGGGGGTGACCAAAATGAGATGGCTAGAGGGTATTGTAGACGCAGTGGGCACAGAGCTGGGCGGGTGGAGGAGGATGGTGGAGGACAGAGGTGCCTGGAGGACAATGGTCCATGGGGTTGAGAAGGGTCGGAATCGACTGTGCGACTGAACAACAAAATAATTGGATAGAAATTGATCAGGAGAGCCTACAAGTAGGCTCAAGCTAAATTGGTGGTATATTGTAAAACAAGTAATTTCAGACCCAATTGATTTGATGACATTTGCACAAAACTGATATGCAAATGGAAACGCCATAGACCAGTGGTACAGCTCAATTGATGGGGACAGATTCTCTCTGAGAACCTGGAAAATTGATAGCAATCCAAGTAGACAAGTCCAAGCTGGATGGACAACTACTTTGACCAGTAGTTTTATCTTATTTTATCCCTCGGAACTGGGACTACCAGTTCTTCTATTGCTCAGTCTCAGACTGAGTCCTGATATGTTTCTCCTTTCTGTTGTGTCCTTGCTTTGGTCTGTTGGATGATTAACCATGCTAGCATGGGCTTTAGGTATAAAACATGCTAGGCCCAAAGGCATAGAGAACCTATGTCCAGGAAAGGAGGCAACCCCAGAATTTAGGAGCATGGAACTCTTTTTGGGGTGCCTACACCACAAAGCCGACAACCTCCATTCAGGGAGAACACATTATTCTTTTATCACCATTTTCTTTTTGTCACCTCACTCTCCCCTGCTACTTTCTGTGCAACGTTTAACCCTCATGAGATTCCTGTCTGACAGACAAAACTGAGAAAAGGGATGTGTTATTTTCTAGTCAAGGTTTACATATTTCTGCAAAGTCTCTGAACAAAACCTGCATCCTTTCCTTTGGGGAAGCAAAGTGCACATAAGTGCATGAAAAAATGAGTGCACGTGCACATACACTCAAATGAGAGGACCAGTGTTGCTTGAACTAATAATACTTTCATGTAAACATGGCTCTGATCCAGGAGAGGGCATTTAGTGTATGGGACCAAAGACGACCGGACAACCGAAGGGTTGGTTTAACACAGGTTTATTGCATGAGGTTCCAGTTAAGCATGGGGTAATGGCGGTGATACATCTCAATATATACAGTAGCTCTCTACATTTGAATCTTGTAGCACGGTAGCTGATTGGTTGCTACCGGCGTGGCCTCGCCCAGGCACGCCTCCATTCCTGCTGCTGAATGCAGGTCTTTCTTCAGCTGCTGAATGCAGGTCTTTCTTCAGCTGCTGAATGCGGGGAAGGTTTTCCCGCGGCTGTCCGTGATTGAGCAATGTGAACCATGTGAGAGTGAACGCTCGCAGCTGCCCTCTATAGGCTGTCTGCTCGCGTTCCTTTACAGCTGATATCGTTTGTATCTGGAGTGGTTACAATCTTGCCTTACAGTATAATGAACATGCATACATACATAACAGGGCACCACACATTTCCA